>CM054123.1:23875135-24264673 GCA_028751855.1 Ambrosia trifida | reverse complement strand
CTATGGTCCGGTTCGACCCTTGCAAGGGTCGAATGGAAGATGTTGTGGTCGAATGGGATTTTCCATGGAATCAATATCTTGGTTCGACCCTCCTTAAGGTAGAACCAAACCTGCATTTTCCAGATTTTCCAGTTTTGTCGTTTTAACGTATTTAAGCACATCCTAACACATGATCATGCAATCCTAACATATGTTAATCATATAGAATCATGTTTAATCATGTAAACACCGTTAAAACACGTATTTGCACATTGTATAACATATATGGATTAATCTATGTAATACACTTAATTCAATTTATATAATGCACCAACAACGGGACTCAAGACTCGTGTGTACACAAAATAACACCAATGATCCTCCAGATCATTGAACCCTGGACAATACGTAAGGTACCCCGACTCAACTGACCCAGTTAAGTACGTTAATAAAATGTTTCTCGCTAAGGTAGACTTATAAGTTTGTAAAATGTTACGTTGAATATGACGGGTGTCACAGATGGAGTTTTGAGTTTTACATTAGGAAGTCACAGTAAAAATCATGTTACATCTGAATAATGGGTAAGTGAACAACAAACTGCATTTCTCTTTTAATTTTTCCATGTTACTTGGTGTTTTATGCTTTATTTTCAAAATATGAGGAATTATAAATTACCTAACAACACTAATTACATTACCTCTTGATAGGAGGCAATTTTAATGTAGTATTAGTTACTTTTAAAAAAATTATAGTTGTAAGTTGCACAACGGAATGATGTTTCTGGGATACAAATACGTTTTCAGGTGTTTCATGTTTTGGCATAGATTTAATCTGGAAACGAGTCAAATATAATACATCTTCACTCGATAGTATAAGTTCGAGTTACAGTGTGTTTTAACGCCGCCTTAACGAGGCAGGTAAAACACTAGTATGACTACATTTTTCAACCTTTTGACTCAAAACTATTGTAAGAATAATAAAAATACCTTTGGCTTTACACTACACAACACACTCAAAACAAATTTGTTGGATTCTTTTGGACTCAAGTAATTTTTGGATGTGCTTATGGGTTGAATAAAAGGAAAAAAGGAATATTAGATTTGAGTAAATTGCTAAAATGGCCCCTCAGGTTTGGCCCAAAATGCTTGTTTGGTCAGTTATCTTTTTTTTTGTGCCAAAAGCGCCCCTCACAGATCGAAAATTGCCAAAATAGCCCATATTTAACAGAGTTTTTAACTGAGTATGAAAAGTCAGTTAAGTCTGAGGGGCAATTTTGTCCTTTCATCTGTACTTCATCTTCTCCATATAAAAACCCCCAAACCTATTATATGCTCTACCACCACCTCCAAAAACCATTGTCTGCCCAAACACACACACCTAACTAGAGAGAGAGAGAGAGAGAGAGAGAGAGAGAGAGAGAGAGGGAGAGAGAGGGATTCCGGCCGCCGCCCACGGCGGAGTCCGGCGGTGCTGCTTCCAAAACCCCAAACCACCCACACAACCCTATTATCTCCTAAGAAAACAAACACTCACCAACATTTAGAGAGAGAGGCAGACGACAGGAAGAGAGAGAAGAAAACAGAGGGGAGAGAGAGAGATCGGGGAAAAAGGAAGATGGGAGGCAACCATGGCCTTTGGCCGGTGGGACCTACTCGCAGCGGAGGAAGGATTAAGGCGGGTGGCGGCGGTAGTAACTTAGGGTTCCGATTAGGGGTTTATGGTGATGAAGTTGTACCGGAGATGGTGACCGGAGTTGCAGAGTCGTCGGAGACAAAGTTAAACCACCTATTTTTCTACTGTTTGGTCAGCCAATACACATTGAACAGCAAAGTCCACAGGTTATGCATTCATCCGATGAAAATGCTGCTCACAAAGAGCTGGTTTGGGGTAATCATTGTGAAGTATTCTTGGAATCTGAGAATGTGGGTCGGACTCTTGATCTTTCTGTGTCTCCTTGAATCATCTCTCTCTCCCCAAGCTTTCAAGGTAAAGATTCATTGTGTCGTGTTTATGCAAAAAAGTATATATTTTTTGCTTTATTATTTCATTTGAATTATACCCTTTTTGTTAGATATTAAATTGGATGGATTGTGTGTTGTTATACTATAATTTTGACATTTTGCTGTGTTATTGTGGAAGGAGGGTAGAGAGAGAAAGGAGAGGATGGTGGAGTTGTGAAAGGAGGGGTGGGTGCAGGTAGGTTGAAGAAATTGATGAGGAAGAAGGAGTGAGTTGAAAGGACGAAATTGCCCCTGAGACTTAACTGACTTTCAATACTCAGTTAGAAACTCTGTTAAATATGGGCCAAAATGGCAATTTTCGATCTGTGAGGGGTGCTTTTGGCACAAAAAAAAGATAACTGACCAAACAAGCATTTTGGGCCAAACCTGAGGGGCCATTTTGGCAATTTACTCATTAGATTTAAATAATCTCAACTATTAGCTATAGGTCGTCATCGGTTCCAACTAATGAAATGTATGTTGACGGTTCCACCTTTTAACATATTGTTTATCAACGGTCCATGACTAACATATTGTCCATCTCTTAACAATCATCTATTTGTTGCCAACGGTCCAAACTGATGTGGCATGCTTGTGTGTCAAATCCCTTCTTGCATGTCAAATTCCTTCTTAATTAAAAGTTTGTAAAGAATGTTTTTATTTTATTTTTAAAATAGAATGGGTATTTGTGTCATTTACTAATTAAAAGCTTGTAGCTAGTAGAGCTTTTTCTTAAAAGCTACTACTAGTAGCTTTTCACTATAGAGCTTTTTCTCTAACCTAAAAGCTTCCAGCTCCTTCAACCAAACAAAGCTTTTTATTGGGTATGAGCTTTTTCTTAAAAGCTTGAAGCTCTTAAAAGCTCATTGCCAAACATACCCATAGTTATCATACGAAATCTTAATATATGATATTTGCTTTTTCTATAAACGTTTTATGTTTCGACCCCCAAACTTTAATAGATTAATCCACGACCCTTAAAGTTTAATAAAATTATTTTTTTTTTCTTTTTCAAAAATATTTGTTCTTTTATCTTTTTATAAGTTTAATTATTTTTTTACTTATTATTTAGTTAACATATTATATATTTTTATAAGTTTAACTTATTATATTTAAAGCTAACTTTTTAACTCTAGCTATGTTTACTTAATTTTGTTGCTTGCCTTTTAATGTCTTTTAGATTAAAGCCTACATGGTCTTTAATATACTAGATAACGAATCTAAATTTTTTATTTACATTATCATAGTTAACCATGTTTTTTTGAACGACAAATTTTTATTACACTTTTATTCCACCTCACCTTGCATTTGCAAGGATTTGAACTCACAACTTTACGTTTGTAAGGGGGGACACCATAGTTAACCATGTTAATTGGTTATTTTTACAATCATTTAGATTAAAGCATGTGTGGTCTATAATAGCCCATCAAATATATCATGTATTAAATACATCCTCACTAGCACCGTCTTACAATCCCGCTGCGAAACGCGGGCTTCAATACTAGTCTTGTTAATAAACAAAAGAAGATGCACCATGATTAACAAATAGAATCTATTGAAATACATCATACAAGTTGTATACTAGAGAAATATATATTGATGGTGTGGAAGGACATACGCACATGCCATGTGGGCCAAGGGCACCTCCATCGGACAACCAAATGGAGAAAGCCAAAATTTAATACAACCAATAATAATAACTATTGAGCATTAACATGTGGTAAAACGGGAGACATGTGATGGATACCCCCACTCTTGTGGTGGGGTAGGTGGTTGGGAAGTGATGGAGAGACCCTTGACGCTTGTGGTCATGGGTTTGACTCCTGATTCCTCCAGGTTTTACCAGTTCACTACCGTCGTGCCTTCGGGCGGGTTTGTGAGCCGGATTTTCCCTGGAATAGGAGACGAGTGGGCCGAAGGGCTCTGTCCGTACGGACTAGAGGCCATCTGGGGCCCCTTTCGGCCATTGGGGGCCGCGTACAGAGTACCCAGCAATACCTTAGTTGAACGTTCAAAAAAAACATGACAACTAAATATCATAAAATCTTTAGTAAGTATAGTGTGGAATTTTAATAATCCAAGGTATTTGCCGTTAAAAAAATAATAATCTAAGGTATTTAGGAATTATACACCCCTAATTAGAAATCACACATCCTGACCCACATCACACACCAATATGAGGCTGCCACATATCGCAGAATATGATGTCACACGCTCAGAATGTGATGTCACATGGTGTATTAAACCCATCACCCTAATCCAAACTGTTATATACTTAACAGCAATAATCTATACTAACAATTTAATCAGTAATACTTCTACTTTACATTTTCGTTGTCTAGAGGTGAGTAATCTCTTTCACATAATCATTGATTTCATATGTTTACGCATAGTTTGCAAAGACAAAAAAAAAATATTACGATGAAATTTATGTGTGTGGTAATCAGGAATCTTTTATTTTTTTCACACTACTAGTATGGTACCACCGCACTTGATTTAAAGAGAACAAAATTACCTAAGAAAGTACAAATATGTCACTTTATATTAAGCTTAAGAATGCAGGGCACATCAAATATTTGAACGGATTAAAACTCAGTTTTTTCAAGAAGTGAAATTGTTTTCTGTGAGGTATTGTATACCGAAAATAATGAGTGAGAGCGAATAAAATCATGTATGCAATCTCTCCAAATTCAAGAGAATTAATCCACAAAAAATAAGAACCGTTCTATTCAAGCCCAAAATATTTGGCCCAACCCAACTACATACATTATCTCGTTAAAACAATCAAGCCCACACTCCCGCATCACCAAACTCGATTAAGTACTAACGAGAATATCTTATCGACAAGTTAATCCAATATCGCCGTTAAAGTCACAATCACTAAAATTACCAACAGGACCTTATTGGAATATATAGTATTGCTGAACAATTTTTCAAAGTAGGATAAACAACACAAGCCTTTTTTTATGTTTTCTACGAATAGATGCCGTCTAAGCTTAATATTAATGTCGAATTATGTTATGCATTTTGCAACAGTTTTTTGCACCAAACTACTATTGATTTTTTGGTCAAATAGTGATGGATTCGGTGACGGTTTTGCCTACTGTTTTTTGGACTAGTTGGCATAGACATTCGGACTTGTGGCTAATTGGTTTTGATATATAAGAATTATATATTTTCAAGTTTTGTTTGAGTACTACACACTCAAAATTAATTGGTTTTTGTTAAACTAAAAGTAAGTGTTGAGGGGGCTCCAACACCAAAAAGTTAGAAGATCCATAGTTACCAGTTAACTCGATTCAAGCTCACCACATGTTTAAGCACTCAATGCACTATGAAGTGGCAACTTAGGCTCATCGGTGAGCAGACACAACACATGCCCCGTCCCTTCAAAACGCCCCCATCCCATTCGCTACACCGCCCCCCTTTGCCCCGTCCAAGCCCGCCCCGTCTCCCCCATTCTTGAAAGGACATCAGAGACGGCCCAATAGGAATATTTTTTTTTTTTTTTTTTTTGAAATGCAACGGCTATATTAACGGTAATATTATTGTTTTTTTTTAAACCTTTCCAACAATATATAAACCCAAATAAACCCAAACCATCCAAATAAACCCCCATAAATCAACTAAAACCAACAAAAAAACTCTGTACTTTCTTTAAAAAAATAATAAACAATGTCATACCTTCCATTGTTTGATTCCTCATCTTCGTCGAGCGAAGAAAACCAGATTTTTGTTAACTCGATTTGGGAAGCGGCACAATTAATCGTAGCGGAGGAAGACGAAGTGAGCTTGCAACCGCGACCAAGGCAAGCGGCTTTAAACAGAGACCGGCATGGTAATTTTTTTTGAACGTATAATTTTTTTTTGGAACGTATAATTTTTTTTTGGAACGTATAATTTTTTTTGGAACGTAATTCGGTTAAATTTTTGGAACGTATAATTTGTAGGTGCACATGACCGATTAATTAGAGATTACTTTGCCGATCACCCGGTGTATACGGACGAGATGTTTAGGCGGCGGTTTCGAATGAGTCGTCGATTGTTCGTACGTATTGCCGATGATTTGGCGAGTTGTGACCCGTATTTTACATTACGGTACGATGCTAGAGGCAAACGGGGGTTCACAACTTATCAAAGAATCACGTCAGCATTGCGGCAATTAGCTTACGGGACGGCATCCGACTCGTGGGATGAGTACTTACGGATGTCTGAAAGAACGTCACGTGAATGCTTGTATAAGTTTTGCAAGCGTGTTGTCAAGATCTACAGCAAAAAATATTTGCGAAAACCAAACACCAATGATATCCAGAAATTGTATCAGCACCATCACGAGAAGCATGGTTTTCCAGGGATGATCGGAAGCATCGATTGCATGCATTGGCCGTGGAAAAATTGCCCTAATGCGTGGCGTGGCATGTTTTATCGCGGCGATCACGGTCATCCAACAATAATCTTAGAGGCTGTCGCGTCACAAAACTTATGGATTTGGCATGCCTTTTTTGGGGTTCCCGGTTCCAATAATGACCTTAATGTTCTCAACCAGTCTTTTGGTGTTTGATGATGTTAGAAAAGGAACCGGTCCGGATACAAAATTTACTGTTTCGGGGGTTGAGTACAAGCACGGGTATTATCTTGCGGATTTAATATACCCAACCTATTCTACACTCGTTAAAAGTATTAAGCACCCTCACGACGAAAAAAGACAGAAATTTGCTAAGTATCAAGAAGCGGCGCGAAAGGATATCGAACGGACATTTGGTGTTCTACAAGCAAAATGGCACATCATCGCAAACCCGGCACGTGCTTTCACAACAAAAAAAAATATGTTATTGTATGTATGCTTGCATCGTGCTACATAACATGGTCGACGAAGGCCGAGCTATTTGTGAGTTCGATGAAAATGCGGTGGAGGAGAATACTATTCCGGATGACGAAGCGCAACAAGAGTTAAACGATTTCGCGTTACGTAACGAACACATCCATCATCATCTACAAGCCGACTTGATCGAATATATATGGAACAACGGACAGGACGAGTAGTTTGTATTTTTTTTTTAAGTTAGGATGGTTTGTAATTTTTTTTAATTTAGGATGCTTTATAATTTTTATTTTAGGATGCTTTGTAATTTTTTTATATAATTTAGTATTTATTTGAACATTATTTTATTTATTTATTACTTTTATAAAACTAATTAAAATTAATATTAGAAAACAAAAAAAAAATATTAAATGCTTGAGACATGGGTTTTTCATGTCTGCACACCCCACCCATATCTCAAGAATGTTGAGACACCACTTTAGTGATGTGGCAGCCTACGTGGCACTGAGACATGACATTATTGCAAGGAAAAACGAGCGGGATGTCAATATTATGAAAAAAACCAACATCCCTATTATAATAAATGATACCAATTAATGAGTATGATGATGATGATTCCAATTAATCCATATGTCATTTCTCCTATCATCTATCTACAATTTCTTATATCTAATAATATTATAAAACCTTTAAATAGGTAATAGGTCGCATGCCATGAGAATATGCATACCTTAGGGATAGGGGTTAAACATCATAAACATTTGGTGACAGGTATTGTATTTTTTTTGACTTAAGGAAATAGAAAACACCAAGCACCAGTGGTCTAGTGGTAGAATAGTACCCTGCCACGGTACAGACCCGGGTTCGATTCCCGGCTGGTGCATTATATTCTTTTTTTATTATTTTATAATTCTGTTACGAGACTTCTTCATATGTTAGGAGCATGAGCCGTGCTGTGCTAAACGGGTCGACATACTAAACAACACACAACTCTGTATTTCACTTGTAGAACAATACGCACGATGTATTTATATCCTGAATTTGTTTCTAGATGATACCCTAATGTATCCCAAAAAATGTAACAGCCAAGGAAACTAAAGGTGCACGACCTAATTGAAGTCCACAAAGTATACTTGGGTAAGCATATAGTGATGCATGATACAAAGTATAGATCATCTTTGAGAAATTGCATAAACATGAAAGAGTGTTGCATCTCATCTTATTTGCTTGACCTTTGGGGTTATGGTCGATATTTATAGAAGGAAGTCATAGGTTATTTCCTCGTCCTCATGTGTTGGACATGTAAGGAGATCTTAGTTGTTAGTACATCAAATAGATGATTTCTTTGAGCGAAATTAAAGACACATTGCTTGGCCGATTAATAGAGCATCCTTTGTTACACTGTTCTAAATCTCACCAACGCTACTTGATTAATTGTCTTAATTATCTTTAAGCTTTTAGTTTTTATAAGTTGTTTCTCTTATGTGCGAAGACTCTTATCATCAGTCTCCTCCTGCTCGATTATGCAAACCATAAAAACAGGAAAAAAAAAAAAAGAAAAGAAACTAAATAGATAGGAGTAGGAAAGTCAAGAGGATAAGGAAATGGCAATAATGTTGGTGGTGTAGAGATGGCCTGCGTCTACTGATAAACATTAACATCTTGATCGTCATATTAATGTGGCCATAATCACAACAATGGTATTGTCATACCGGTGATTGTGGTTCACAAAGGGTGGATATAGAATATGAAAAAGGGAAGTAATTGATTTTTTTGTTAGAATGTTGATGTTGACGCGAAATTGACAATCTAAAGTGTGTGTACATTTCAGTGCCATATACGCAAATATTAATGGTTAACAAAATGTCCCAACATTTATTTGTGCCACTATTTTGTAGCTTAAACAATATATTTATGACAAAATTAATTAAGAAGTTTATGAGTAATCTTGATATTTTCATCAAAACGGAACTTTATTTCATATTTATCAGAGATATCTAAACCTAAATCCCGATAACGGTTAAGGCACCGTATCTAAATCAAATCAGTAAGTGGATTAAGGTGGTGGGGGCTTCTCCAGGTAAGGCCGTGTAAATTGTAACCCGCTGCGGTTACACCGTTTGTTAACAATTCATGCTATGTTATGTCATTATATTATGTGTGTGTATGAATAAGCATCAAGCACCAGTGGTCTAGTGGTAGAATAGTACCCTGCCACGGTACAGACCCGGGTTCGATTCCCGGCTGGTGCACATGCAATGATGAAAAAGGCGCTCAATGTGATATTGGGTCATCACTGCTTTCGATCTTTCGAATATAAGCGTATCAGAGCATTCTTTTTCATTTTTTTTTCTTCCATGATGACTTGTTCATGTTAAGAGCAAATGGGTCGCTGTTCATGTTATGCACAGTTAGTTCACGAGCCTAGAAATGCACTTAATCTGTATAAAGAAACTAAATTACATACATAAAAATATTGAAGCCCATAAAGTATAATCATTTCATCGAAATAAACAATTGGTATAAGTATACTATTAACTTTAGCAAAAAAAAAAAAAAAAAGCATAACATGACTTGCTGACACAATCCACCGTTATATGATTTGTGTTCGTGTCAGTCGGATGAGTTTGGATGTTACTATGGTAAAGTAAAATAACTCGTGTTCATGCCTACACGATGGTGAGCTTGTCTTTGGGGGAAAAACGATATCCCATTTTAATAGAATTGGTGATGAGGACGAAAGGGAGAAGAAGAGAAAGGAAGTTGTCACATAAGGGGATAGGGGATGAAGAGGGCCAACGACCAGGGGCGAAGTTTGGTTCTTGAATCGGAGGGGGCCGGACTCAATTTTTTTGATCGGTAGTGGCAAATCGGCGAGGGCCAGACTCAATTTACCTACGAAAATCGCATATTTTCACTACTGCGCCAAAAAACAGAGGGGGGGGGGGGGGCAGGGCCACCCCTGGCCCTTATACATGCTGCGTCCCTGCCAACGACCAACTAATGTTTTACACCGGGGGGGGGGGGGGGGGGGGTTGTAGACGTAGTGTAGGGAGAGAAGAGAATAAAAAGTCAACAACCTAAAGCTTTAATCAAATTTAGGATGGCGACATGGCGTCTAATTCTGATCATTATTAAGGCTTGTTGGTTGGTTCAGCAGCATGATGTTGACAATTTTGGCCAGGTGGGTTGATGCCAATTTGATTGGTGAATTACCGTTAAATCATTCCTCAAAGACCAAATATAGGACCTTGTACCTCCTCCACATACCCTATTCCCATAAGAGTTTTGGCTACCACGAATTTGTTCATTAGTAAAGGTTAACATCATGTGTGGTATATCGTTTTTTTTTTTTTTTTTTTTTTTTTTTTTTTTTTTTCGCAAATTTGGCATGTTGTTGAAGAGGGTGATTCGTTTAAATTGAAGATCGAAGTGGAGGTAGAATTGAAGATGTATGACAACAAGAATCAATGTCGGAATTTTTAAATTTTATCCCAAACTAGCTATGGTGACCCAAAACAATAGTTAGGATTTTTAAATTTTCAACATATTGTATATTGACATGGAATTATTTTCATAAAAACATTATAAGAACAAAATTATTATGTATATTTTATCTACACCAAGTTTGATTTCAGGAGATATTATATGTGTGTTATACAAGTTTGATTTCAGGACATAAAATATAAGCGTTATTTTGTATATTTTGCGACTTTTTGATCTTTTCCCTATTTGAAACTACAAGATCTCAAACTTCATACACATTTATCCATTGAAATTTAGTATAAACATAAAAGACAAAACTTGCAATTCCGTGGTTCGATATATAATAATTTTGCGACTTTTGATCTTTTTCCCTATTAAATGAATGCTTATAAAGTTATACTTGAAGTTAAACAGATGATATAGTCAAATGAAATGAATTATAGTGGGAGTTGAAGTAACATCATACAATTAACATTCGTTGTGCAGCAAAGCATATCAAGCACCCGTGGTCTAGTGGTAGAATAGTACCCTGCCATGGTACAGACCCGGGTTTGATTCTTTTTCGTGGCTACTGTAAGCACAAACAATTTATTAAAATGTCAAAGCAAGCTTGCTTTAAGTCTTTAACCACTCATACTTCTCTCTTTCTATCTCTCCTCTCTCTTTCTCCCAAATTTTTTTTAAGCTCTAACCTTGCCAACGTTTTCATGTACACACATAAAATGACCCGAATTGTAGGCAGGACGTGTGAGGGCTTCGAACCAAGGTTGCAAGAGGCGGTTCTTTCGTGGTGGTCCGGGTCCGGCAAGACATAGAATCGCGGCGGCATGTGAACAAAGGTATGGTTGTTCGCGGAGGTTAGAAACCGACCTTCTGGGCGACGGCGTTTAGGTTTTCCAGAGTAACCATTAACAGTTAATGGCAATAAAGTAATTTAGTTTATTTCGAGGGGTATATGGGTCATTTGGTTGCTCTTATCTACTCCCTGCGCTCTTCGTCCACGTCCTTATGGCGATGATGGCAAAGAGAGTGATGTTGGCGGACTTTTGGAGTGCTAGCGATTATGAGCTGAAATGTGGTGGGTTGTGGTGGTTGAGAGAGGGAAAGAATAGGACGATTGTTGAAGGTGGAGACGGTAACACGATGATGGTGTTATGGTGGATGAGTCGGTCAACTTTGGAAGGCAAACCAATCAGACAAAAAAAGCTAATTGTAGTTAGGTTTAATCTGGGTTAGATACTATTCATGGCCATTTTGTTTCGATATATAGTTAATGTTGTTTCCTTTATGTGCTACGAGCCTTGTCATCATTCTCCTCTACTCGATTATGAAAAGACTAAAAAAGAAAAAAAAACCTTAAGTAGAGTGGTATGGAGACTCAATGATAGAAGACCTATGGCTGAAAGGTAATGGGTTCGATTCTTAAGAGCGTCGGCTTTTACCGATTATCCCATTGTCGTGCTTTCGGATGAGTGGATGGTCGGGTTTTCCCCGGAGCTGGTGGCTGGTGGACCAGGGGCTCCGTCCGTCTGGTTAAAGGCCGGTTAGGGCTCCCTTAGTCATTGGGAGTTGCGTACGGAGTACCCGGCTTCTACTTAAGTTGTACGTTAAAAAATAATAAAAAAGATAGGAGTAGGAAAGTCAAGATAAGGAAATGGCAATAATGTTGGTTATGTAGAGATGGCCTGCCTATTGATAAACAATAACATCTTGATCGTCGTCATATTAATGCGGCCATAATCACAACAATGGTGGTGTTATACCGGTGATAGTGATTCACAAAGGGTGAAGAGAATATGAGAAAAAAAAAGGAAGTAATTGATTTATTTGATAGAAGGTTGATGTAGGTGAGAATTGACAATCTAAAGTGTGTGTACAAGTTGGTCTCATATAAGCAAATACTGGTTAACAAAATGTCCCAACATACATTTATTTATACCCACTCTTTTGTAGCTTGACAATATATCTGACAAAATCAAAAGTTTATGAGCTATCTCGATATTTTTCATCCAAGCAAAACTTTATTTTTTATTTCAAAAAACTAGTCTTAAGTCTCCTATGCGGCAGGGCATAAAATCGTGTCAAGTAACATTAGCGTGACACATCCTTGATCAGATTTCTCATTCCGAAAATCCTCATTTGGTAACTAATTTCCTCCGAACCAAATACTTCTCTCTCAATTTTATCACTTCTTAAAACCATACTTATTCTCACGTCGGAGGGTGGTCACAGAGAGACATTCCCTCTCCCTTGTGACGAACCTAACGGTGTTTGTTTTGCAGGTTTAGTCAGATCTATTCACCTACAATCAAGCTCATCCACATCCTTGATCAGATTTCTCATTCCGAACGACTAGGAGGTAACTTATTTCCTCTTCAGCAACTTTGGACCAGGGAATGTTTGTGTTTTACACGTCGTTTTTTACATTTAATGCTTGTGTTTTTCTCCGATGAGTGTTTTTGAGAAACTAACGAATATACCTGAAATGAGACAAGTAATTACTATTGCTCCATATACATCTAATGAGTATTTGACCAAGTGTGAAACATGATTTTACAATCGAGTATGAGTTAACCGTTAAAAAAACAATCAAATATGAGTTTAGAATTATCAACACCTAATCCAAACCCGACCCATTACCATTCCAATTTATATACCATTCCAAAACATAATCGACATTTCTTCGTATTTAACACTTGAAACTGCATATATATAGAGTGAGATCAGATCACCTTCACAACTGTCGTCCGTACTACATCTGTATCTACATTCACAGCAACAGAAACCTAGGGTTTGATTTACAACAACTATTCATGTGTTATAACTGATTACAGATCCAACTAATGGAAGACCTAACAATCGAATCTGTACGGACAACTCCCATGAGCGAAACGACGATGTTTAATAATACGTCGGGATCGTTGAGGGAAGGAGCTAGGGTTTCCGGCACCGGTAGTCGTCGGAGAGCTACAATAAGACCTAGTTTAGACGCAGATGAGTTTATGAATATGTTACACGGGTCGGATCCGGTTAAGGTTGAGCTTAATCGGTTGGAGAATGAAGTTAGAGGTGCTTAATGTGGATTATTATTATTATTATTATTATTATTATTATTATTTCATCAGATTGATTGATTGAAGTTTGTTGTTTGAGTTTTGAGTGTTTTTTGGTGTTTTTTTTGCAGATAAGGATAGAGAATTGGGGGAATCGTATGCGGAGATCAAGGCGCTGAGGTTATCGGAACGATTGAGGGAGAAAGCTGTTGAAGAGGTTATAAATTTGTTATGTTTTATTTACTAAAAGCAGATGCGATATTGAATTTGAATGCTTGTTTGATATAATAAGATAGAGAGCATTGAATTTAAATTTGTGTTCTGTTAAATGTGAATGATGCTTAGGTGTAGTGGAATAACTTACACAAAAATTAAAAATAAAAAATAACAAAAAGAAGGAATGTGATTGGTTAGATTGGGTCGGTTCCACCGTCATCTCCACCTTCTTCCTCATAACACCGCCATTGGAATGGCGATGATTGTAAATGGCGCCCCGTTAACAAGGGGCTGTGGGTTACCTATTAAAATGGTGAGGTGGCAATGGTGATGTGGCTTGGGCGTTAATGGACAACACCAAGCCTAATTTGAAGTTGTGGATTCTTCTTGTTTGTGATTGGTTGTTCTGTAAACATGTGAAGTGTGTGGTTAACTCAAGAATGAAAGATTTGTAAGGGGACAGTAGCGGGCTACCATGGGACAGAAGATCTTTTTAAAGAGATTCAATTTGTAACTGTTCAAGGTTTGGTATAATGTTGTATATAGAGCAGAAGTAAGCAAAGTCGTAATTGATCATTCTCAACGTTTTCACTTGCCTCTGATAATTAGTTAGCCATAGAACAATAGAAGTATAGAATGCGCCCTTGTTGTGTGGTTTTTTTATGTTTTGTATTAACTTAGTAATCTATATATAGGGTATTTATTCGTTATGGAAACATCCATAACTCCTTTCCTTGTCTGAGTTTGTGGCAATGGTGATATGATATTTGATAGTTTCACGCGCATTGCTTGTAAAAGCCTATTCTTTTTACATTTTTAGTTTTTGTCTATAGGAACATTATCTTGTCACCATATTTGAATATTTTATATGGTATGGAGTCTTTTGTTTCCATGTCAATTTAACCATTGTGCAAGAAAATAACTCCCTACGGGTCTTTTTTTTTTTTTTAATTTGTAGTTCCAGTCTTAGGTAGGCGTGCTTGTATTATAACATAAGAATTCGTTACTCTGGTCTTCCAATCAGGCTCTGTAATATCACACCTGATTTTTTTATATTTTCTCTTTAGCCTTCTTATCTCTTGTAACTTTTCTTGAAGTCATATTTATAGTTGATGTGAAGTTTGACCTGATTTTATTCCACTTTTGTGTGTTTACCATAGTTGACTGACGAACTGTCCAAGGTAGATGAGAAGCTGAAACTGACGGAGTCTCTTCTAGAAAGCAAAGTATCTATCAAATCACTTCTATCCTCCACTGTTTCTACATTCGTGTCATCGTACCATCTTATATGACGGGATGGTATTTTTGGTTGTGTAGAATCTTGAGATCAAGAAAATAAATGATGAGAAAAGAGCTTCAATGGCAGCTCAATTTGCAGCAGAAGCTACTCTTAGAAGAGTTCATGCCGCTCAAAAAGACGATGATATGCCACCTATTGAAGCCATTCTTGCACCATTGGAGGCTGAGCTCAAGCTTGCTCGACAAGAGGTATGTGTTCTGTCTTTTCACTGGATATTTGGTGGGGATTGCTGATGGCTAGGGCCTAGGTGTGCCAAAATGGTTGGATTGGGTGGGTTGAGTAACAAGTAAATACATTTTTTTTTCTTTTGGTATGGGACTATGGGCTGAAAGAGGTTGGGGTAGATTGACCATATACACTTTTTACGTTTTCCCTTTATTGTGTAGCGTGTTATATATGATTAAACAAAATATGTTGTTTCAATAATAGTTATTCTTTTAAGATGATGAACCTGAATTGACCCATCGTTTCATTTTAGTTGATATTTTTGTGCAGTGGTTTACCCATTTTTCCTTTTAGCTAGCATATTTGTTTTCACTCATTTGACCGGTTAGAGAATCGACTCGTCTATAAGTAAATGAGTTGGAATCACCATCTCTAATAATGACATAAGATATGCTGCTGATAATTTTGACTTTATGCTGCTTTTTTGGCTTACAGATTTCAAAGCTACAGGACGACAACAAAGCCTTAGATAGATTGACCAAGTCAAAGGAGGCTGCTTTAATTGATGCTGAGAGGACTGTTCAAGTTGCTTTGGCGAAGGCTTCTATGGTGGATGATCTTCAGAACAAGAACCAGGAGTTGATGAAACAGATAGAAATCTGCCAGGTGTGGTGGTTTTAGTCTGTATATGTTTTTTTTTTGTTTTTTTTTTCCCAAATATGTTATCCATTTGTTAATGGTATTTTGTTTTTAGGAGGAAAATAAAATCATGGACAGAATGCATCGCCAAAAAGTTGCTGAGGTGGAAAAGCTTACACAGACTGTACGTGAGCTTGAAGAAGCTGTTCTTGCCGGTGGTGCTGCTGCAAATGCAGTGAGGGATTACCAACGAAAAGTTCAAGAGATGAATGTACAATGATTTACATTTACCATTGTAGTTAACCAATGTTACATATCATTATTAATTTGTTGATTTTCAACAAAGGATGAAAGAAAAACTCTGGACAGAGAACTAGCTCGTGCTAAGGTTAATGCTAATAGAGTGGCAACTGTGGTAGCTAATGAGTGGAAAGATGCTAATGATAAAGTGATGCCAGTAAAACAATGGCTTGATGAAAGAAGGTTCATGCAGGTCTAATGGAACAGTGGTTCCGGAACTTTCTTTTCCATAAAGTTTATTTTCCTCTCATTTATTGACTTGCCAGTTTCTTGGTTTGACTATTTTACTCTTTTGTTAATAGGGTGAGATGCAACAGTTGCGGGATAAGCTAGCCACAACTGAGCGTGCTGCAAGATCCGAAGCACAGTTAAAAGTAGCTATCTGATAAACTGCATTTCTTAGAGGTGGCAAAATGGGGTGGTTTGGTAACGGGTCCATACGGGTCACTGGGTCAGGTTGAAAAGGGTCGTTTTTCGTAGGGGTTAAAATGCATTGGGCTCGGTTGGTTTTTGTCTGCAAAAATATTTTTGTTCATTGTAAAAAAAAGGTTTATGAATAATTAATGTTAATTATTGGACGACTTTCACCCCTTTTGACCCACGTATCCTGTTTTAATGATGTGCTTTTATTTGAGAGCTGAGACATATGAGCCAATTGACCCATTTATATGTAAACAGGTCAAAATTGCCACTTTTAGCTTTCCTTTAATGTTATCTGTATTAAGTTTTTATTATATACTCTTAGGAAAAATATCATTTGCGACTTAGAGTGTTGGAAGATACTTTAAGGCCACCTACTCCCATCAATCGTAGCAGCTCATCTGATGGGAAAAGCATCAGCAATGGTCCTTCACGGCGCCAATCTTTAGGTGGAGCTGATAGCTTTACCAAATTGCACTCCAATGGGTTTTTGCACAAAAGATCACCATCTTTTCAGATGAGATCTTCCCTTTCTGCCAGTTCAAGTTCTATACTAAAACATGCAAAAGGTACATCGAAGTCATTTGATGGTGGTACAAGATCTCTTGACAGAAATAAACCTAATTCAAGTGGATCCAATAGTCCTACATTTAACCTTGGCCAATCCCATGAAAAGATCCAGACGAAAACCCTAGATGAAAAACCGAGTGAAATCCCAGGAACTGAAGTTGAAGATACTGTACCGGGTTTGTTGTATGATTTGCTACAAAAAGAGGTGATTTCCTTGAGGAAGTCCGGGCATGAGAAGGATCAAAGTCTCAAAGACAAGGACGATGCTATTGAGGTCAGTTTTTTTTTTCTTTTTCTATTTTTAATAAGGGTGCTTATTAATTGATCGTGACTGTGGATTGGCTAACCTGACCCGGACCTGAAAAATGTGACATGAACCCGACAATTCAGTCAAACCCAACATGACACAAAATGAATATGGGTTGACATGAACAATAGTTGTTTAATCCGACATGATGTTATTTTTTGCATATCAATACTCCGAACATACAAATTTACAATAAAGAATACAAATGTGTATTGTTTAAATTATAAAACTTGATATCATTTTTTTAGTAAAATTTGGAGTATAATACCCAACCTTTTTAACTTATGACAAAACACATTTAAAAGGTATTAGAAAACATATTGGTTAAACACTTAAACAGGTCAACCCGAATCCATCCTATTTAACCAAATGTGTTTGTGGGATTGAATGTAAATGTCACACTCACACACCCATTTAGAGTTTTAGACTAAGCCCAAATCCGCGAATTTCATGTTAGGTTTGTAGGTTGTCATTTAGACTACCAAATGTTTTCATTTGTATTGATTATTATATTTGTTTTAGATGCTATCAAAGAAAGTAGATACATTAAGCAAGGCTATGGAGGTTGAGGCAAAAAAGATGAGAAGGGAGGTAGCTGTAATGGAGAAAGAAGTAGCTGCTATGCGTGTTCATAAAGAACAAGACAATAGAGCAAAACGGTTTGGGAGCTCTAAGGCTTCTGTCAATACCTCTCAGATAAATCCCGCCAGGTACATCCACTAATTGTGAATGCACAAGACAGTTGGCGATATAGTTCCCTTTGATTAGTTTTAGCACAATATTGTCATTGAAATCGGTAATGTGATTCCGGTTGGTAATTTTTTGTTAAAAAAATCTTTAAAACTAGGGTTTATATACTGCTTTAGTGCTAAACCCATATGAATTAGGCATGGTTTAAAAAAACGGGTGAGGCGTACGCCTCGAGGTGCGCCTCGAGGCGAAACTCTATGAAAACGAGTCTAAGGCGCGCCTCACGGGGTTCAGATTGTACATACGCCTCTAAGGGCTGAGGCGCTAAGAAAATGTGCGCCTCGGGTGCGCCTCAGGTGGTTCAGGGTGTTTTTGATGTGCTTTTTTTGTTGGTGTTTTAGACTTTTTGGGTCAATTATTGTATTTTTTATGTGTGTTTTTGATGTTTTAGACTTTTCTAGGTCAAGTATTTTATTTTTTACAGGCACATAATTTTTATATTTAGTTTTTGAGTGCGCCTCGAGCTTACGCCTCTGTTCGCCTCGAGGCTCGTTTCCGTTCTTCTAAAATTAGGCAATGCTAATTAGATATCTCTATTTATTTATACAGGAATGTGACACGCGGTGGGTTGACAAGGAGCAGCCAATAATATTACAAAAGATGTACTAAGTTTCTTCTTCTTCTTCAAGCTCTCCTTTTTACCATTTCACTCTTATCAAGATGGAACCGGTGTCTTCTGGGTATGGTGAAGATTAGAAAAAAAGTTGGGTAAAAAGATGGTCTGGTTGGTGCTGAATATAGTATGCTTTCTTACTAACAAGTGGAGAAACCGTAAAGCTGAGTTAAACCTATCAGCATTCGGTTGTGTGGTTGTAATGTTGTATAGGTAGCATTGGTATGGGTTGAAATGGGTCGGGTTGACCCAATCTGAAATTTACAGTTGATAATTTTGTTGTCTGCAGTTGCGGCTTCCTGTGTCTTCCATCCAAGTTTGTTAATATTGTTGTAATCCGATGAAAGAGAAAGCGAAAGGAATTTTCGAGTAGTTTTATGATTGTGGGTTGTATTCTTAAGGTTTTCCAATTTCGCAGTTATACATACAACTCTTGTTTGTGTTCTTTGTGGTGTTGGTATTGGGTTTGACCAATAGCCTTTTTTGAGGTTATTTTTCTCGGTAACTTGAACTTTGTCATGTTCAAAAGTACTGGTTTATCAAACACTTTTTTTATAAAACAACTTATTGACCTATTGGTTTTTCCAATCACAAAAGCTAAGGGAGGACGGGGCGGGCTTCGTATGGCATGTTAGGTTTCTTAGCCGAAGCGGCTACACTGCACCGTCTTGTTCGGCTTGGATGATCGGCATTTGCTCGCTAACCGCATCACTCTTCACTCGGTCTTTTGATCGTTACACCTTAAAAAAACTTTTTTAAATCATTTTAAACTAAAAAAAGACAAATTATACACAAATCTCATACCACTCATCCAAAATTTACTACCATTCTTATACCACTCTCATATCAAATTTCACTTTCACAATTTTCTTTTCAAATGACAAATACTTTCCCTATGATTATTCCACCAATGAAATCGGATGACGATATTTCAAACAACAGCAGTCTTATTTTTTTTCATGGATCTCATCGAGCAAGTTGACGAGGAAGACGCTACATCATCTAAACGAGTCGTTAAACATGATTGCAAAAAATGTACCGAAGTACTTATGAACAACTATTTTGTTGATGAACCCAAATATATTAATATTTTCTGCTATCGGCTTCGTATGTCAAAACAATTGTTTTTAAAAATTGTTGCCCTATGAACAACTATTTTCAAGAGGGTTACGACGGAACGCTAAAAAGTTTTACTCCGATTCAAAAAATCACTTCTGCCATTAAACAACATGTACACGACACACCGGATGAATACGATGAGTATTTGTACATGTCTGAAAGGACTTCACGTGGGTCCCTTCAGTTATTCTGCAACACCATAATTTAAACTTACGACGAGGAATTTCTGCGTCGACCCACAAGCCATGATGTTACAAATTTATACCAAAATAATAAAAAAAAAACATCATATTCCTAACATGATGGTAATGAAGGTCTGTTTTTATATCCTAGAGTATGTTGATAGCATTTTTTTTGTTTGCTGCACACAAAACCCTTTGAAATTTCATTGCCAAATTCTAATAATCAAATGTAGTTGAACTATTAAGAACATATATAATGTTAAATAACTATTAGTTAAAAAATATGTATAACATAAACTAGCTTTTAACAATCGAAAAAAAAACAAGTGCTACCCCTTCGTAGTAAATATCATTTGAATTTTATATTTTTAAGAATATAGAATTATCAAAAAGAATTACAAAAAAGTACACATAAATTATAAAAAAAATAGTACGACTATGTCATGTTATGTCATCACTTATTGTGTGCGTATGACAACACATGTGACATAAGATCATGTGTATTATTTATAACAATTGTTGCCTCTTCATAAATTGCACGTTGTGTACATTATTTTGTACATATAGATTATAAGAACATGTGAAATTCAAATATTGTGTTTAATTGTAAATAATATCAATAAGTACTTTTATTATTTTTTACATGTGACATTCAAATATTGTGTCTGAATGCAAATAATGCCAACAAGTACTTTTATTTTTGATAATTGGTTCGACTCCATTGTTGAAATCAAGTGTATGTACTCATAGTCTTCTTGTTTACATTATAGAGTTACAAGAATAAGAAACTGAAGTCTATTTGATGGCAAAGTAACCAACATGGAATTAATGTGGTAATGAAGGTCATTTTTCATAACATAGAGTATATTAAACACATTTTGTGTGCTCCACACAAAACCCTTTAAAATTTCATTCCCAATTTCTAATAATCAAATGTAGTTAAACTATTAAGAACATATATAATATTAAATAACTATTAGTTAAAAAAAATATGTATAACATAAACTAGCTTTTTACAATCGAAAAAAAAAAAAAACAAGTGCTACCCCTTCATAGTAAATATCTTTTGAATTTTATATTTTTGAGAATATAGGATTATCAAAAAGAATTACAAAAAAATACACATAAATTGTAAAAAAATAGTGCGACTATGTCATGTCATGTCATCACTTATTGTGTGCGTATGACAACACATGTGACATAAGATCATATCCCGTGACATAAGATCATGTGTATTATTTATAACAATTGTTGCCTCTTTATAAATTGCACGTTGTCTACATTATTTTGTACATTTAGATTATAAGAACATGTGAAATTCAAATATTGTGTTTAATTATAAATAATATCAATAAGTACTTTTATTATTTTTTTACATGTGATTGAAATATTGTGCCTGAATGCAAATAATGCCAACAAGTACTTTTATTTTTGATAATTGGGTTGACTCCATTGTTGAAATCAAGTGTATGTAATCATAGTCTTCTTGTTTACATTATCGAGTTACAAGAATAAGAAACTGAAGTCTATTTCATAAATAATACTAAACACTTAGGCAAAGTAACCAACATGGAGTTAATGTGGTAATGAAGGTCTGTTTTCATAACATAGAGTGTATTAAACACATTTTTTTGTTTGCTCCGCACAAAACCCTTTGAAATTTCATCCCCAAATTCTAATAATCAAATGTAGTTGAACTATTAAGAACATATATAATGTAAATAAATATCACTTATAAAATAGATATAACATAAACTAGATATTTCCAATAAAAAAAAAAAAAACAAATGTTGCCTTGTCAAAAATTGCACGTTGTGTGCATTGTTTTGTACATTTAGATCATGTTTAAGAACATGTGACATTGAAATATCGTGTCTAAATGCAAATAATTCCAATAAGTACTTCTATTATTTTTAAGAACATGTGACATTCAAAAATCTTGTGTCTGAATGCAAATAATGTCAATAAGTACTCCATGGTAGATCCAAAAGGTTCTAGATATTTTGAAAAATGAATCCATAGGTAGGTAGCAATTTGTAGTTTTGAAAAAAGAAAAACCAATATAAATACTTACTGATAATTATTTGCATTCGGACACAATATTTGAATATTACGTCTTCTTAAAAATAATCTAAACTAGTGGGAGTCTCCAGCGCTTCGAGGTGGGCTTTCAATTTCTGTTTGCATTACAGTACCAGTACGACACCGGCACTCGGTATAGCAATCGACATGTGCTATACATGAAATAAAAGACATAAAAAATAACACCGGTGTCGATGTTATCTAGCCGGTATTAGTTCAGTTTGTCATGACACCAACACTTGATATAGCATTATAATAACAATATAAAAGACCACCAAAATAGGGTTTTAATGTTTTTTTCATCATCGATGAAACAAATAAAACTGAGAAGAAATTTTCTTGTAAGAAGAAAAAGAAGAAACTTAGACCAATAGAAATCTTTCATTTTAATAGTTGTATTTAATGTTAAATAAAGTTTTAAAATTTTGTAACTCCCATAAACTAGTTAAATAAATGAAATCATAATTCATTTTTAAATATATATCTTAAAAGTAAAGATAATTTATAGTGAAGGATAAATTTCGGTATGTGTAGGATGAATTTCTACATGTGTAGGATAAACCTAATGATAATTTTGATATGTGTAGGATAAAAGTATGATAATTTCGATGTGTATAGGATGGATTTTGATATGTGTAAGACAAGTTTTGATGTGTGTAAGATAAAATATTTAAAAGTAATTAATTGAATAATTAATATGAAATGAGTTAAAGTATTTAATGTTATTTCTTCTTTTTCCTCTCAAATTGAAATTCTTCTCAAATATATATATATATATATATATATATATATATATATATATATATATATATATATATACTAGGCGAGATCCCGTGTGGAAACACGCGCTTATTTGTTCGTGGATCAATATGCTTCTTGTCAAACACGTGCTTCCCCTTCAGCGGCTTGAAGTACTCAAACTTGTTATCTTTGATCTCTTGCCTTAGTTGCCTCTCCAACGCGTTCGCTCTACCATCATTACCTGGATTAATCAACTCTCTTTTCGCTAAGTCTCTCAATTCTAGCAAAGGAAATGAATGAAAAGACTTAAACTTCTGAGGTAGATACTAAACTCCATCATATCTCTTTATCACGAAGTGCTTCAATTCTGAATCGAAGAACCAACTGATGATGCTACTAACATAAGTTCTGGAGTTAGAAGCATCATAAGTCTCCGAAAACTTAAGAGGTTTGTGCTGCTTCTTGTACCCGTCTTCTTTCATCTTCTTCCAGGCTTCTTTCCATTTAGCTTCTGGATTTCTTTCAACTTCCGGATCTTTCTCAACATTCTCTTCATTTAGCTTCTGTCTCATCTTCTCCAGATCTTCTTCTACCTAAGGATCACAACCTTCAATAATGGACTCAGTGAAAGATTGCTTTGGTACTACAACCTCACGAACATCTTCACCTAACTCCACCTCTGAATCTGTCACACCACGCCAATGGCGGAAACACGTGGCGCGACGGTTCAAGAGCATAAAGCCAAGATTAACGCAAATCATAAGTAATTAAGAAAGACGGAACATTTATTTAAGACGTCAAAAACATGTTTGATGTTCACACATAAACGAAAAATTGTTTGAATACATTAAAGTGGCTTCTCAAAAATATCCCGATGCCTTGGGAATTAAAGTTGAAACCCTTTTGAAACACCCGACGCCCATATGAGAGATTCTCCCGACCCAGCTTGCCACATTGTTCATCATCGATCAATTACCTGAAAGATATGTTTAAAGAGTCGTCAATATATAAATATTGGTGAGTTCACAGGTTTTAGTTTATCAAACTTTATCACTTTGGGAATTTCCATGTTATGACAATTCATAGGAGTTGCAAGTTCCTACAATTCTACTTGAGCCTATAATCAAACCAAGACAAATAATAATGCCCCGCTCCAAGTCGTTACTCGGTATTCCTACGACTTGATTTCAGAATACGTGCACCCCAGGCATACGCCGATGCATCATCGAAGCTATCGATTAGGGGTGGGCCTTGTCAGGCACCAATAGTACTATTCAAATATTCCTTCGGTTTCATTTTCCTGAATTAATGATCATAGTAGAGAGGTCTCAACCCCGAGTGGCGATCACAACTCAAGTATTTATCCCGTCAAACATTTCCCTAACCTATCTTTCCCCCGAAAAACATAAAATAGTTTAAAATGGGGCCGTAAGACTCACCTGAATCTGTGTTTGGCTCGAAAAGGAAGATAGCAAGTTTTTGTGGTCCCGCACCTACAAACGTCCTAGGCGTATAAGTCACTACACCTATAGTGCATGTGCCTTGGCAAGTTGTACATCCAACTCCCCGACCACGTTTTGTTCCAATTCCCGTTTAATTAGACGCGTATCCTAGGTTCGTTGGCGATGGATTACCCTTTTCTTACGAGTTATGTATTATTCTCGTTAATATTCTTTGTAACTTGTATACCATTATCCTCGACACAACTCTACCTAACGTATAATTATTTTCCCATTTAAATAATTATACTTAGGATCGTATTTGTTCGATATAATGTATTCTTAATACCCGACCCGACTCACCTTGCCGCATATTTATTTTCCCATTTAAATAAATATGCTAAGTTCTTGTCGTTCGGTAATATATTCTTAACGCCCGACTCAACTTACCATGTCGTACATTTATTTTCCCATTTAAATAAATATACTAGGATCTTGTCGGTATTCACATGTTTCGTAGATATACTTTACCTACTCGTCTCGGTTTTCCTTCTCGCATATCTACCTTCCCATTCAAATAGATATACTAGAATTTCGTCGAGACGAGCATGTATACATACATTAACGTGTGAGTTTTCCTTGTTAAGTCCATACGTTTTGTTTAGCGTTTTTAATTCTTTACGCTATGCTTTCTCCCACGAATATTCTTTCTAACACTTAGGAAAGTGTTACATAAGTTTCACCCATGTTATATATATTTTACTTCTTAAGATATATATTTTCATCTTGCCGCAATGGCATTCTTTTCTCGTTTGTCCGTTATCGTTAGTTCATGTAACTAAGTCCGTTAGTTAGCTTTTTCCACGTTTTCTTCCAATATGCGTTCTATGGAAATATTATTCGTACCTCCAATTCCGAACACATGTTACTTGGAAAAATATACTTTTGTATTTTTAGTTCAACTTGTTATCTTGTATTCCAAAAATGTTTCCGATACTTTTATATTCCCATTTATATAAAAGTATCCATTTTTGTACAAGTTTTCTCAAGTCTTTACTTTTGTCCAATATTTTATAAAACCTTTATTTTTATAAAATCCTTAAGTTAACTTAACCTCCTATTTTTATAAAACTTCTATTTTTATAAAAATACATTTTTCAAAATATACATACGTCGGTTTCTTATGTTTACCAAAACTATACTTGGAAAAACCATTATTTACGATTTTGACACCAAACTTTTCGTGAACACATTTTTGGACCAAAGTTTCTAAAATACTTATTTTAGTCCATCAACTTTCAAAGTTTCAACATTAGTCCTTTAACTTTTAAATGTTACTTTTCCCATCCTAACTTCCAAAGTTAGCATTTTTCTTCCAACTAGTGGACTTTGAAGAGTCATATTTCTCATGTTTGGCTATTTTTACATTATTCCACTTCTAATATTCTTTTATTTCATTATTAATGCTTTTAACATGTGTGTTTTATGTTTTTATCCAACATATCCAAATTTCACTCATCCAAGTGAATAGACTTTAAACATGTAACTTTTTCATCCATGATCATCTAACATATTCCAACATATTTTTGACATTAGCTAGTCATTTTATGATGATTAAAACCATCTTTTATCATATTCAAGTCTTTTTCAAAAATCATGTTCCAATCATCATCCAACTCAAGTGTATGTACATATTTCTACATTTTCTTAAAATATCACATTACTAATATTAATTCCATGATTTATCCATGTTATTATTCTTCCATTTTTACTCTTGTAAGATACATTATCTTTATGTTTTCAAATCCACATTCTACCCATCAATGTACAACTTGCTCATAAGAACACATAATATGAACATTAATAACCAAAGCAAGGTTAAACTTACTACTAGCTCAAGGCTAGGGAAGACAAAAACCTTGGATTGGATGGGGTTTAGTGTGTTCTTCCAAAGGGTTAAGCTCCAAGCTCTTGAAACACACAATGGGGTTTTGAAGGATAATGATCTAGAGATGATTTGGTAGTGTAAAATTTGTAAGAAAAATGTATATGGATGGGTGCAATGTTTCGGCCAAGAGGAAGAGAAGAAGAAGAGTTTTTGGTTTTTGTTTCAAGTATTCTTCACTAGTTGCTTATATCAATCTCTTTCAAATCTTTCCAAGATCACTCAATATCCCAATTAGATTATGGAAGATCAAGTGGATTATGTGAGATTTTAAAAATCTTTGGAAGATAATAAGAGGGTGTTTGGGCCGTGAGATTAGAGAGAGAAAGAAGAGGATTAGGTGATTTTTGGCCAATGCAATCCCATGCATTCTCATGATTAGCAATAATCCTAATGGGTTAATGAGATAACACAAGATTTTAATCATTTGGGTGGGCCATAGGCCGGCCCTTGGGGTGTCTTGGGTGGGGTCCACTTTGCTAAATATTACCTATAATTATTATGTTTAATTTACTCTTGTTCGGGTACCGTCCGGGTATTTTCGGGTTTTTAATCGCGTGTTATCCGAATATTAAAAATACCCTTAATATCCCTTAAACATAGTCCAATTTAAGCGTTGATAAATTATTTTGGCCTTTGCCGGGCGAAATTGTATGTTACGCGCGTATCGGGTGCGGTACACGCACTTTATTCGTTACCGTGAGGTTTGTATAACAAGCTTTCACGTATGGCTTTGGAGTTCCAAAACCCATTATATTTTGTGAAATTACGTTTTATTTTATATCCCGGGTGTCCGGGATTCGTTTCGCTTATTTAATTTTTACCGGGTAATCGCCAGTGTCCATACCGGATAATTTACTCGCACATGATCCTATCATGTTTTGTCATTAAACATATGCATTCCTATGCATTATTTGGGAATTGCTATCTTTCTAAGGCCTCAGTTAAATAATCAACACATAATTACATTTAATTACGTTAATCGCGTATAGTTAATTAGTACGGAATTACCTTAATTTTGCCGGTTGTTACAGAATCACTCTCAATCGAGTTCCAATATTCTAAAATGCCTGGTATAAACTCACCCTCTTCCAAATCAAAAACATCTTCATGATCTGATTCTTCTGAAAGCAAGCCAAACTCAGCTAATCTCTTTTTGCACTCTGCATCCTGTAGAAGTGCCTCAAAATGAAACTCAGACTCTGGAAAAGTTCTTCAAAGGTAGGTAGAACTTGCTTTGTATCAACTGTTTTTTTCTTTATTTGTCCCCGATGGCCCTGCTGCACTACTAGATTTCCCTTGAGTGATAGCAAGCATCCTAAGTGTGATTTAAGCACTTGGTAGCTCATTTCCCCGAGTACCGTTAGGATCATCGTCTGGATCATCTTCATGCCTTTTAGTTCTGAACTCATCACCCATGTATGATGCCTCACCCTGAGCCATCAATTGCTTCCTCAAATATGCATTCTGTCTGAGAAGAGACTTTATCAAGGCACTATCATGAGCCTGTGCCTTCTACTGCAACTCATTCTACTCCACAAGCTTGGTGATTGTCTGGTTGCTCATCATTAACTAAGCATTCAACTCTGCAACCATGTGCTCCAACCTTGTTATCCTGTCCATATCTGGTAGAGAAGAATCAAATGGAAAGTCAAGGTTAGAAATATCAAAATTGAATCCTACAGAGACTGGTTGTGCTGTAGTAGCAACTGTTGTAGTCATGGCAATAGTAGAAAGGGGCTCTGGAGTAACCACGGTAGAATCAACAAACATAGACACCACCTGGGAGGTGGTTGGTGAACTTGGAGGTGCAGAGACCCTAAGTGAAGATTCACCAACCTGCCCAATGAATGGTACTATGGTTGTCACTGGCATATCTGAAACAGAAGAAGAAACTGGTGTGGTAGTAACTGATACATGTGGTTGTAACACCCCAACCGATGGCGAAAACATCGAGGTGTCACGTAGTGACGATTGTTCAATAGCTCATGGTAATAAAGTGTAAATTTGGATACATTGAGTTGAATAATATATTACATTGAAAGGAAGATATATATTACAATAATTCTAAAGTGTCAAGTCTAACTAAAATACAATGAAGTCAAAGCTTAAATATAAATCCAAAAGCTTAAAAGAAGCGTCTCAAAACAATCTGAAATATGTACAAAAATAGTATATGTCAATACAAAAATGTATTGGTGAGCATACCCTGTTTTGAATACATATAGTATAAAAAGGTTTCGCAATTCATGTGTTGTATACTGTTTGCAATTATGTATTTAAGCAGTATCAATCAAAACCAACCCTAAGACAATAGAATAAGACAACACTTTGAAAACCATTTTTGAGTATAATGAATCACAAGACAATGACCAAGGTCTCTCAACAGAGTCACAAGTGGTATATACCATTGTACTAATCATTAAAATGTCAGGCCACAACGGTTAATGATTTTGACAGTCATAGATACACACAAATCATAAAGCAAACACACATGAGAATTGCCGTTAGTAAAAGGATAACATTTTTTCATAATGTACATGAATAGCCCCAAAAGAGTAAAATATGAAAAAGGGGAAAGATATACTCACAGTTTTGCTAAGTGGTAAATCCAACAAATTTCGTCACAAAAGGCTTGGGAATTCCGAAGAACTCAACCTATATGTATAAGAATACTAATTAGGAAAGTGACGTAAAAAGTCTAAGGCATCTAGGGTTCTAAAACATTAGGGTTTGCTAGGCTTATGTAGGGAAGATGAAGTTTTATGATAACTCAAATTAATAATAATTTTGAATAAAATATATCATGATTTAAGATCAAAAATGTGACTAAGTAAATATAAACACTTATGTTTTTCACACTTAAGAAATATTTTTGTTTTATATAAAAAATATTCATAAAACAGATTTTATAATTTATATTTAATTAAACAATTTATTATGACTACTTAAATATAAATAAGCTAAAAATACAAGATATAGTCCAAAAATAATCTTTTTATGAAAAATGATTATTTTATGATGTAAAATAGTGAAAATAATTTTTCCATAATTTTTTTCAATTTATTTTCATTTAAAAAACATATTTAATGAATTTAAATAGTATATTAATGATTAAGAATATTAAAAACAACAAAAATAGCTATTTTTTTAGAAAATAATTTTTATTTCAGTTTATCATACTTAGAAATAATTTCCTAGAAATTTTGAGATTCAAATCATTTAAAACGAATTTTTAATCAATTAATTATGATTAAAAACAATTTAAATAAAAAAAATACGAAAATAATTTATTTTCCAGAAAATAAAAATGTGATAATTTTCTTTAGGGTGTCAAGATATTACACCTAAATTTTCATAATTTTTAGAGCAAAAATTAATTTATTATCAATATTCTAAGTTTTGAGCATATTATATGGTTAAAATAAAAGAAA
The DNA here is from genome assembly GCA_028751855.1 of Ambrosia trifida. Classification (NCBI taxonomy): domain Eukaryota; kingdom Viridiplantae; phylum Streptophyta; class Magnoliopsida; order Asterales; family Asteraceae; genus Ambrosia; species Ambrosia trifida. The sequence goes on along the minus strand of CM054123.1, from coordinate 24,235,111 downwards.
TAAGAGAAAAAAAATGAAAAAAAAACGGGTGTAGGGAACCAGGGTCGAACCCAGGTATCCCCAGCCCCAAGACTTAACAGCTCAACAAATAATCACTAGACCACTTAGGATTTTGATATTATTATTGAAAATGAAATATTTATAAGAATTCAAATAACACCTTCTTCTTCCCCAATCCTACTAACAAGAACCCTAACCCTAAGACCAAAAATATTTGGATCAATAACAACCATTTAAGCGACTGGAACAATAGGGCTATTAATCTACATAAGGAAACGATTACAATGACATATAAAGTTTGTGCTTACAATGTGTTTGAAGATCGAAATCAAAGATGCAAAACCCGATATTAAAACTGAAAAATTGAGCGGCTTCGTAGGCGATTATGTGATGGATTTTAGGTTGTTTAGAATGTGAATGAGTGTAGAAACAAATGGCAAGGTCGATTTATATAAATGTTTGACTGAAACGAGCGTTTTATTCGATTCGATAATTCCGATCGGTTACACAACTGAATACGATTAAAGCCTGATTAAAAACTGTTATTATTGTAACACCCCAACCGATGGCAGAAACATCGAGGTGTCACGTAGTGACAATTGTTCAAAAGCACATGGTACTAAAATGTAAATATTATTGTATAATTTAAATTGTCTTACATGGATGAAATGGGAAAAATACAAAAGTCTGAACAAAACATGAAATTTGAAATAAATTACTAAAAGCAAGCACTAAAATCTAATGCTATGGAACTAAGATCAAACTGCACCTGAAACATGTACAAAATAAGTTTTGTCAACATATGAAATGTTGGTGAGCATTCAATATTTAATAAGTTGGAAAATGTTATACAATTCAAGTGCAAAGCTACAGTGCATTTATGTAAACTATGTATCATACAAATGAGCGAAATCAATCCTGTGACTGTATAAATGTACTAAAATGCACGACGGTGTACTTATCCAATAAATGGATAATAACTTAACAATGACCATGGATTCTCCGATGAAAAAGGGGGAGAATCACCTAGGTGGGTTGTTAATCCAATAGCGCTATCCAATGTTAAGGTCGGCTTGTACATGGTTAATGATTTCACTAAGTACAAATGTATTCTCCATGTAATGTCTAAGCATAAAGCACATATGTAAGCAAATGCACAATGTACTAGAATTGTATTGTAAAAATGTGAACTTGCATGTGTATTTTGTATAAGTGTACATGTAACACCCCAAAAGTGAATAAAGACAAAAAGGGGTTAGGAAATACTCACTTTCGCCAAATGACTAGATGACTAAGCGAGCGTGAAACTGTGAGCAATCCAAAGATTCAACAACGAAACTAGTCCAATTTAGAAGAAAAGAAACCGAATAGGAAAAATATCAAGCTTCCAATTCGCCAATTACAAGAGCTTATAATCAAAGCTTCAAATGTAGAAGTAATATGCTCTAGAAGAAAGGTATGAGGCAGAGTTTAATCGAATTGAAACAATCGATTTAGAGGTGCAAAGTGTAATGGGTCATAGGTGGGTTTTTATACTAGTTTGGATTCAATTAGGCTTTAAAATTGGTCAACACAATAAAGTAAGCTTTTAAGATGAATTGACTATTTGACTAGGACTTTGACTAAGGTTTTGACTGAGACTTTGACTAGGACTTTTGACTAGGACTTTGACTGGAACTTTGACTGTCTTAGCGGACCGCAAGGGCTAAAAAAAATAATTTTTCTAATTTAATCAATTTTAAGTTATAGACTTGTTTCCTTCTGTTTCTAAGTTGTTTTAGGACCAAAAATTAAGGGCTTTGAGTATCAAGGTCTGAAACATACGTGCTCGGGTGTAGATGTGAGTATAAAACGTGCATACTTTTACTTATAAAAATTATAAGTTTTATTAAATTGTGAATTTTGGTCCTATTAAAATATGAGGGTTAAAAATGAAAATTTTGAAATAGTTGAGGAACTAATTATGCACATTTATGAAAAGTGAAGGGTGCAGGTTGTCACAATTATGCACGTTATAAAACTTGGTACTGACTAACAATGATGGAGAAACATTTATTACCCATTAATACTCGTTAAAATGCAATAAAATCGATTAAAATGAGGTGGCCGGAGCTCGCCGGAATCCGGCCGGTGTTTCTGCAGGAAAAACGTGAGCAGGGAGGGAAGGTGTGTTAGAAACTTTGAAAAAAAAATGCAGAAATAGCCCCTCCAATTTAACTAGGTTAGTTCCAATTATAACTTAGTTAATTTTTTTTCCTTTTTAAAACTTTAACCACACTAACCAAGTTTAACTTTAAGATTGTTAAACTTTTTAATATTTCACCAAAGCTTTTGACCAAACCTTAACGTTTGAATTTTTCAAACTAAATAAAGTTTAAAATGAAATTTTTTATAAATGTTGGATTATTACATGTGTTTAAATAACACTTCCATATTTGAAATCGATTAAAACGTAGACACAATTAAAAGCAACATTCAATGATTATCATAAACTCAAACTTTTAATAAATTCAAAAACGCCAGAAAGTACAAGGACTAGAATTGGCAACTTGAAGAAAGATAAGTGTGACACCCAGAATTTTTTTCGGAATTTTCTCTTACTTGACACTCACTTGACGCCAACTTTACTTGTTACTTACTGAATTTCGAGACAAAATTCTTTTCAACTTGGGGGTGATGTGATACCCCGCAATTTTAGGTTCTTAATTCAATCAAAACTCTAGTTACTTGCACTTAGATTCCTTGCATTCTACTTAGCTAAGGTTAGCTAGATAAGTCACGTATGCACACACAAGATGTATATGTACCTATGGGTTATCATTGAATGAACGTATGATACATATGAAACAAAATACATGTTAATGTCATCATCAAGAGGCATAGAACTTAACTAACTCTTACCATTGTGAGGCCGAATGATATTCCTATATCAAAGGTGTACTAGAGGCTATACAACGAACAATCACAACATTATTAAGATGAATAGGCCGATTTATTCAACATAACATGTTAAGTATTGGATCATAACCAAGCTTATTGTCTTAGAGCTATACAATCTATACTCACATATGTATATACACACATACATACGACATTATATGCACACACATGACAACTACTTGTTCTTGGACTAGTCACCTATCTACCTTGTCTAGGTTCCCTATATGTATACAACATATGATCGGACACATGGACACCTACTCAACCCTATATCTATGCCAACTCATGAATGAGAAGTCCTTTCCTTTGATCCCATGATTTCGGCCAAATCCATCATTTCCAAGGAAACATCTCATCAAGCTAACACTAGGCTATATGAACCTAAGGTTTCTAAGCTATCTTAGCCGATCCCTAAGTCATGAGAATACACTATCACCCTAAGTTTATATCTAATTAGATAAACATAAGTTCATGACACTATCCAAGGCTCTACACCTTTCCACATCTAGTATAGAACAAACATTCCTATCCTACTTAGATTTGCGGCTACCATAGGACACATAGAAACGAAATTTGAACTAGGAGATGTCACTATCTAAAAGCACACCTTCATACAAGGTGGCGGCCGAAAGCCAATTCCCAAGGCACCATTGTGTAATAGATAATTGGTTAAGCATCATACATCTTGGAACTTGTAGAAACAACTTAGGTATGATCCATCACTATCAAAAACTAAGCTACACTCCTACTCATTTGTCCTATATCGGCCGAGAAGCAAGAAGGCACATGCCTTGTGCTTAGTTGTGAACTAACACCAAAGAAGGAAACAAGACAAGCATAGCCTTTTGAACACCTAGTTAACCACTTTCTACATATATCTAAGACTAGAAATCGGCTCACATAGGCAAGGAACAAGAGGTTGAGTTGACTATCCAACACTTACACTAAAATAGGTAGCTTCCAAAACCTTAACATGTTTCTAATCAAGTCAATCCTTCCCTCTTTGTCTTGTCTACCCCATCGCCTAAGTCTTAAGCTAAATAGGCACATATCTTTCACAAATTAGAGAATATGACACTTAAACAATGCACAATCCTATTCAAGAACAATACCTATTCTTGTATCCATCCTCATCCAATCGGCTATGGACAAGAACACTTCAAACCTTTCACCAAACTAGTAAGAAACTTTAATCATGAACTCCAAACCATAGATGATAGTTTGCCATACAAACTAGTATAAATAGGCCTCACCATTCACTCTAAATCCTTGCACCAACACTCAACACAAACACTACACCCACACTAAGCAAAACAATCGGCCAAGACTAGGAGCACCAAGCCGAGGAGAATCAAGGAACAAGGGAGCAACCCCATGACTCTCTAAGCCTTCTAGGGCAAGTACTGATGGGACAATAGTAGCTACGTAATTTGGCTTCACTAGATCACAAGCATCTCTATCAGGTGAGTTTTACTACTCTTTTTCTCAAAAGCATGCGTCTCGGGTTTGAGACAACTTACTTAACTTTTCTAGTCCGGTTTGGGACTACTATTTTCTAGTCCAGTTTGGGACTACTATTTTTTAGTCCAGTTTGGGACTACTATTTTCTAGTCCGGTTCGGGACTACTTTCACATCCCGGGTTTGGGGTGCCATGACTCCTTGTGTGGGTCGGGCTTTGCTAGTTTCACACTCTGTGTCCTTGATGAACTAAACTGCATTCTATCACGGAAGTCCTCTACTATTTACCGAATGAGTTGCCGGGTTATGGCAAGCGGGTTACTAGTTGATAGCGCTATTAGGTTTGACAAACCTCACACCATGCTGGGAGCCGTGAACTGTGACTTAGACTTTATCATTGTTGATAGGCAATGATGGGAGGCAAAAACCAGCTCGCGGGGCAAGTGCATCGTTTGAATAGCAATTCGGTATATCATTGTTTAGTTATCATGAATGGGTTAGCTACCCTCGGCATACGCTGAACTAGTGGTTCTTGGTTCGTGTTTCTTGGTTCTTGGTTTTGGTTAATGATTACTACTTTGGGTTTGGGGAACCTAATAAACGTTTTTGGTTTGGGAAACCTACACTTTTACTTACCTTACTTTGTGAACTCACCAACTTTATGTTGACACACGATATACATGCTTTTACAGGTAGTTAGCTTTCGGTGCCGCGATTAGAAAGCCTGGTCACTAGTTTCAGAGTACGTGTAGGGCATGCATCATATAGCATCATTGGGATATGAACACTTAACTACTTTCGAATGTTTAATTATCTATTATGATTTTTGAGCGCGTTGTTTTGCGTAGTCTATACGGTTAACTATTATCTTTAAATTCGCTTCCGCAACTATTTGAATAAATGATTATCTAGTAAACTTGTTTTCGGTAACGAACTAAATGGTTTGGGCATTTAGAGTCGTTCATGTGACTTATGGCTATGGGATCCTGGTATGTCACACGCCTTGCGGTATAAACCCCGCAGTGGAAATTTGAGGGTGTGACAATGAGGGTGATGGATGTCACAGTGGTGGTGGTGCTGTTGTTGCTGATGATAATTGTGAACTAGCCTGAACAGGCTCTGAGATGAGATAACTGGTTCACGAATAACTATACCTCATTGCTGAAAAACCCGTTGTTTTTTCTTAGGTCGAACAAGAGGTGTCTAGTCATTATCATCATCATTTGAATCATCTGGTTGATAGTCTTTGTCAAGGTCGTCATCATTTATCTTCCTCTTGTCACCTGCTACCTCAGTAGGAGGGACTGTATGCGGCGGTAACTCTTGTACTATGACATCATCATCAGAATCTGTTTCATCATCATCATCTTCCTCACCTGAACTAGGAAGATCAAAACCTCTCGATGACCCATCACCTCCATGAGATGTGCCTGAAGGACCTGGTCCTCCCAGTGCAAGATCTAACTACTCAATAAACAAATCTCCTACATCATGCTGAGGTTGTACTTGTTCTTCAATAACCTCTATTAAAATATAATCCTAATTCATGCATGGCTGCATGCTAGGCACATGATCATTTATTTACGTTTGAATTAGTCTGTTTTTGAATAACAGCCATGAGGCCAAGTCGTTGGTTGTTGAGTCTGTTTCGGTCTCCCACTTTTGTTGGGATTGAGTCAGTATTTAAGGTCTTGAGGTGTGAGGTTATGATGTACACTTCTTTTCTTGCTTTTAGTTATAATAAGATCAAATCTGTGTCGACCCATTCTTCTTTCAATCTTTCGTATATTATCATTGTTATTGTTTTGCTCTTTTCCAACATGTGGTATCAGAGCCATGCCCGACTCATCCAACCCTCCTAACAACCCTGCCAATCCCATTCTAGTGTTTAAAGGTGAAGGATATGAACACTGGAGTGTTCAAGGGTATATCATTGTTTAGTTATCATGAATGGGTTAGCTACCCTTGGCATACGCTGAACTAGTGGTTCTTGGTTCGTGTTTCTTGGTTCTTGGTTTTGGTTAATGATTACTACTTTGGGTTTGGGGAACCTAATAAACGTTTTTGGTTTGGGAAACCTACACTTTTACTTACCTTACTTTGTGAACTCACCAACTTTATGTTGACACACGATATACATGCTTTTACAGGTAGTTATCTTTCGGTGCCGCGATTAGAAAGCCTGGTCACTAGTTTCAGAGTACGTGTAGGGCATGCATCATATAGCATCATTGGGATATGAACACTTAACTACTTTCGAATGTTTAATTATCTATTATGATTTTTGAGCGCGTTGTTTTGCGTAGTCTATACGGTTAACTATTATCTTTAAATTCGCTTCCGCAACTATTTGAATAAATGATTATCTAGTAAACTTGTTTTCGGTAACGAACTAAATGGTTTGGGCATTTAGAGTCGTTCATGTGACTTATGGCTATGGGATCCTGGTATGTCACACGCCTTGCGGTATAAACCCCGCAGTGGAAATTTGAGGGTGTGACAATGAGGGTGATGGATGTCACAGTGGTGGTGGTGCTGTTGTTGCTGATGATAATTGTGAACTAGCCTGAACAGGCTCTGAGATGAGATAACTGGTTCACGAATAACTATACCTCATTGCTGAAAAACCCGTTGTTTTTTCTTAGGTCGAACAAGAGGTGTCTAGTCATTATCATCATCATTTGAATCATCTGGTTGATAGTCTTTGTCAAGGTCGTCATCATTTATCTTCCTCTTGTCACCTGCTACCTCAGTAGGAGGGACTGTATGCGGCGGTAACTCTTGTACTATGACATCATCATCAGAATCTGTTTCATCATCATCATCTTCCTCACCTGAACTAGGAAGATCAAAACCTCTCGATGACCCATCACCTCCATGAGATGTGCCTGAAGGACCTGGTCCTCCCAGTGCAAGATCTAACTACTCAATAAACAAATCTCCTACATCATGCTGAGGTTGTACTTGTTCTTCAATAACCTCTATTAAAATATAATCCTAATTCATGCATGGCTGCATGCTAGGCACATGATCATTTATTTACGTTTGAATTAGTCTGTTTTTGAATAACAGCCATGAGGCCAAGTCGTTGGTTGTTGAGTCTGTTTCGGTCTCCCACTTTTGTTGGGATTGAGTCAGTATTTAAGGTCTTGAGGTGTGAGGTTATGATGTACACTTCTTTTCTTGCTTTTAGTTATAATAAGATCAAATCTGTGTCGACCCATTCTTCTTTCAATCTTTCGTATATTATCATTGTTATTGTTTTGCTCTTTTCCAACATGTGGTATCAGAGCCATGCCCGACTCATCCAACCCTCCTAACAACCCTGCCAATCCCATTCTAGTGTTTAAAGGTGAAGGATATGAACACTGGAGTGTTCGTATGAGAACTATCCTAAGATCCAGAAATTTATGGGAACTAGTAGATCTAGGAATGACAGATCATGGTGATGATCATACAAAAGCCAGGCATGAAAGGAAGAATGATGCTCGTGCCATGGTAGTGATTCAACAGGGCGTTCATGATCTGTTATTTTCACGAATTGCCTCTACTAACACTGCACAAGAGACATGGGATATTTTGAAGATGGAATAGCAGGGAGACTCTCAGGTACAAGCTATAAAGCTTCAAGGGTTAAGAAGAGAGTTCAAAAATCTGAACATGAAAGAAGGAGAAGCTGTGGGTGAGTATTTCTCACGTGTGATGGCTATAGTGAGAAAACAAAGATCTTATGGAGAGGAAGGGACAGAACAAAAGATTGTGTAGAAAATCTTGAGGAGTCTTACATTAAGATTTGATTTTGTGGTGCCATCCATAGAGGTGGCCTATGATCTGACCCAGTTGAGTCCTGAATAATTGATGGGGGTGCTGCAGTCACAGGAACAAAGGTTAAATGGTAGATATGGAGAACAAGGTTTCAAGCTGAATGAGAAATCTGATGAGCAGGCACTACAAGTCTTCCAGCCAACAAGGAGAACCGGAAATGAAAGTGGCCAGGCAGGTAGAGGTCGTGGAAGAGGCTTCTATAGAGGAAGAGGAAGAGGAAGGTCAAGTGACAAAGGACGAGGACCTCAATGCTACCAATGTTATAGGTATGGTCATGTAAAGAGAGATTGTTAGTATAGTGATGAACAACAGATAAATGTTGCTGCAAATGATGATGAAGAAGAAGGACATGAGGAGGTCCCTCACCTATTTATGGCTTGTGTCACATAGCATTCACTTATGAGTTCTGATGAACCTGAATCATCACAAACCAATGTTTGTTGACTCAGGGAGCTCTAATCACATGACTGGGGTACGTGCCATAATTACTGCTTTGAATACATCCTTTAAGATGACTGTTAAGATGGGAAACAAGAAACCAATTAATGTTGAAGGGAAAGGTACTGTTAAAGCAAAAATGAATGATGGTAGTGTTGCTTTAATTGAAGATGTTTATTATGTACCAGAATTGGAGTATAACTTGTTAAGTGTATGCCAATTGATGAGAAAAGGGTATGCACTAATGTTTGATGATGGAGCATGCTTAATCATTCACAAACAGTCAGGGACAGAACTTATGAAGATACAATTGGCACCTAATAACATGTTCCTTCTAGACTTTTCAAAGGTGAAGCCTAGTAATTTAAAGGTTCATGAGGAAACAAAGCTGTGGCATCAAAGATATGGTCACTTAAACACCCAGGCTCTCCAACAGTTACACAAGAAGCAAATGGTGCAAGGAATACCAGTGATGAAGGACATTGGAATATGTGAAGGATGTGCCATGGGAAAGTTACACAAATTGCCATTTCAATCTAGCACCAGAAAGGCAACTAAGCCACTTGAAGTGGTTCATAGTGATGTATGTGATCCTATGCCTGTTTCCAGCCTTGGTGGAAGTTAGTATTTCTTGTTATTCATTAATGATTACACTAGGACGTGTTGGGTGTATTTTATTGAAATAAAGTCTGAGGTGTTCACAAAGTTTAAAATATTCAAGGCCTTGGTTGAAAAATAAAGTCATCACTTTATTAAGGTGCTTAGATCTGATAGGGGATGGGAATATTGTTCAAATAAGTTTAATGCATTTTGTGAACATCATGGGATTAAGAGACAGTTGACAGCCCCATTTACACCAGAACAAAATGGTGTATGTGAAAGAAAGAATAGAACAGTTGTTGAAATGGCACAATGTATGCTACAAGCCAAGCACTTGCCAGCTTATTTTTGGGCAGAGGCTGTGGCTAGTGCAGTGCAGCTTTCCAATATTGCCCCTACCAAGCCAAATGATAACAAGACACCAATGCACATGTGGTCAGGAGAAGTGCCTCAAGTAGAAGATCTGAGAGTCTTTGGAAGCATTGTGTATGGGCTTACACCATCACAACTTAGAAGAAAATTCATTCACTCCAATGCTCAGAAGTGTATCCTTATTGTTTATTCATTTCAAACCAAAGGATATAAGCTATATGATCCTGTGACTAAACAAATCATTACTAGACGACATGTGAAGCCAGATAAAGATGGTGAATGGGATTGGAGCAAGACAAAGAATGCTGATAACAAACACTTGCGGGAATATGATTTTGTTGACCTCTTATTTGATACTGCATGTGAAATAGATGTACAAGAAGGAACTGCTGATGGGTCAACCATTCAAGAACCAGGACCGTCTCAGCAAGATGTTAACACACCAGTTCAAAGTCAGGAAGGGTCAGACTCTACACAATCATCCTCAACTGGTCCAGAGGCTCCTGTTAAGCTAAGACAGTTGAGAGATGTGTATGAGGCAACAATCCCTATGCAAGATTATACAACATGTCAATTTGCTTTAAATATTTTTGACCCAACATGTTTTGAGGATGCAGTTGTGTCTAAACAGTGGAAGAAGGCCATGGATGATGAAATGCAAGCTATTATAAAGAATAATACTTGGAAGCTGGTAGAAATGCCAAAGAACAAGAATCTGGTGGGGCTCAAATGGATGTATAAGACAAAGTTAGGTCCAGATGGTGAAGTTGTGAAGTACAAGGCAAGGCTAGTTGCAAAGGGGTACTCTCAGAAGAAAGGAATTGATTTCCAGGAAACATTCTCACCTTCGGCTAGGTTTGAGACCATAAGGACAGTGATTGCAGCAGCTGCTCAATTGGGTTGGCCTATATTTCAGCTGGACATCAAGTCTGCTTTTCTTAATGGAGAACTAGAAGAAGAAACTTATGTCCAGCAACCAGAAGGCTATGAAGTTCAAGGGGAGGAACAAGGTGTACAGACTGTTCAAGGCATTATATGGACTCAAACAAGCCCCAAGGGCATGGTATGCAAGAATTGATTCTTATCTTATTAATCATGGTTTTACTAGAAGCTATAGTGAACCAACCTTGTATGTTAAGAGGTATGATCATGAAATGATCTTTGTAGGCTTATATGTTGATGATATTATGTATGCAAGTTCCTCTAAATCCATGATCATAGAATTTAGAGAGGGTATGATGAGGGAATTTGAGATGTCAGATCTTGGACACCTCAAATATTTCCTGGGAATGGAAGTGCATCAGTTGAGTAGAGGAGTATTCATATGTCAGAAGAAGTATGCACAAGATCTGTTAAAGAAGTTTGGGATGCTGGGATGCAAAAGTGATGATACTCCAATGAATGCAAATGAAAATTTTCAAGCTGAGGATGGTAGTCTAAAGATTGATGAAGGGATGCACAGAAGTTTAATTGGAGGCTTGATGTATCTGACCAACTCTAGGCCAGATATAGTGTATGCAGTTAATGTCCTCTCAAGGTATATGCAAAGACCATCCAAGACTCACTTTGGGGCATCTAAGAGAATACTCAGGTACATTGCAGGAACTATTAATCATGGTATTTGGTATGAAAAAGGAGTGAAAGTTGAGCTATGTGGATATAGTGATAGTGACTGGGCAAGTAGTATTGATGATAGAAAGAGTGTCTCTGTACATGTGTTTTTTGTGGGCAGTTGAGCTGTGGCCTGGTCATCTAAGAAGCAACAAACAGTAGCCTTGTCAAGCACTGAGGCAGAGTACATAGCTGCCACTAGTGCTACTTGTCAGGGAATTTGGTTAAGAAGGATATTGGAAGATTTGGGTCTCAAGCAAGAAGAACCAACTGTGATATGGTGTGATAATAAGTCTGCAATAGACTTATCAAAGAATCCAGTAGTAGATGGAAAATCCAAGCATATAGAGCTTAAACATCACTTCATTCGTGACATGGTATCTCAAAAGCAGGTTGTATTGAATTTTTGTTGTACTGAAGAACAAGTTGCAGACACCCTCACTAAGGCACTTGCTTGTGCAAAGTTTGGTCTATTCAGGGATAAGCTTGGAATGAAGGAATTAGGATTAAGAGAGGGTGTTAAAATATAATCCTAATTCATGCATGGCTGCATGGTAGGCACATGATCATTTATTTACGTTTGAATTAGTCTGTTTTTGAATAACGGCCATGAGGCCAAGTCGTTGGTTGTTGAGTCTGTTTCGGTCTCCCACTTTTGTTGGGCTTGAGTCAGTATTTAAGGTCTTGAGGTTATGATGTACACTTCTTTTCTTGCTTTCAGTTATAATAAGATCAAGTTTGTGCCGACCCATTCTTCTTTCAATCTTTCGTATATTATCATTGTTATTGTTTTGCTCTTTTGCCAACAAATTCTACCGGTTGTTGAACTGGATGTTCAACAACAGGCTCTTGAACCTGTACTTCAATTGCTGGTTCCTGAATAACTGGTGCAGGTTCCTGAATTTGAACTGCGGCAGGTGGTTGTTGTGGAGCTTTCTCTTCTGGTCAAACCAATCATCATTCGGTGGTGGTCTATATGCTAGGTTGATGATTGCTCCAAATGAAGTTGTCTCATGTGGTCATTCGTTTTCTGGTCTCCGAGATTGCTGGTATGACAATCAGCGAGTGTCCGACGATCCACTGATGTTCGTTTGTGTTATGAGATGTTCGTTTGGGTTGGTCGAGAAAAACATGTGGATGACAGAAAAGTCGACACATAGACTGCTGAGATAAAAATAAATATGTTTTTAACATTTTTTCCATTAGTGACTGATTTTCATCATTAAACATTAATAGGAGTTCTTCACCACCAGGCAATCAATTTCTTGCAGTGGGTGTGATTTTCATCATGAAAACCCAACAGCCAAGTTGGACAGGTGACCTTAGTTAATGTTATTTTCCATGCGAATAACTTTTTGTTTATGTATAAAATTAATTAACAACGATTGTATTACATGGTCTAGCTGCGAGTAACCCGACATCCCATATGTACAGAAATGGTACTAACCTACTACCAAACATCTCTTCAAGAAACTGACCCACGTTCCCTTGCCTAATTATATCAGCGATGGAAGTACCAAAAAACGCCTTTGCAAAAACAGTTGTTATAAATAGATTGATGATAAATGGGACCGTGAGTGCTATTTTGGATTCAATTGAGCAGTAACTTAGAGATTCACAGATGCGACCAGTTTTTCTTGGTCAACTTCTATTGACTGTACCAGTGTAGTGCAGAATATAAACATTCAATGTGTTGCCTTATAATGCAGCCAACAACTCCCACTGATCTTGTGATATTCATGATGAGTGTTTATGATTTATATGTATTATCTTTTCTACAATGCCTATTAGCAGCATATGCATGTGATATGTTTTACTTGAAAGTTAATATTTGGTACTCTTGACTTCGAGAGCCCTCTAAGTTAAGCTAAAATTGCTTATAGGGAATGGGACAAACTCATTATAAATGCATGCTAAATTCTAAAGGTTCTTGGAACATGTGATTGGTTTTAAGTGGTCCTTTACAAACATGTCCACTCACGATCTCATATATTGTTTTTTAACTAACATGTGATAATATAAACTATAGAATTAGTGTTTGGTTGTGCTTCAGATGTTCGAGATATAGTAAACCAATATCTTTGCTGCAGTTAAAGTACATTTTTTTTTAATTTTCAGATCGATTCAGGAACTTTGAGGATCGTATGATTGACTTTCTTATTAGGTATTAAGCTAGACATTTTGAGCACTATACTTTTCGGGTTTTGCTTCAGCACAACAATGTGAAAGGGTAATCAAGAATGTCGGGATTCGACTAACGCCTTCAATCTTGGCTTTACGCGGGGGAGATACAACTCAAACTACCAAGGGTGAGAACAAGGTATTCATATAGCATTTTAGATGCCATATATAAATTTAGAAACTGGTTTCTTATTCTTTGTTTTCTAATTGACGAATCAGTTCTGTAGGGTAATGTAGTAAAATTGTTTCAAGTCTGAAACGGACCAGGTTGTGTTAGAAAGGTAAATTGCTAAGACAGTTAACTTAATTTTCCATAATTACCATTGAAGGGTGTGTGTGTATCTATATATATATATAATCAAAATATAACATTAATAAATGATTTTTCTTTCCAAATAATTCATCTTTTCTTGCAAAAACACCTTCAAATTAACTTTTTACACATATGTAAATGAAACAGTTTACACATGCATAAACAGTAAATTTACACATGTGTAAAAACAATTTATTTCCGTATACGTTTGAATTTTTACGCGTAAATTGTGTTTTTGAGATTGTATTTTAGTTATAAAGATAAGTGTAAAAAGAAATTTTGAATTTGAATGGTTTTAGATGGCGTTCTCGCGGTTCGCATGAAATATATGTGTTCTCAAATTAATTTTCTCATATATATATATATATATATCATTGGTTCCTCTTTGAAATAATTTAATTTTTAATTATTTTGACAAATGATGCCCATGTTTAAATTTTGGTAGAATTATTTAAAGATTTTCATATGAAATTATGAATTTTTATAAATTGTACTTAAATTAAGCCATGTGTAGTGGAGGGGCTTTATGCACTAAAATATTAATAAGTCAAGTGTGGTGGGTTAGATTAAAAGAGTGTGTAGTGTTAGGGGCTTTATGAGGGGTTATGTTAGATAATAATCTTAATTTTAAACTTATGTTAATAATACTTATCCTAAGATAGGAAATAATGATTGGACGGTTACATGTCAAACCGGTTCAATAAGTTAGTTATAGGAAGGTATGTTTCGGTCTAGGGACATGTCGGTTGTTACACACGCCGATTAGAATGTATAAATAGGTCCCTTGTTTGTTCATTTTATGTATGAAAAGTTTGTGTTATTATAACCGACTTTCAAACTTCCCTCCAAACTCCTTTCCCTCTAAAACCGATTCATACTCAAATAATATTGCATACCAATTCAGAAAATCCAGTAGTTTATGGTATGGTGAGGTTTTCTTTTTTCTTTTTTTTTATAGTTTTTATAAAAAGAATGATTTTTTATGGTTTGATTGGGTGTAGAAGTTGGGCTTGATTGGATATAGAAGAAGGTGGGTGTAAAAGTTGATTTTTTTATGTTTTTTTTTTGGAAAGACAAGGGGCAAAGCGTTATGTATATCACCGGGGGGGGGGGGGGGCTTAAGGTGAGTTGGTTTATTGTTTGTAATGTAAAAAAACCTCAACATTGTCGATGGCAAGCTTGGATTGGTCGAGTAGTCGGAATACAAGGATCTTTACTTAGGCACTTTAAGTAAGTTATTTTTAAAATTTTCTGTCAATAACCAGCTGGTGGGCATACTTTAAGTAATGTTAATTGTTTCTGACTAATGGGCTGCTAGTGCTGGTGCTCAACCCGAAAACAACAACCCTCAAAACATAGGGTTGATTTCTCTCGATTCTATAAATGCTACCTTATATTTTCTTAGTGTTTGTGGTCGATCTAATAGAATATCTTTTGAGTGTTCTCTGCAAATTTAGCATATTTCTGAAGTTTGAAAACAGCATGAAGAAACCATAAGTTGATTGGGCTAGAGAGATTGAATGATAACAATGATCCAAGAATGATAAGAGTGATCAAACACAACTGCCAGACAACTGCATATCCTAAAACAGAAAAAAAAGAAACAGAACTAATAGAAAGACCTCTTCATGGGCAATCGTTGTACATTTATTTTGGTTTTCAATTTGAAGCTTCCTTTTCTCCCCTATGTTTGAGCTATCATTTTTGCATAATGCTGATATTTGCTTTTGTTTGCATGTATGTTTTAAAGTCAATTCTGCTCACATAGCTGAAGTAGAATATATATACTATGCTATTAATCTGTGTATGTTGCAATTTTACCTTCAAACCATGGATTTGATATACTTATTACAATGGATAGATAAGCAAAAAATAAAGCGCGGACAAGTGTTTATCTTCTCCAAAAATGTACGCCATCGGATGATCAAATGCACTCGCAGCAACGCTCGAGCAGCGCGATGTTTGAAACCGACAATGGTGGTCATGGTTGAAGGTGATGGCGGTGGAGTTTGTTTGTAATTGTAGCAGGTGGTGAACATTGGCAACCGAACAGGTTAGGATTTCGATGGTTGTCTGTGGTTAACGGTTGATAAAGGTCGTGGTGGAGTTCAACGGAGGTTATGGTGGTTGACAACGGTGGACTCCCTACAGTCGCAGGGGCAAAAGTGTTTATTTGGTGTATGTAGACCTGGCCCTCCCGTGCCTTTAGTTAAGGCTAGAAAGAATTATCTTACCTTTCTCTTATGCCATTCCTTTCTTTGAAAACCAAAGATGAAACTAGAATGTGGAGTACGGACTTATCATGCTTCCCAATTCCACTAGCATAAAAAAGTTTATTCAACTCCTTAGAGATTCTATAGTTCCCTAACTACCCCAATTTGATGTGAATGAGAGAATAAATCCTTAGAGACCTAAAACATTAGTGGGAGCATTGAGTGTTCTAATTATAACTTGCAAAAGTTACAGAGGCGGGGGGAATGAAAATTTGATCTATCCTCAAATTACATCTCTTGCACTGGACAATGCTCTATCACAACTTGTCTCCTTAGCATTTAATGTACTCCTAACAAAAATTTGTGGATGCCTAAATGTGGGCGAACTTAGATTTCTTACTAAATAAAGTAATCCTCATCAAGAGAAATGACAATAAACATCATTAGGTTGTTTTTTCTATTAAAATCTATAGGTCTTCCGAATGTTAGACCTTAAGCATGCTGAATTCATTAAGATTTCTAAGGTCAGTGGGAGCAGTAAAAGTCCTTATCATGACTTTCCGGAAGTACAAGATGCGGGGGAGAGACTCATTAAATTCGAGGCTCATTAAAATTAACTCCAAACTTAACTTCGATTATTCCTCTTGTACACCATACTGCACCACCTATTACACACTTAGAAACTAATGTTGCTCCTTATATACATGAAAATAAAAATACCTAACTAAGAGCTAAATATGTATCATAATAAACCCAATAGTCAACTTAGGTGGTCATCTGGGTAAAAAAAAACCCACTAACTTTGATGATTATGTAACCTCCTGACTAATACAAAATGGATGTTTGGAAAGTTTACCGATCATACATAATTAAAATCATTAGCATCAATAAATCTTCTACATGGAATAAAGCTATTATTAGCAAAACTTGATTCCATAAATTAGAATAACGTTTTGGATTTAGAAGAATCACCTAATGATATTCATAATTAAACTAGATCCGAATGGGAACGCTATTAAATAAGATTGATTGTAAAAGATTATACTCAAGATGGATTAGATTATCAAAGAATCTTCTTATCTGTGTTACACAAGATTTCTTTAAGGATCATTACCATCCTAATAGCTCATAATAACTAAGAGCCACATTAGATGGACATTAAACAACTTTCCATAACAATGACCTACATGTTCATTAAACAATCTGAAAGTTCTAAACTGAAGGTTAAGAACACATACTCTGTAAGTCAATAAGATCCATGTATGGGTTGATGCAAGCATAAAATGTGTTGGAATCATAATGAAATTCTCTTCATCAAGAACTAAGTGGATTAAAGAACCTATCTCAAGATGAGTGGGAGCAACTAATGAAAACTTGTCCTTACATAAAAGACATTTATCTTGACAAGTATATGTTACCTATGTCAAAGCATTATTAAAGCATATTTTGACATGATGAATATCGGGGATTCCTTTTACGTGACAGGAATCAATGTAACCTCACGTAATTTCCCCATGTCTTTTTTTTTTTGTTAAAATAGTTCCTAAAAACAATAATTATTATGACCATGTTTCTTTTAGGAAGTCAACGTAAGTTTTATTGACATCAATTAAATAAAAGTAATTTATGAAAATAATAAATTGGTTTTGATGAAAACTAAGTCTTGGAAATGCAGAAGTTCTGTGAGAAGTTTAAAAAAAAGGGAAAGCTTTGTTGGAGGGGTAATAAAAGGCAATATCAATTGTTTTCTTTGTCCGAAAAATCTCATAGTCAAATGATGATTGGAAATTATAATATTTATCACTTTAATTTTGATTAGAAAGCAAATGAATTCGAATTAAATTCTACTTACCGTTTCACTTTGAACATGACAACTTAATGGGTCAAAAAGTGAAGAGCTTAAAATCCATTCCTCCTAATCGATTTTACTAAGAAAAGTCACTCATAAATATAAATGGCATACAACCGAATGTTATATCTCCTTCCTAATTTTTTGATTATTTGTTGTTTCGACAACCATCACCATACTCGTAAAACCCACACCACACATCTCCTCTCTTTTGGATCTCTCATTATTACAGCCACCATAGAACTAACCTGAAATCCACCACCATCTTGGCTAACTTGCAAAGCTACTCACACACTTATTTATATTCACCTTTCAAATTTATTTAGTCAAGAACGAAGTACAACATCTTCATGTCCAAGTTTGGTGTTTCAAGTGTTCGAGAACAAGATTCATTCTCTTCTTTCGCATACCTCCTCCTTGCTTGCTATGTGTGAGTATTCACCCGCCTGACATCTACTATTTAAATATATACATGTAAATATATTACAAGTTAACTTTTGCATAATGTTCTTTTATATATATATATATATATATATATATATATATATATATATATATCTTTGAGTCATAAACTTTGAATCCATAAATAATGCAATTAATCGCTTTTCCATTAGAAGATTAAAGGATTTTTAATTGCCACCAAACTCTTAAGAACATAAAAATAAACGCATTGTTTGGACATATTTTAGTAAATTACGTGGTGATAATCAAAAGTGTTTACATCCTGGTGTTATTTTGTTTGTTAAAAGTCCCTAACATATACTAGAACAATTAGGTGGAGTACTCATTTTATAAATATAAATATATATATATTTAAATATGTTTTGGATGTTACAATATGATCATATATATAAAATATAAGTTTTGATAAAATATATATGCGTAGAAACTTAACATATACTAGTTATATATATATATATATAGTTATATATATGCATGTGGTTATTTACATCTCCAATGGCGGGTGTTGTGGTATAGTTCTCTAAAGTTGAATATACATCTCAAATGGGTTGTCAAGTCAAAAGTATTCTGAAAACAATAAGTAATATTATGGAGCATAGCTACTCAGGTGAACATTATACATGACTATCTTGCATGCCAAAGGCAATAAGATCTTAAGGTGTCCTTATGTGTTATAGGGCACGTATAGGATGGGTTTCTTTTCTCATACTTGTTTATTTGCTAGCTGTTGAATGGATTTTCAAGGTGAGTTTACATAGCCTCTTTTTACTATTTTACATTTTTAGGGGTGAAACATGTTTAAACATTTTTGATACAACAACAATTACTCATTCTCATTATGTTGAAATATGTTGATTCATTTTGACTTGTAACAAAAAGACACAACACTCATTAACATTGATCAAGCTGCCTGTTTAGATTATAGCCTTATAGGTCTGACAAACTCATTCCCCGTATAAATTCAAGGATGATCGAAAACAGTTACACTTTTACTAACTTGCGAGTTAGGTCTCAGTCGACACAAGGTTCGATTGTACAAAAGACGCATTGTTACATGTCGGATTCTTACTCTAACATTATTCATTGTTATATCTCAATTGTGATTGCTATGCAAAATACTTTATTCCATTTCTTACAAAACCTATGTATTCTCACCAACTACTTATAGTTGACCCCCCCCCATATTCCCAGCTTAACATGTTTCAGGTTTTACTTGCTATTGGAAGTTGTACAAGTCTTGGAAAACATAGGAGCTTTGGACCTAGTTTATATAAATCAAATTTATGTAATCATTATTTGTATGGAAATTGTAATCATTTAAATATTCAAATTTCATTTAGTATCATAAGCTATTGAACGATCATCACCATGTGGCATCCCGATGTTTCCGCCCTCAGTTGGGGTGTTACAGATTGGTATTAGAGCCATGGTTATAGGGATTAGGTTATTAAACATATAACCTAGACTATAACCTTAAGAGTCCAACATGAGTGACCTTTTTCTTGCATGCTATTTGTTTACGTGTTTCTTTAGTTTATTTTGTGCTTTCTTATCTTGCTTCTCTCTTTCCTCTGAGCCTTCTAATTCTAAAAATCTTCAATATCATTCATGGTGGAATTACAATGCACCATCTTGACAGGAAATCTACTGAAGACTTTACTAGGCCTGACGCCTACCTCCTTGATTTTCAATTCCTTCAAAGGATTGAGTTCCATATTATTTTTCGAAGCTTAACCTTAACTTCATACTTTGTGTAGTCCCCGAGTTACAAAAACCATTCCCTTACTTGTTGATATCATCTAATTTGAATTTCATGATCTTGATGTCCATCACAATCCTACTTCTTTTTGCAAGGATTCTTCACGTCACATGTGTTTGACTATTTCTAGCCTTGTTCCAAACCTCATGAATCTCCTTGTTACATACTCAAAATATTCACCTATACATTACGACCTCTTTAATTCTTGTTTTCCCTAGTTTGGAAAACTTATTTAAACTGCAAATATTATAACCCTATTGTTTTGAAAACTATTTATTTGACTACCAATAGTTATACCCTAACTTTGTATAGGATGTACCCTGATTTTAAAGCCAACAATTACTGTTTTCGTTGAAATTTTCACTAGTCCTGCAAACAACCATTATTTTAACAAAGGTCTCATCCATTTTTATAAACATACCCCTTTTTCAATTGGCCTTGATGTTTTAAAAAATACTTATTTACACAAAAGATTTTAACTAAAATACTTTCTAAACAAATGTTCCGAGTTTTACCGTACCAGATATTCAACTAAATTTTGAATTTTGAAAATAAAGGCCGCACTTAGAAGTCAACATTAAACGAAACCCTTTTCATATCATGCTGTCTACTATCCACATTCCTGCTTTATTACAAACATGATCACCTTATTCCTTTTCTTGACCTATTAACTGAAACCATTTATCGACTATTTTTACATTCATTATTCTTTACAACCTTGATTATACAATGAGTTTTCATCATTCTCTCAAGGATTAAACGCATATTCTTCGTCTTTTCGGACATGAACTAGATAAACAAACTATTGAAAACTCGATACTTGATTTTCAATCCCACAGACTTTTCTAAAACGATGACTGTTTGTTACGTTAAACTTAATTCTTCTTAATTTGATTATCTTTGAACGCCTGATTATTCGTGATACTTGCAAACATGAGTAATTAAATATGAACTATTTTCTATACTAGTGAAACAACACCTAGACTCAGTAACCTTGTCTTGGGAAACTTAATTACAAGTTGCATGCTATACCTGATACTTGTCACATTTACAAACTTGCTTACATATGTGTATTTTCAATTGGCAAGTTATATGTTGAACTACGGAAACAATTATTACAATTATCCACTTAACAACCGGTTGAGGATGAAGTACCTGCTCAACAGTTGGTAAAGTTCATAATAACCTACTCAATGATTGGTAGAGGTCATCATGCCTGCTCAACAGTCGGTAGAGGTTCTAATAACCTGCTCAACGACTGGTAGATGCCATCGTATCTGCTCAACAATCGGTAGAGGTTCCTACTCACCGACTGATAGAGGTCTTTTTGCCTGCTCAACAGTTGGACTCGTTATTGAATACATGGTGCAAACATCTCACTTCGAGCTCCCTGTTTGGAGTGAAAGCCCATACTTAAAAGTCTTGTGCATTTTTTTTGAACTTTACTGCGGTAAACATGTTATTTGATTCATTGATGCAAACACTCATGAGATTCAATTGATATAAAGATTCATTAGATTCAATAGATACAAAGAGATTCATTAGACTCATTGATACAAAGATTCGGTCGCAAGGTAGTTTTGCATTGTGGTGTTTTACATGTGGTGTGGTAGATTAGAATCATAGAAGGACACAATACCCTAATGTAAGGTAAATTGATGATTGCGGTCCGAAACAGAATCATGAATTTACAGTTACGTTAAGGTAGTGTGAAATTCTATTATAGATTTTGGTAGATGCCTGGCACATTTTCGAGGTATCAAAGGTGTGATGGGTTAGCTGCGGTACACCCTATATATAAACACTAATGATACAACGAAAGTGGATTTGGGGTCGAACCAATAACAAACCCTAGTTGTTTGGTAGTTCATTTAATCATTTCATAGTCAATCATCTCATGCACTCCCCTTTCACATTAAAAAAAAAAAAAAAAAACTTAGGTTTGTTGTTCTGCTAGACCCTTATTTCTCCTAGCTATTTTAAACCAACGAAAATCCAACCCTCAAAACTCGTACATACCATTTGTCTAATCCAAAACCATTCAAAACACTTTATCCTATTCACCAAAAACTTTTATCATACTTTAAATTAAACCACAGTCGCTCCAACATTTACCCCACTACCATCACCTCCATTTAAATGTCTCTTTTAAATAAATTTCGGGACAAAATTTCCTAAAAGTAGGGGAGACTGTAACCTCACGTAATTTCCCCAAGTCTTTTTTTTTTGTTAAAATAGTTCCTAAAAACAATTATTATTATGACCATGTTTCTTTTAGGAAGTCAACGTAAGTTTTATTGACATCAATTAAATAAAATTATTTATTAAATTAATAAATTGGTTTTTGATGGAAACTAAGTCTTGCAAATGCAGAAATTCTGTGGGAAGTTTAAAAAAAGGGAAAGCTTTGTGGGAGGCGTAATAAAAGGCAAT
This sequence comes from Ambrosia trifida, assembly GCA_028751855.1. Classification (NCBI taxonomy): domain Eukaryota; kingdom Viridiplantae; phylum Streptophyta; class Magnoliopsida; order Asterales; family Asteraceae; genus Ambrosia; species Ambrosia trifida. Next base: position 24,212,656 of record CM054123.1, on the reverse strand, counting down.
ATTAATTGTTTTCTTTGACCAAAAAATCTCATAGTCAAATGATGAATGGAAATTAAAATACTTATCACATTAATTTTGATTAGAAAGCAAATAAATTCGAATTAAATTCTACTTACCGTTTCACTTTGAATATGACAACTTAATGGGTCAAAAAGTGAAGAGCTTAAAATCCCTTCCTCCTAATTGATTTTACTAAGAAAAGTCACTCATAAATATAATTGGCATACAACCGTAAGTTATATCTACTTCCTAATCTTTTGATTATTTGTTGTTTCCACAACCATCACCATACTCGTAAAACCCACACCACACATCTCCTCTCTTTTGGATCTCTCAATATTACAACCACCATAGAACTGACGTGAAATCCACCACCATCTTGGCTAACTCGCAAAACTACTCACACACTTGTATTCACCATTTGGATTTAATTAGTCAAGAACTAAGTGCAACATCTTCATGTCCAAGTTTGGTGTTTCAAGTGTTCGAGAACAAGATTCATTCTCTTCTTTCGCATACCTCCTCCTTGCTTGCTATGTGTGAGTATTCACCCGCCTGACATCTACTATTTAAATATATACATGTATATATATTACAAGTTAACTTTTGCATAATGTTCTTATATATATATATATATATAGGGTAAGTATCCTATGGAAACCTTGTTGAGTTGTGTAAACTCTAGAAACTCATCCAATGGCTATCATGCTTCCACATCTCCCTTCTCATTCTTTAGCAAAAGGGCAAGATGGTAACTTCCACCCCTCTCATTTGTATGACCACCTATAAATAAACATCACACTCTCTATCTCACACATACTCATCTCTCTCTCTCTCTCTCTCTCTATCAGACTTCTGTCTCACACACACACACACACTCCTCTTTCTCTCTCTCTCTCTCACTCTCTCTATCAGACTTCTGTCTCACACACACACACTCCTCTCTCTCTCTCTATCAGACTTCTGTCTCACACACACACTCCTCTCTCTCTCTCTCACTCTCTCTCTTATGTTATGATTATGTGGGTTAGATCTGCAAACACAATAATGTTTCATCTTATCGTGGGTTAGATCTACATTGGTGGTTTCGAGGTGGTGGTTTGAAGAAGACCACAGATGACAGATCCCGACGCTGAATGTGTGGTGGTTTTTGATTCTGCCATTGATGAGCTTGTAAATCTTGGTATGCAGAGGTATGGTTGTTTTAGATCTACTCTATATTATTATTATTATTATTATTATTATTATTATTATTATTATTATTATTAATTATTTATTTATGTTGATCCATTTAAGATGAACATTGCTCGATTGTATGATTCTCTTTCATCTCTTTGATTCCTATGAATCCTTCGTATCACAGTAACAGATTTAAGTTTTGAATAAGAAATCGATACAGAGATGGAGGGTTTTGGTTATATTTATGGATATTGTTATTAAAAAACAAACAACCAAAGTCCAGATCTACTTGATATTGTTATTATAATTATACATACAGAGATATTTTTAGATCTGGTTTGTTTTCAATTTACAACTTCGTATCTTGTGATATTTTTATTATAATTATACATACGGAGATATTTTTTAGATCTGGTTTGGTTTTAAATTGAAACAAGGATAAATTTAAAACTTATCCTTCATGTCTTGTGATATTGTTATTATAATTAAACATACAGAGATATTTTTAGATCTTGTTATTACAATTATTTCTTTCATCTCTTGTGATATTGTTATTATAATTATACATACAGAGATGGAGGGTTTTCGTTATATGATTGATTTCATGATTTCATATACGTCAAAAGTCCAGATCTACTTGAGTGTGGCCAAAAGATTCAAGAAATTTAAAGAACAAGTTTTTTTAGATCTGGTTTGGTTGTTTTTTTTTTAATTTTTTTAATATTGTTTCAATTTACAACCACCACTTTCTTACCAATGTACTTTAAAAATTGTTTAACTAATGTTTAATTTTTTAAATGAAGGCAGATGGTTTGATGACGATAAGAAAAAGAGCTTTGTTTGGATGTTTTTTTTTTCTTGTAACATTAAGTTGTAAATCATATGTTTTTTTCTTGTTAGATATGCGATCCGACTTGATACAAGGGAATAAAGTGCATTTTGGTGTCGATGGTTCGTTTGAAGAACAAAACAGGGCGGTGAAGGTTTGATGCTTAATTTGAGTTTGTTCGTTTGAAGAACAAAACAGGGGAGGTACGAGTTAGAGTTTGAGACGAGCTTACAGGTCTATGGCATCATTTTTTTTGGGTATGAAGGTTGAGGTTTTATTTTTGTTGAAGTTTGAAATTGTTGGATTTGTTTGTATATATATGTCAAAAGTTTGAATTTTTTTGGGCATGAATGTAACGTATAGTGTGTTTGTGAATTTTTACATGTTTATGAAATAATATTCCAAATCTCTTTTACTGGTTTAAATAGTTACATAAGCACCATTAACTACGATACGTATGTAAATATGTAAAATTGCCCTTTTTGCAGTGTAACCGGTTTTAAAATGTAACAATGTAAATACATACAAATGACACATGTAACAATGTAAATACATAAAATGTAACAATGTAACAACGTAACACATAAGTTGTTACAGACAAATCTGACTTATTGTTACCTATTAAAAGGTTTAAAAAATTAAAAAAATTAAAAGCAAGGAAAAGAGAGAAGAGAGGAGAGAGTGTCAGGAGAGAGAAGAGAGATGTGAGAGATTTAGGAGAGAGATGGACAAAATGCAATTTACAAAAATGCCCTTTTGCTTCAAACAAATAAAAATGACGACTCTTTTAATTATATAATATTAGGAGTTCAATCTCATCCATTGATGTTGGTTGATCAATGGTCACCATTAGGTTTCTAGAGTTTGCACAAATCATAAGGGTTTTTATTTTAGCCAAATATATATATATATATATATATATATATATATATATATATATATATATATATAGGGGAGGGTTATCTTGAGAACGCTAAATATTGTGAGAACCGTGAGAACAAGTAAAAAAATCAATCAAAATCAATTTTTTTAATACAAACCTCATTATAATCATAATACAACATTAATAAATGAATTTTCTTTCCAAATAATTCACCTTTTCTTGCAAAAACACTTTCAAGTTAACTTTTTACACATGTGTAAATGAAACAGTTTACACATGTATAAACAGTAAATTTACACATGTGTAAAAACAAATTATTTTCGTATATATATATAGGGGAAAGTTAATTTGAGAACACCTATATTTCGTGCGAACCGTGAGAACGGCATCTAAAACCATTCAAATTCAAAAGTTCTTTTTACACTTGTCTTTATTACTAAAATACAATCCCCAAAACACAATTTACGCGTAAAAATTCAAACGTATACGAGAATAATTTGTTTTTACACATGTGTAAATTTGCTGTTTATACATGTGTAAACTGTTTCATTTACACATGTGTAAAAAGTTAATTTGAAAGTGTTTTTGCAAGAAAAGATGGATTATTTGAAAAGAAAATTCATTTATTAATGTTGCATTTTGATTATAATGGGATTTGTATTAAAAAAAATTGATTTTGATTGATTTTTGTACTTGTTCTCACGGTTCTCACAATATTTAGCGTTCTCAAGATAACCCTCCCCTATATATATATATATAGGATCAAATACACAGTGAAAGAAAAATAGGAAGTCGTAGGAAGGGTATCAAACGGACTCCGATTGAACTCATTCAAGCGGCATTGGAACCGTTTTAACGAACCCTACAACGTGAGTTTTTAGGTCTTCGTTTTTTTGAGGTTTTAGCTTGTGGTTTTTAGAATATGCGTTATATCATTGTGTCTTTCATGTACCATTGTGTCTTTTTCTTATTTTCATCATTGTGTCATTTTTTCAATTGATTGTGTCTTTTTTCTTCAGCATTGTGTTATATTTTTTGGCACTGTGTTATATTTTGTGGTTCATTGTGTCATATTTCATGATTTATTGTGTTTTTTGTATCCTTCTCACCCTTCTCATTTTTATTACCTTGTGTAGAATAACTTGACCCTATATATATATATATATATATATATATATATATATATATATCTAAGTCATAAACTTTGAATCCATAACTAATGCAATTCATCGCTTTTCCATAAGAACATTAAACGATTTTTAATTGCCACAAAACTCTTGAGAACATAAAAATAAACGCATTATTTGGGCATATTTTAGTAAACTGCGTGGTGATAATCAAAAGTGTTTACATAATTCCTGGTGTTATTTGGTTTGTTAAAAGTCCCTAACATATACTAGAACAAATAGGTGGAGTAATCATTTTATAAATATAAATATATATATTTAAATATGTTTTGGATGTTACAATATGGTCATATATATATATATATATAAAATATAAGTTTTGATAAAATATATATGCGTAGAAACTTAACATATACTAGTTTTATATATATATAGTTATATTTATATTTATATGCATGTAGTTATTTACATCTCCAATGGCGGGTGTTGTGGTATAGTTGTCTAAAGTTGAATATACATCTCAAATGGGTTGTCAAGACAAAAGTATTTTGAAAACAATAAGTAATATTATGGAGCATAGCTACTCAGGTGAATATTATATATGACCTTCTTGTAGGCTAAAGGCAATAAGATCTTAAGGTGTCCTTATATGTTATATGGCACATATAGGATGGGTTTCTTTTCTCAGACGTGTCTATTTGCTAGCTGTTGCATGGATTTTCAAGGTGAGTTTACATAGCCCCTTTTTATTGTTTTAAATTTTTAGGGGTGAAAATGTTTAAACATTTTTTATACAACAACAATTACTCATTCTCATTATGTTGAAACTTGTTGATTCATTTTGACTTGTAACAAAAAGATACAGTACAATCGTTAACATTGATCAAGCCGCCTGTTTAGATTATAGCGCTATAGGTCTGACAAACCCATCCCCCTGCATAAATTCAGGGATGATCGAAAACAGTTACACCTTTACTAACTTGCGAGTTAGGTCTCAGACGACACAAGGTTTGATTCTACAAAAGACGCATTGTTACATGTCGGATTCTTGCTCTAACATTATTCATTGTTATGTCTCAATTGTGATTGTTATGCAAATACTTTATTCCATTACTTACAAAACCTATGTATTCTCACCAACTATTTATAGTTGACCCCCTATTCCTAACTTAACATGTTTCAGGTTTTACTTGCTATTAGAAGTTGTACAAGTATTGGAAAACATAGGAGCTTTGGACCTAGTTTATATAAATCAAATTTATGTAATCATTATTTGTATGGCAATTGTAATCGTTTAAATATTCAAATTTCATTTAGTACCATGAGCTATTGAACGATCATCACGATGTGGCATCCCGATGTTTTCGCCATCGGTTGGGGTGTTACAATCAAAATATACCGAGATAGACCCAACGGGTATTAGTTTTATCCCATAAGTTTTACTCTGAGCAGGTCCTTACATATGTAACATAAAACATTGCTCTTCTTTAAAGGATATAGGATAAATGAGATTTTTACCTTATGCTTCATTAATTTAGAAGTCTTATTTAAAGTTAAGTCTATACTTGTTTATGTTGTTGTTCATATTGCTTAGCACTAGACTTGTCTAGATTATTAAAAAGCATCTAATGGAACATTACAATATCTTAAAGAGACAAGAGACTACAATCTAAAGAAGAGGTGAGAACTTAAAGTGATCGACTACTCTTATTCTAATTTTGTTATATTTAGAGGAAATAAATGTCACTTTTGGGGTATATCATAACGTCTACAAACATAAATATCTCATTGAGGAGTCATAAGGAACGGATTACAATAAGCTAAGTTATCATGACATAATATGTTGCTGATCACAACAAAATGGTCATTGAATGTTGTTGGTAAATTTATCAGTTGAATCATAACTTAATAACTTCATTTAAATATAATATTGAAGACTTACTGTGATAAAGTCAGTTACCATAATTTCTCAAACAGTTACAGTTTGAGAGGAGCTGCATTAGAGTTCGATACAAAATTATTGTTCGCTTATTTTAAGAATAAGTAGAAGAAATCAGAATTTTGTATCGAATAATTAAAGGGTTTTACTAATGACCATGTACAATAGCATATCGTACTATAAATGACTCATGACTAATGATTAATGATTATTTTTTTCTCATTCGTTTTGAATTTGTAATGTCTCTAAGAAATACGTTAAGCATGCATAATGGCGTATAGACAATAATTATACAAATCAACGATTAAGGGCATAAGTGTGAATTGATCCTAACGTTAAGTTTTAAATTTGGATGTAGTATGATTAATGGGGATTCTGAGTTGAATATTATCTTAACGACTGTATTTCACTGCTACATTCTAGGTTTATAACTAAAATGAGTATTAATCTGCATACTAATGTAATCTATAATCTATAATCAATAATACATTATAAAGGAGGAGTGATGACCAACATGGTCATTTTCACCTCCGTACAACTTAACAAGCACTATGTACAACATATTTAAGCAAAAAATTTAAGGGTATTATGAGGATGTTAGTGACAATTAAAACACTTAGAAGGATAGTATAGACATTTCACCATCCTCCTCTTTTACAATATCAACACACTTTTACAATATTACCCTCTTTCCCATTACCGCCTCACAAACGTAATTTGCCTAATAATCGTTTTCCTTGTTCATAATTCAAGAAGACAAGGAGTTCTTCATCATTTACATCCACCATTAAACTGTCTTTAATGACATAGCCGGTTAGTTTTTTTTTTTTTTTTTTGAACGGTCAACAAAAATTTTCATTTCACCAAGGCTAGCGGGGGTACTAGCAAATCGCCGTACAAACACCAAACAGCCATAAGAGCACATGTACAAAAGCAACAAACACAACAGAAAGGTATGCAATACAAGTATCACCAATGATCATCTGCAAAGTCGAAACTGCACCAAGAGTTCCACTCCAAAGAGGATCTCTTTGCCCTTGCTTTCACCCAAATAAAAGGACAACCCTTTGATGTCGGTCATAATATTTTATAAGGAGCACTGTTTCTGTTCAAAAGCTGCCTCGTTTTGAGTTTTCCATAGGCACCATATCGTAGTCAAACACACCGCATAAAACGCCTTTTTCTTTATTGTAGATCCGTGGATAAAGGTATGCATCTGCAGAAAATGATAGCCGGTTAGTATTTGAATGGGTTGTTATTCAATACCATCGCCGATTCACTGTCATCTCCCAGTTATCCCCCATTTATACCATAGGCGTTCACTCCTTCCTTCCCATTCTTGAACATACACCAATTTCATACTCATTTATAATTTGGAGTTGAAGGATTCCACATTTCCATTGATAGACAATTATCTTTATTAAAAGGTATGATTTTCCTCAAAGGAATTCTCAGTAGTTCTATAATGGAATTAGTATTTTTAGTTCTTTTGTGATTTTATGGGTTTTGTTAGATTTTGCAAGTTATTGAGTTAATTGAAAAAGGTATGATAATCGTTTCAACTTTTTATGTGATTCCATTCAAGATTCGTTATGGAGCAAATTTGCTATCCCTGATAGTGTTTAGATTGAAGATTACATTGTGTTCTGATTAAAGCTTACACTATGTTCATTATCTTATTATTTATAAGCAGTGGCTTTAACACCATTTTTACACAGCAATAGCAGTCGATCTTTCATAAGTGTATGTTTTTTTATGTTAATGCTTTTTTTTCTTTGAATTTGCAGATCATCCTTTTAAGCTAAAAGTCAAAATTGAACTTTATGTACATATTTGTATAGAAAAAGCAATGGAGCAAATTGTATTTATTTTAGCATTGTGAGAGATTGTAGAAGCTAAAAAAGTTGGTGACAATAATATCGTTGCTAAGGTGTGCTTTTACTTTAAACTATATATCTGCGGTTTCAATTTACTGGTTCATTTACACCAAACGAGTCAAAATAGTCACCTCTAATTTAAATACTTTATAAAAGAGAAAAAAAAAAAGGATTGGTTTACTCATACTTGCATATCGTGAACTTTATAAGAAAGAACATGAAGAAGTTATTGAGATGTTTACAAAAGTCAAAAACACAGTAGTTGCATAATAAGATGACATGATAAGTGAAGTGAGGAATTATATTACAAGATGATACAGTAGTTGCATAACATGAAGAAGTTATTGAGATGTGTGGTTATTGATGCTTCCATGGATCATGTTCGGGTAGTAGTTGTATGATTGTTTTGGTAATTATGATTTAGATATTGTTGAATATTGTTAAAGCATTATGCTATCGGGTTCTTCGTTTGATTAGATGATTGCTTTCATAGATTCATTGCTAATTTTTGAGTGATTATATGATCTTTCAGTTACTCATGATGTAGGTATTGTTGAATTTTGTTGGATTGTTATGTTATCTGGTTCTTTTGATTAGAGAATTGTTTTCATGGATTCGTTGCTATTTTTTAGCATTTTATGATTTTTATTTTGATGAAAAAGATGGCAAATTTTGATGTTCAGATTCTAAAACGGGTTATTTGTGGTATGCAGGGCAATCTAAACTGAAAACTAGGGACCGGCAATGGATCTTTTTCAGCCCGTGAGACAGGAAGTATCCAAATGGTTATTAAGCCGGGCCACGATGAACGACTATTGGAAAGGTGTTTAACTTCATGGTGTTTAAATTTATTTATATATAAAAAAAGGATAACAATAAAAGGATTATGTGCGTTTAATTAGTCTTGGACAAAAATTAGTGGGCAATTAACATGTTTTCTTACTCAAAATGTGAACGCCTTTTTATTGGCAAGTGTCGAAAATATCCCTCTCTGTATTCGAATTTTCTTATTCAAAATTTGCTGGTAGATTAACCCTCATATCTAATTCTTCTTCTCTAATGGCGCTCAAGGTAAGTTTGATTCTTTTTCGTACCAAAATAGCGATTTATCTTATCTATTATCCGTGTTCTGTTACATTTAGATTTTTTTATTGTTTTAGTAGTTTGAACATTGTGTAACATGCTAATTAGACTTTTAATTGGACAGTCGATAAGCACAACAAGAACCAGTTATCGCATTTTTCTAATGAGGACAACAAGTAGGTTTTGAAAGTCTTCCCAATCTAATAACTGTGTCTGCAATACAGTTTGTTATTAGGAGTGTCATAATCTGGTTCAAGGAGAAAAGCCAGCTAATGTGTACTCGGGGATTGCTTCTAGGTTGGCTTTTTAACTAAAATATACATATTTATTTTCTTTCTTTTGGGAAAATGATGTTTTTATATGCTGGAGTCACTAAATCTTGTTTGAACTAGAGTGATTGTTATCATGAAGAGACATGCAGATGGAAGCCAACAACTATTGAAAATGCTAAACATGCAGTATTATTATATTAGCTAGGTATAGGTAGTTAGTTCTCCATATGCAAATTTTTGTTTCAAGAATTAAAAAAAAATGTGTCCCAGGTAATATATGTTCTCTGACTTATTACCTTGACGAATAAGATGCTTAGATTAGATGGACATGAAGTTGGTTAAAGAAACAACGATGACATGATAACATCAGTGTATGGTGTCATATATTGCACACACTTAATTTAAATAGGTTGTCGCTACAATTTTAAACTAGATATAACAAACTGAGGAAAAAAACCATCAACACATGTGTAGTATCTAATGAAGTTAGGTGTTCAAATAAATATATTTGGTTCAGTGTCAGTAACTCAATATAACTGTGACGCCCAAGAAGTAGAACAACAGTTTAATCTACATGATGTCTTGAGTTTGCTTACTTTATCATGCTTTTAAGCTTGTGCATGTGCTATACGATTATGAACTTTTTAATCCTCTCTTAATTTTGACCCTCTTTAGTATTCTTAGGGTAATCATTTTCTAATTTTATGTTAGCGGAATCTTTATTAGACTACAAAAAAATAAAGGTTGCGGACTTGCAGTCATGATCGGTAGGTGTACTTATGAATGGGTGGATTTTTACAAATACGCTTTGGGTGAATTTTGAACTGGACCCATTAAAGATAGAGCAGGCGCCAATAAATGGATTTAAATATGACCTTTTATGATCAAAGTCACCCCATCATTCTTGGTTGCAGTCTACACTGCTCAGTGCAGGCTTTATGTGTTCAAACAATAGTACAAGATTTATGAATGACATACAAACTACTCTAAACATCAGCAGCTAATTAGTTTTGTTGACTTGCACATAATGTTTAAGGATGATTGTGGGATACAACCAATAGCCAGGAACAGGGATGTTGACTAAGGTTTATAGGAAGTACAAAACTCCAAAGGTTGGGTATGCAGCAAAGTGTGAGCCAACCAAGTTTTTATTGGAGATGAGGACAATTATGCATGTAGTTTATACTAACATAAACTTTGGGGTTGGAATTAACAACTAAGGTATTCTATTAGTGGTGGTTTTAAAAAAAAGTAACAATGGTGGTTCAATTTGTGTGAACAACCAAGTATGTTCATGTAACACCCCAACCGATTGCGAAAACATCGAGGCGTCACGAATGAATGATTGTTCAGTAGCTCATGGTAATACATATGTTTAAATAATCCTTTATTTCATTACAAAATTGAATTACATTAAAGTTTACATCAAATAATCAAACAAAGCTTAAAACTTCAAATATCTCCTCATGCTAGCTCTAGACTTCAAGCATCAGTATTTCCTGTTGAGTTTGGAAAAATAGGGGGGGTCAACTAGAAGTTGGTGAGAATACATAAGCCATGTCAAGCAATTAAGTTTAAGAATAAAAGTTTAGCAATTCATATGTCTATCGTAAGTTTAAGTCTACATGAATAAACATGAAATGTTGAATCGACATAATCAAACCTCCGACTAGTTTAGGTCCATCCCATCATCCACGGTTCACCTTAATAATATGTTGGAACGATAACAATCACCCGCGCTCCCCATAAAAGATGGTCAACGAATCTAGGTGGGATTGTCAATCCAATAGATCTATTATTGAGTATCCCCGGCTTGGCCATAGCTAATGATTATGTATTGTTGAAACTTGTTGAAACTGTTGTTGTTGTCTAAATCATGAGGCATTAAAGTTTACAACTAGACATGTATGTAGAATTGCTTAAGTATAATGTTGCATGTATAAAGAATTGCATAAACATGGTTACGTAAACTCACATTAGCAAAGTATTAAGTCTGGAGAAATAGAATATGTGTAGCCCCAAAGTTGCCAATTACAAGAGCTTATAATCAAAGCTTCAATTGTAGAAGTAATAGACTATAGAAGAAAAGTATGAGGAAAAGTTTAATCGGATTAAAACAATCGATTTAGAGGTGGCAAGTGTAATGGTTCATAGGTGGGTTTTTATACTAGTTTTGGATTCAATTAGCCATTAAAATTGGTCAACACCATAAAGTAAGGTTTTATGATGAATTGACTATTTGACTAGGACTTTGACTGTTTGACTAAGACTTTGACTAGGACTTTGACCAGGACTTTGACTATTTGACTCAAGGCTTTATTTAAGAAATAAAAGAAAATCATTAGTTTGAATTAGAAAATAAAAAAACACCGTCTTATAAAATGACGATTTTATAAATGAAATTAGGATATGACATATGTCATGATTGAAGATTTTTTTTTTAAGTACAATGATAAAAGGAACTTAGAAAAATATAGTGCACGGATAAAGATAAGACTACTTAGAAATAAATTAGACTTTATAGCATGGATCGGGAAATACTTTAATGCAAAATAAATGGGAAAATTCGTGAGGTTACAGTCTCCCCTACTTTTGGAAACTTCGTCCCGAAGTTATTTAAAAACACAGGTTTAAGGATGGTTGGGTAGAAATTAGGGCAGCCGTGGTTTTGAAAATTTTGGGTTAAGGCACGACATGAATTTATAGAATAATCTGCTTTCGAATAATTTGGATAAGAGGTTTGTTATCTGTGAGTTTAAAGGGTAGGATTAGGTGTGTCTTGGAATCGCAAGGCGAATAAGAATCTTAAGTTTTAGAAATCCTAAAGAAATGCATGAGTTGATGGACTATAGAAAGGCTAAATGAACTACCAGGTAACTAGAGTTTATAATTAGTTTCTCTACCGAAAACCTTGATAGAATTTCACACCACCTTAACGTACCTGTAAATTCATAATTACGTTCCGGACCGCAATCACCAGTTTACCTTATATTAGGGTTTTGTGTCCTTCTATGACTCTAAACACACATGTAAGTAATGCAAAATAACCTTGTGATTGAATTGTATACAATGTATCCAAAAATAAGTCCAACTGTTGAGCAGGAAAAAGACTTCTACCAGTCAGTGAGTAAGAACCTCTACCGATTGTTGAGCAGGTACGATAGCCTCTACCAGTCGTTGAGCAGGTTGTAGGGCCTCTACCGACTGTTGAGCAGGCATGATGACCTCTACCAATCGTTGAGTAGGTTATTTGGTACTCTACTAACTGTTGAGCAAGTACTTCATCCTCTATCAGTTGTTTGATTAAGTGTACCAATTTACACACACACATAAATTGCAAATTGATAATATGTACATGTAAGCAATCAAGTATCAAGTATAGCATGTGAGTTGTAATAGAGTTGCCCTAGACAAGGTTAATGACTCTAGGTGTGTCTATAGTAAATAGTTTATATTTCATGAGTTCTAGTATCAAATGTTCAAATATGGTAGATAATCGAATCCTCATGTATAACTAAGGATTAAGTTTGATGCAACACACAATCAAGTTTCAATAGTTTGGTTATCATGGGTAACTAGCTCATGTGTGAGAAGGTGAAGGATATGAATTTAGTTCTTGAGAGGATGATGAAAAATCTTGAAGCAGAATCAAGGTAGTGAGAGATAGTGAATGTGAAGATAGTTGATAAAGAGTTTATTTTATAGTAAGGAGATTATGTAGCAGTGTAAATTTTGGGGTTTGGATCAAAGGTTATAATCAGGTGTATAAGAAAACATGATTGTGGTAAATGCCAAATATTGTAAAAATTTGAACAAGTTGAAAATGAGTGAGTGTCGATGGAGAATTTAGAGACTAGATATTATTCCTATGGATAAAAAAAATCTTATTTTCAAAATTGGTTTTATACATAAAGCAAAAGTTGTTAAATAGTACAAGCTAAGTGGGCTTTGATTAAAATATTCCCGTTAGTTGGAGATTTCAAACATGACATTAGGTTTTGAAGATCAAGGTTCTATTAAGTGATTTTTAATAGTTTAAAGCATTATATAGAAAATTGTTTGTTACGTCAATAAATAAACAATTGAATTTAAGTTCGAGGACATCTTTTGACAAAAATATGTACTTTGTAAAGTTACTAGGTAATGAAAATACAACAAGATTTAGAAATCTTTAGTTTGTGCTAAGGTATGAGGTTATAGTTTTTAAAAATAAGTAACATGTGGAGAAATGAAATAATATGATTTGGGTAGGGTGTTGAATATTTAAAAAGTGGCTAAGATGGTAAGGTGAAGTGTGATTGTGAAATCCATAGATGGTTATGAAATGAGATTGATTTAAGCTGTAAAATTTTGAGATTTTAGAGCTTAGTTTAAGGAAAGTGAGTGTAATCATTTATTCATTAATTAAAATGAATAAACGAAAACGTTGACTTATCAAAACTTCTAGATTCTAATAACATAATGAAGACATGCTTTAGCCTATAAGTGAACACTCATCCCGAGAATTCCCAGGTAGGCATCCGGGTCCCTCGTCTGATTGGGATTTATGCGCAATGCCAGTCCTAGACAGAAAACTCAGAATACAGGCGTTCACCCTTCCAGATTGCACGTGTTCGTTATTAAAATCTAGAACTTCGACGAGATCTTCAAGGTGGTTCAGGCTAAACCTGAGGATTTGTCCTATTAGTCTAAGAGTAGATCTTGTGATGGAGAGCACTCTTCTTGTAGGGACTAAAGTAAGGATAAGAAGTAGGATAGAGAATATAAGCAAGTAAGGTTGCAAGTAAAAGGAGCAAGTACTGATTAAAATCCTATGGTTATAGACTAGATTTTTTTTTCTAATAACCTAATTCCCTATAACCATGGCTCTGATACCAATCTGTAACACCCCAACCGATAGCGGAAACATCGAGGCGTCACGAATGAATGATTGTTCAGTAGCTCATGGTAATACATATGTTTAAATAATCCCTTATTTCATTACAAAATTGAATTACATTAAAGTTTACATCAAATAATCAAACAAAGCTTAAAACTTCAAATATCTCCTCATGCTAGCTCTAGACTTCAAGCATCAGTATTTCCTGTTGAGTTTGGAAAAATAGGGGGGTCAACTAGAAGTTGGTGAGAATACATAAGCCATGTCAAGCAATTAAGTTTAAGAATAAAAGTTTAGCAATTCATATGTCTATCGTAAGTTTAAGTCTACATGAATAAACATGAAATGTTGAATCGATATAATCAAACCTCCGACTAGTTTAGGTCCATCCCGTCATCCACGGTTCACCTTAATAATATGTTGGAACGATAACAATCACCCGCGCTCCCCATAAAAGATGGTCAACGAATCTAGGTGGGATTGTCAATCCAATAGATCTATTATTGAGTATCGCCGGCTTGGCCATAGCTAATGATTATGTATTGTTGAAACTTGTTGAAACTGTTGTTGTCTAAATCATGAGGCATTAAAGTTTACAACTAGACATGTATGTAGAATTGCTTAAGTATAATGTTGCATGTATAAAGAATTGCATAAACATGGTTACGTAAACTCACCTTAGCAAAGTATTAAGTCTCGAGAAATAGAATGTGTAGCCCCAAAGTTGCCAATTACAAGAGCTTATAATCAAAGCTTCAATTGTAGAAGTAATAGACTATAGAAGAAAAGTATGAGGGAAAGTTTAATCGGATTGCAACAATCGATTTAGAGGTGGTAAGTGTAATGGTTCATAGGTGGGTTTTTATACTAGTTTTGGATTCAATTAGACATTAAAATTGGTCAACACCATAAAGTAAGGTTTTATGATAAATTGACTATTTGACTAGGACTTTGACTGTTTGACTAAGACTTTGACTAGGACTTTGACCAGGACTTTGACTATTTGACTCAAGGCTTTTTTTAAGAAATAAAAGAAAATCATTAGTTTGAATTAGAAAATAAAAAAACACCGTCTTATAAAATGACGATTTTATAAATAGAATTAGGATAGGACATATGTCATGATTGAAGATTTTTTTTTAAGTACAATGATAAAAGGAACTTAGAAAAATATAGTGCACGGATATAGATAAGAATACTTAGAAATAAATTAGACTTTATATCATGGATCGGGAAATACTTTAATGCAAAATAAATGGGAAAATTCTTGAGGTTACAGTTCATGTTATATATGTTATACCAATTGAACTTCTTATCACTTTTCTTTCCTTTTTCATATTTTCCAAAGTTAATGTGTTTAATATCCTTACAAAAACTAATCTATTACATTAATTATTTTAATATTTTGATGGAAGTATTAAGGATACTACATATTTGGGTGAGTTCAATTTGCTTGACCCGTTTCCATTTTAGCTATTAAGAATATGATTTACCCATGTATATCTATGTTGTAGGTTTAACACCAGGAGAGAAGCTTATGGATTTGTAACATATAAGCATCTATTTTCTTGGTCACAGCTCACAAGTCTATGCTGTTGATTAGGTATGAATTTTGTCAAAAACAAATTTTATGGTGACAACTAAGCTTTATTGATTAAATTGTGGCCTTACCAGTAGAAGCTC
Source organism: Ambrosia trifida (assembly GCA_028751855.1). NCBI lineage: Eukaryota > Viridiplantae > Streptophyta > Magnoliopsida > Asterales > Asteraceae > Ambrosia > Ambrosia trifida. The sequence goes on along the minus strand of CM054123.1, from coordinate 24,196,905 downwards.
TGTTTGTTTTTTACAAATGTGTTCCTTTTAAATAGGAGTTGAAGTGTATATGTATATGTATTAAAAATATTTCACCCCACGCAATGTTGGATTTCAAAAGTTAAAAGATTGGTTTACTTTTGATGGTTTAGGTTTTAAAAGTCCTATGTTTGACTTCTGGGTCAAACATAAAGCAACTTTTCATAATTCTTTACTTCCTATGAAAATGAATTAAAAATATACTTTAATAGACATGTCTATTCTTGCTATGAACGTGCCATGTTATAAATTGCCGTTGCGCAACATCGTGCGGGTTTCCAACAGAAATCGAACTTTTATGGTTGTTTTCCGTTGAATGTAACAAATGTTAAAAACCCGAACATCGTAATATAAATCATAATTGAATCGGGTGTCAATCAGGACACCCGCCGCAACGCGCGGGCATTTCCACTAATACATTATAAAGGAGGAGTGATGTACAAGATGGTAATTTGCATTTCTGTACAACTTAAGAAGCAAGAAGTACAACATATTTAAGCAAGAAATTTAAGGGTTTTATGGGGATAGTTGTGACAATTAAGATACTTAGGAGAGTAATGTAGATATTTCACCCACATCATCCTTTACAATATCAAAACACTTTTACAATACTACCCTTTTTTCCATCCTTACCCTCACAAACATCAATTGCCTTATGGTTTTCCTTTTTCATCATCAATGTTACCAATGAATGATTCATTTAAGAAGATGTTAGGAATTACAAAAATTTAATAATATGATGAATGAAATTTAATTGATTTTAGTGAAATTATTAAGGAGACTCTTGAGTAGAGCTCTTTATTTCACTTTATTAGAGTTTATGGCTCTAATTAAGTTAGTCTCTACACTCATCCTTAGGTCTTGTATACATAAAAGGCTTTGTGCCTCATTTGAAAGACTAAAAAAAATACAAGAAAAATAAAGAAAATGATCCATAAAAGAATTCTTGAAGAAGAAGGAAAACTTGACCCATATGTTCATATGTTGGGAACCTGTAGAGATAAGTTTTTCTATACTTGATTCCACCACATTTCTATTATTATTTGTTCCACAAGTTTTAACACTATAATTTTATCCGGTGCAACCTTGGGCGTGTGGGCTTCTCCGCCAGTACAGACTGCTTCGGCTGTTGTACCCTAGGAAACAAACGCGTTATCTTGAGTAGAGGCACGAAATTTGTCTTAAAGGAAGCATGTTAAACACATGCCTTAGTCACAACCCTCAACATTATTTTTTGTTTATTCTTGCAACCAAGAAAGATCATACAAAAGGACGCGGTTCAAGTCTTCGTTAAAGACGAAGAAGAAATCATATAAGAAGACGCGGTTCAAGCTCTTGATGAAATCTTCGGTTTGAATCATTTTATGTTGTATTTTATGTTATTTTCGTTTGGATTTGTACTTAGTACGGGTACTACAAATTGTCATAGTTGTATAAAGGTATCCTTTTAATTTTTATTAATATTATTTTAATAAAATCGTGGCCCATGTAACACCTACAATATTACCTCCACCATTAAACCTATCTTAATAACCAAGTTTATTAGGACATGGAGTTATAGAATTGGCTCAACAATATAATCACCCTTTTCAATCATCATCTTCTTCTTTAACCCACCGCCTACGGTTAACCCAAATTATTTCTAATTTGTTTTGTTTTCGTTGATTTTGCTTTTAACACATGGAGGAGGTACTTGTGCTCATAATCGTTGTATTTTGTTGTTTGTTTATGAATTTGTGACGGTGTAATAATTGATTATGATTCGTGCAGACATTTCCTTCATCCAATTGTTGATTAAGATGCCGTTTTTTTTTTTTTTTTTTGCAATGCCAAGGTTTATGTATTCAAAGGTGTTGTTTCTTTATTTTATGAAATATCTCTATATCTATTCAATATTCGACTTTTATATTGCACTAATGTATTGTAAGTTGCATCCACATTATCTAACTTACTGTAAATTCTTGAACAATTGGATATGACCTCCTTGCATCACAAAGATGGTTGCTATTTGGAGTGAAGAAATACATAACAATGAAGATGTGAAGGACTACATAAGAAAGCTGGGAGTTTTATGCACAGCTCTTGAAGAATTACATAACAATATCAAAGCATTTGAACTATGTCAAGTATTCCATTTTGGGTAGGTATGTATATGTATATTTTATAATTATTGTGCATTTTGGGTATCTTCTTATGATTATCTATACTTCATTATAAAGGGGGGGGGGGGGCATGAGCAAATATATCCATATTGTCAAAGTTAAGATGGCATCCCAAGAGTCTAAAGTGTAATCCCCAAATTTTTACATCATTTCTTCCATTTATACCCTTGTGTACCATCTTTGATAGCAATTGTACAAAATAATAATGCAAAACGGTTAAAACGGGTCAAAACGGTTTGGCCAGGACGGGTAATTTGTGAGTTAAATTCCTTTTTTCTTGAGTTTTAAAAATCCCCAAATTTTTACACAATTTCTTCCATTTATACCCTTGTGTACCATCTTTGATAGCAATTGTACAAAATAATAATGCAAAACGGGTCAAAACGGTTTAGTCAGGACGGGTAATTTGTAAGGAGTTAAATTCCTTTTTTCTTGAGTTTTAAAAATAATTAATGTATAAAATATCATTAAAATATAATTAGTCCAAATAAAGCGATTTAAGAGGTTATAAGTACTTCCAACGCCATTTTCTTGCTAAAAAGCATATTATTTCAACTCCAATCTATTCATAAAATTGTTAGACCGGTTTTTCTACACTTTGTAGTTTAGATTTATACATTAATATGTTACGGTAAAGTTGAACGATTTATAATAAATAGTTAATTTTGTTTTATATTTCTTAGATTTTTAGGAAATTAATTCTTTAATTAACTGATGAATAACTGTTACTTATGAGTAATAAAATAACTCAAAAGATCATATTCTTTATAATACAATTCTTAAAAATTTGTGCACCTTTATACCTTTTCTTTCAGAGTTATGCATCCTTTATACCTTTTCTTTCAGAGTTATGCATCAATTCTTTATCTAAGAATTCCTCTTGGATTCCGGATGATTCTTCATGAAAAAGATATTCAGGATTCAAATGTGATGTCTTTATTAAGTTTGTTACTTATGTATTATTTTAAATTTTATAATCATCTTTTAGGTATTCTAATCAACAGATAGTTGCAGTTGTTACTATGGGATTCATCGAGGATGCGAACGTTGATATCCACGTTCAAGGATACAATGTTTATCATAAAAACCGACTCGTTGAGGTTTGAATGCTATTTACATGGTGATCCTTGAGACATTTTACTTGATGGGTCATTTTGGGTTATAATGTTTCCCTAATAGGTCAAAGGGGTCAAATAAAAAAAATTATTTAGGTGGGTCAAATGGGTTGGAAGTGTCTGTGTTATATCTTTAGTGCTTACAAGCTTATAGCCACCTAAATCATTTTATTTATAAACTAAAATAGATAATTTTTGTGATAACATAATTTTTGTTATCATATTTTGACAATGACTATTTGTAAAAATATGGGGCGAGTCGGCCGACATGAACCACTTTGCCCGCATTAAAGACAACCCGTTTTAACCCATTACCCAACACGTCCATTTGACCATTTCCACTTATGACACATGAAGTTTTATTTTCCCGCTTGTTATTTGACGTATTCCTTTAATCAAATAGAGTTACGGCACCTCTTGTTTTGCAGCCATTTTGGAGACTTTGGAATGTTGTATCATATGCAAACAATTTGAATTTTTCATGTTAATTAGTTTCATAGTTGACCATAAAAGTCAAATTATTTTAATCTTTTACCTGCCACAACACACGGTGGGAAAACTGCTAGCGTATTACAAGTTTTTTTGTATCCAGCCGCAACGCGCGGGTAAACCCACTAGTACTCATAATAAATGATTACTCAACAAAGGGTATGTTTGGCAAAACTAGCTGGAAGCTGGTAGCTGAAAGCTTTTTAAATATATTTTGGTGTTTGTCAGAGTAGCTAGAGCTTTTAATAAAATGTATAAAATGACCAAAATGAGCATAATTAAAAGCTTGTAAAGAAGGTTTTTATTTTATTTTTAAAATAGAATGGGTATTTGTGTCATTTAATAATTAAAAGCTTGTAGCTAGTAGAGCTTTTTCTTAAACGCTAGTACTAGTAGCTTTTCACTATAGAGTTTTTTCTCTAACCTAAAAGCTTCCAGCTTATTCAACCAAACAATGATTTTTATTGATTAGGAGCTTTTTCTTAAAAGCTTGAAGCTTGAAGCTCCTAAAATCTCTTAAAAGCTCCTTACCAAACATAACCCAAGTGGGAGAATGCTGGAATAAATATAAATCATGTTAATTATATTTATTATATTTATTATATGGTCATCATTATCATTTATATAAGATTGATCAATTACTATAATATCCCTAAGTTTATAATAGGTGATTCTTAAATGGACAAAATTACCCTTACTAAACCTAATTAGGGTAGTGTGTATAAATAGAGAGATTACTAGAGGTATTAGGCGAGACTCTCATAACACCATTATACACTAATGTTGTAACATTGCGTGATTTTTACTCTTACATGTATTTAAATTCTACATTTAAAGAACTCCAAATTCGCCTTTATTCGCTTCTTTTATGTTACTCCTACCAATTCATGACGAGTCATCATTATAATTTATCCTATTCAATTTAGGCGTAATAACAAGAAACTCATTTAGTTAAGATCTTAATATATATTTATTTTTTTAAGTAAAACATATATATATATATATATATAATACTTTAAAAAAATAAAAAAGAAAAGAAAAAAAAGGAACGTGAATTGTCTTTGACTTTTGTCATATTCAAATGACAAACAACATAATATGGTCAATATGCATATATATATATATATATATATATATAGGGGAAGTATAGGGAGAAAACCTCCCCAAATGGAAAAACCCCAAGAAACTCATCCCTTGGCCCATATTGTGCCACATCACCCATTACATTATAATATTCTATAATATTCAAAGGGGCAATATAGACAATTCAACTATCCCCCTTCTCTCTCTACCTATAAATATTGTTTTCCCTCTTCTCTCTCTTCATTTTTTCTTCAAATTCAAATCAGATCTACCCTCTCTCTCTCTCTCTCTAGAACCACCACACCACCACCACAACTACCACCACAGCCACCACCTCCAACCATCATCTTACCCTCTCTCCCATTCTGCATATGATCCAATGGCTTCAAAATATACAAACAAAGGCATACACGAGAAAAGAAGATCTCGTTTGAGGCATATAAGGTATTATTATTATTATTAGTCTCGATTCATTTTCACTTACAGTGTTTTTTTTTTTTTTTTTTTTTTTTTTAACTTTGGGTTACTAAACTGAACAAAATCAAGATTTGCAAAAAGCCAAAAAATTTAAAATGCTCAGATGTTATATTATTATATATATGTGGCACTATATCATTACTGAACAAAATCAAGATTTGCAAAAAGCCAAAAAATTTAAAATGCTCCAATGTTATATTATTATATATATGTGGCACTATATCATTACTTTAAGCTTAAAGCTTGTGGATATTCGATGTGTTTTTTGACAAAAAAAAAAAATCATTTAACAAGATATAAAACTCAATTTGAAAGTCACTATTCTGTTCTTTTTTTTTTTCGCTGTTATCATTGTTTTTTTAAGATATTATGTTTTGATTTTTTTTAGAATAATAATAACATTTTTTGTTAGAATAATAATAATAAGTTGTTACATTTTGATTTGTAAGTTTTGTGTTACGTTTTGATTTTGTTAGGTTTTGGGTTTTGTTAGAAAAATAATAATAACAGTTTTGGGGATAGTTTTTGGTCGCACACCAAGTGTTCGATCAAATGCTTGAATGAAAAAAAAACACTTATGTTAACCTTTTTTATTTATTTTTTATTATTATTATTTTTTTTATGTTAGATTTTTATTTGATTGTGGACATGAGGTTGATGGATCACATGTGATTGAAGAATAAATTTATAGTCTTTTTATGTTAGTATATGCTAACACATGTTAGTGATGCCCCATTATGTGTTTGAGGATCCCAAACTAACATGTGTATCTGTTTCAGTGATGGTTTACATGAGTAGGCTATTGGAAGAAGGCGACGTTGATGATGTGGCTGTGGTAAGTGATGTTTTTTTTTATAAAGATTATAGATTTTTTAATCTTTTTGGTGAATAGGGTGTTTAAATAATTTTTGTATTCTATTTAATAAATTTTTGGCAAGTGAAATTGTTATGAACTCGTATAGGGTATATGTCTATTTTTTTCGGTCCGGGTCTTGTATGCTCACACACGTTAGTGATGCTAACACATGCTAGTATATGCCTAACTAACAGGTGTTAGGGTTCATATGGCATACGTTAGTATGTGCCCAACTAACATGTGTTAGCATTCACATGACATACGTTAGTATGTGCCCAACTAATTGCAGATTTTTGGTGTTTGTTTATACACATGTTAGTGATGCTAACACATGCTAGTATATGCCCAACTAACATGTGTTAGCGTTCACATGACATACGTTAGTATGTGCCCAACTAATTGCAGATTTTTGGTGTTGTTTATACACATGTTAGTGATGCTAACACATGCTAGTATATGCCTAACTAACAGGTGTTAGGGTTCATATGACATACGTTAGTATGTGCCCAAGTAACATGTGTTAGCGTTCACATGACATACGTTATTTCAGTAAAACATATGTTTTTAGAATACACTACACGTGTCAGTGATGTCTCATTATGTGTTTTGGAGAAGCCAACTAACATGTGTTATCTTTTTTGTAGGTGAAGAGATGTTTTTGTGTTAAAGATGAAGATGGGTATCAAGAACGAAGCATAGCTAGATCTTTTTATGTTGTTATGATAGTTTTTTTGAAAATTCACAAATAATTATGTTTGTATGAACCATTTTTGGTATGTTTTAGTGTTGCTTGTAATGATTATTTTTATCAATTCTTAAATAAATACACATTTTATGTGTTATTTTATTATGTTCTTTTAGTATATGCCTGTTAACACATGTTAGCGATGTCTCATACGAGGTCAGAATTTTGTATCACAACACTAACGTACGTTAATTTTTGTGCTGGAAAAAGTGCCATAAAGTAGGAGAGAGGTGACTTGACAAGTGTCAAATCAACCTTTTTAAACCTAGGATTCAGAAAACACAAGATTACCTTAATGCCCTTAATCCAATATTTTAATAAAGTGGTCCACTTGCTTTTCATTATTAAATACAAATTAATTAAGGACCATTGATCAAACTTGATCAATGGTCACCATAGGGTTTACAAGGTTTTCCCAATAGATAGAGTTTCCATATTATCCATACCCTATATATATATATATATATATATGTTCAGTCGTTTATTTTTTTTTCTTGCTTTTAAAAGTCGTTGATAACAGCAACAGCATGCAACAATTATGAATGTGACATAAACTCTTATCTCCCACTTATCTCTTTCTAACCCCCATTAACCCCATTTAATACCCAACCACCTTAACCCACTTTTAAATACACCACCTCCCAAGACCTTAACCTCTTGTTCATCTCATTTCTTCTTAAAACTCTCTCTAATCTTCAAGTTTCTTGAGCAAACTTTTTAAAAACATATAAGTAAGTTCCTAAAACTCTCTCTAATCTTCAAGTTTGTTTTTCTGATTTGTTTTTATGTCCTAAGATGGTTTTTGTAAAGAAAGCAACCAAGTCCACTAACAATCTAATGTTATATGGATTTGTGCTATGGTATTGGTTGACCAAGGAGAGCCAAGGCTCATCCAAAGGAGTCACCAAACTTTGCCTAAACATCTTGGTTATACTATGTATTATTATAAACATTACTTTCAATCTTCAATCTCATTATCCTATTAATAATCTTTGGAAGATTTGTGGTTACACCCTACCTTACCAAACTCTCTTGACCCTTCTTGTGCTACGGATTAATCCACAATAGAAAGGGGAAATTCCGTGTTCAAAACCCACGTCTATCCCATAAGCGAAGTGGTTATGACATGAACATATTAATCGGATTCACATTCCTAACCTTATACCATCTGAATCATCTATGATGATTTTGTGCTTGGTCTAACTCATTCTCATGACCATCTGGATTGCCCAAAAGGTGATTTGTGTTTTGGTTTGCCTAAAAGCCTTGCATGATTCTCTTGAACCTATAATCTAAACTCGAACCTAAGACTCTAATTCTTAATTCTAGTTTAATCGGAGCTAACGCTTAATCTTCCAAGACATTCTTTTGGAACCTTATCAAGACGCACCCAAAGGTGAGTTCATACTTGTCCCCCTTTTATTCTTTATTCTTTGGGGCTCAACATGTATCACTATCAAAACTTAAACGATTTCATACTCTTAAACTATCATGCTTAATCTATTAAACATACTTATATGCTATTTGCCATGCTTACGATTTTTGATACTTAAACATAATTCATTAACTATTATTTGCCCACTTAACATGTATAGCGCTATAGGAGTAGCACCCCGCCCCCTTTATGGGTCATTGTTAAGAATTAAACGACCTAGCATGAATATGTTAGGTATACGCAGTGGTACTCGCAGGTTTGAGCTATGTCTTTTGTATGGTTTGTATGTGCAATGCTATAGTATGATGATTTGAGTAAACCATTCTAAATACTATGTATGTATACCAAAACTAGTATGATCACCAATGCTTTATGTGTTGACGGATATTTTTATACATGTTGCAGGAATTATTTGATGCGATGATTCAAGAAACTCATTAGGATTGGACTTAGAAACGCACCACTTAAATCTTTAAATTCATGAATGTTGTATCTCTTTTGAACAATTTGTACTCCTTGTTTTAGTTATATGAAATGAAATCTTTTAAATTATATTATCACAATCATAGTATCATGAAGTCTTTGAAGAGTCTATCACAAGTCGCGCCCCGATGTATTCCGCCATCGGTTGGGGTGTGACAAATGTAGCTATCGCCCACCTCTCTCTCACACGATCTCGATTTAAGATCATTAGCCATCATTTATATACACACTAAAAGGAACCCGATTAAGATGATGGTGTCTTCCATTATTGCGGTTACTAGATTCACTGGCTAATTAGTTATTTATTTATCAAGTTTTTTATTATATACATTGAGAACTAATCAACAATAACAACATTGAATGTTTAATTTATTTATTTATTTTTACACTATATGCATATGGTTTCATGTCTTTATTTTTGGCTTAAACCCAGTTTAAATTTAGAATACAATTTAGTAAAACTTGAAAAGAGAAAACACACATCAACAAAAAGTGAATAAAAGAAATAGAGTAAAAGCAAACAAAGAAATTAATAAGTAACTGTGATAAAGAAAAAAAAAATTCAGGAAACCATAAAAGCATTGCAATTTCGACCATATAAGTATTGTAATTTCGGGGTCTAATAGATACGTCTAGAACCCAAATTCGTATATGGATTTGGGACTTGAACCATAGCCTTCTTGAAATAGAAATGACCAATGGGATGTTGGTTCATCGAAAGCGAGTTCAAACCAGGTATTTACATGATCTTTAGTAGGACCGCATGGCCTTGGTGATCTTATATGTAGGAGACATGTTATTCACTAGAAAGAACAGCCCAACAATACAAAGTATTTGATCTTAGCAAAGGAATTCTTCTGCATTGATAGAATGGAGAAGTTGCCTACATATATTATATATGAGAATAAAGATCGATAGTCATATATGTTAATCGTTAAAGTTGCTTATTGTATTTAGGGGCTAGTTCAAAACTAATAATTACATTGTTAAATGTTTAGAATTACTACCCTAATCAACACGGAACCTACCAAAACATAGATCCAGCCTAGGGACATTCTTGAAGGGGTGCACATACACATACTAACGTGACAATGGTGAAAGTTGGAAACCGCAAGCGCAACCCATTTACATTTTCCGATTTGGAAATTATAAGCATGACTCGTTTAGCACCCCTACACCTAACGCCCACATGTTAACTGATTCAAAAAAGGAATAAGTGATGGCTCTTTCTCTTCTCCAAGCAACATTAGTTTACAGTTTTTATTTGGTTTTCCTGAACACCCATAGAGTGAAGTGACGGAACTAGGAAAGTTTTGGGTGTGGGTGGGTTGGATCCAGGTTTGGGTCGTGAGACTGTGTAGGGTCATCCCGGTTGCACTGTTGAGTCTACCAAGCATGCATACCAGAAGATGGATATAATGATAAGTGAGCATTTGGCAGTCTTCCTGAACTGGATAATGAACGGAAATCTCCAAGTCCATCAAGTGGACTCATCCTCATATAAGAAGATGCATCTTTACTTTACTACCGCCAAATGCAACGAACATGTTTGCTTGATTGCACTCACATTTGTCCGGTATCTAGATTAACAAACAAACCCAAACAAACACTGACACTATCATTTCCTTAACAAACAAGCACGAAAAGAAAATCTTGTTCGGTAAGTGTTCATGAATAGTTCATGAACACATTATTCCCTTACCAAACGAACACGAACAAGACATCGTTCGTGTTCGTTCGGTTCGTTTGCAGCCTTATATTAGTATATAAACCATTTATGTTTCTTATAACAGATAAAAATTTGCAGTTAACGTACCTCCTGGCACTCTTACTCATTTTATTCTTTCTTTCCCTTTCTTCCAAATCACCATCATTCAATCTTGAAACGTGATAATCGGTAAGTGCCCCCAAATCAAAATTGGTTGTGGTTGGTGTGAATAAATCTATAAAGTTACCACGCCATTCTATGTGAATGGTTTGTACATCTTTAAAGCAGCTGACGAGGGTATGAGATTCATTTACACCTTTCAACCTCCATAACTCTTTTAGCTCCCTTAAATGTCCCACTTCAATCTAAGGCTATATACAGGTAATGTCGTACCCATACATACAAGTTGGCTATTTTACTCTAATTCCAACTGTTTAAGAAATATTCTTGTCATATTTCGCATAAAGATCAGTAATAGCATTGTCCAAACAATCAATGCACTCTGGACCACTAACGTCTGGTGTGCACTGCACGAACCCGTATATTGTAATATTACCATGGCTAGTCGTATACCCACTTGAAAACTTCCGTAAGTGATACCTACTGCAGCATCTAAAGTGAGTTCTATAAGAAGCGATCTCACTTCACTTATATACGTGGGACTTGTTATGTTTTTGCCCATATGGAAAATCGCTTGTAGATTGGTTCGAATGTAAGAATTGAAGTAACTTAACCAGCACATATCAAGGTAAATGATAACAATTAAATGTCCCGTTCAAAAAGGGGCTGTCATTTACCTTGATCTGTGTTGGTTAAGTTACTTCAACTCATACCTTCGCACCAATCTTCAAGCAATTTTTCATATGGGCGAAAACGTAACAAATCCCATGTATATAAGTGAAGTGAGATCGCTTCTTAAAGAACTCACTTTAGATGCTGCAGCAGGTGATCACTTACGGAAGTTTTCAAGTGGGAATACAACTAGCCAGGGTAATATTACAATATACGGGTTCGTGCAGTGCACACCAGATGTTAGTGGTCCAGAGTGCATTGATTGCTTAGACAATGCTATTACTGATCTATATGTGAATCACGACAATAATATTTCTTAAACAGTTGGAATTAGAGTAAAACAGCCAACTTGTATGTTTGGGTACAAGAATACCCGTATATAGCCTTAGATTGAAGCGGGACATTTAAGGGAGCTAAAAGAGCTATGGAGGTTGAAAGGTGTAAATGAATCTCATACCCTCGTCAGCAGCTTTGAAGATGTAAAAACCACTTCTCCAACTTAGGAACCGCGCCCTAAATAATAATCAAACATTGTTAGAAATAATAATTTGTAAATTATATACAGCCTTAGATACTTAGATAATGATTTTGTATTTTTGTGTATGCTCTTCAAGTAGAACTCAACCACATGTTGAAATGAAATCCACTTTCCTTTTCGTTTTATACTTCACGGATCTTTGTTTTTAACAAAAGAAGCAGGAAGAAACATGTGTGTGTGTTTTGAAATAACTAAAGTCAGCCATGAAGACCATAAGTGTGTGTGATTTTCAAATGAAACTCAGAAAAATGTTCTCAATCGATCACCTAAAAGAGTTACTTAATTTTGGTAATTATCGACATTAGCATGGTGATTAAAAGTTGCTAGGAAATTAACTACTAGTTTTCAGTATTTTTTTTTTTCTGTTTTTAATTAACTTCTTGTTTTGATAGTTTCACTTCCTACACTTTGTTATTGATTATTATTATTATTATTGTTTTTTTAAAACTGCAGTTTTGGAAAATGGATTTTGTTGGTCCAATTATTAGTCTGATTGTTGAATCTTTGTTGGTCCCAGTTAAGAAGCACTTGGGTTTCTTTGTATCCTCAACAAAGTATGTTAAAGATATGATCAAGAAAATGGATCAACTAGAAGACTTACACATCAAAAGATGTTCAAGATGACCTTCACAAGGCGGGTGTACACGACGCAGAAATAGTACCTGCATATGTGGAGCCATGGTTGGAAGAAGTCGAAAATTAAAAAAAAAAACACGTAATTTAGTTGAAGAAATATCTGTCACCTATTTATGGAAACGGAGGAACTTCGATTACAAGTGAAGGATATGATTCATCTTGAAGATGTTTCATTGCAACACACATTTTCCCAATATATTAAGATTCCTTCATATTTCTTGGTGTGAAGAATTGAACTACCTCTTTACAGTTGATGTAGCAAATGGTCTAAAAAATTCATGTTTAGTTACTAGAAAACAACAGTAAAAAAAATATAAATTAAGGATTAAAATAAAAGGAAAAGGATGTACTTATAACAGGAAGATCCATTTCCAAACCAACGAGTTCAAGGAGTTTAAATCCGTCCATATCAGGCATATGCACGTCACTTGATACCACATCGAAACAGCGTTTTCTCTCCCTTAGTAAATTCAAAGCAGCACTTGCTTGCGAGCATGCCGTAACTGCAAAACGCAGGCACGTTAGAACGGTTTAGAGCTTAAGGGACATGTACATACGTATATAACTATAATGCTATATCTGCATATATAACATGTGTATGTGTATAAAGATCAGCATATGTGTGGTAACATGTGATTGTGTGTGTATGACTGTATGTGTATTATTGTGTGATTGTCCAACGTACTTTTCCTTTCTTTAATTATTGATATGTTAAAGATGACTACAAGTACTATAACATTACAATATCAACCAACTTATTTAATAAAGCAATTCAATAAGTTGTAGAAGGCGCTAGGCAGGCGGTGGGGTCTAGCCTAGGGATTAGTCAGGACTAGGCGGAATTAGGCGTTTTGGAATTTTTATACGTATTTTATATATATATTATGTATATATACATAGATTTATGGAATTAAAAAAAAAACCAGCGCCTAGGTTAAGATTTATACACGTAATACTTATTAGAAATACTTACATATATATACACATAATACTTAGAAATTTATGGAATTAAAAAAAAAAATCCAGCGCCTAGGACCCAGCCTAGGTCCTTATTCCGATATTAATGCCCGACTAGAGCCTAGGCGACCGCCTAGAGCGATTTTTACAACACTGATACGTTGTATAACTTAACTTGTATGCACTACAATACAAAACGATAGCCTTGTTTCTGTACCTGCTGACTTTGAAGAACAGCATCCATGTCTGGCATATGCACATCACTTATCACAAGATCAAACCTCTTCCTATTTTCCCTTAACATCTTCATTCTTCAATGCTGTTCTTGCTTGATTTGTAGTAGTTGTCACTGCAAATAATAATAATAATAATAATAATAATAATAATAATAATAATAATAATAATAATAATAATAATAATAATAATAATAATAATAATAGAGTTATAAACACACCTATGATCCAACATCAATCCCTATAACAGATCAAACATTTTTAAACTAAAAACTAATGTTTACAATCTTTAAAACCAAAATCCTACCATGAGTTAAACTACAAAACTATTCAAGAAAAAAAAAAGATAATAAAATTATAATTGAACTGAAATAAAGAAACAAACCTTGATATTGAGACTTTCTTAAAAGCTGAAGGGACATGTACATAACATGTGTATGTGTATAAAGATCAGCAGCATATATATGTGTAGTAACATGTGATTGTGTGTGTGTTTATGTATGTGTATTATTGTGGTGGTGAATTGGATGAAGGATAGGCAGAGCAATCCGGCCATTTAAATAGATGGAATTGAATTGAAGTGGTGATCGATCGAGTACTGTCGACATGATTGGTATCTATCTTCGTACCCGAACCATGTGCGTTTGAATTATTATTTATTGTATAGTACAAATTTGTTGGTCCCAAAGTGGAATCACAGTACAAGAAATTGATTACTACAAATAACAATAATTTTATTAATTGATGGATTTTGTACAATTGAATTGTTCTTCTTCATCATCATCTTTGTTTACGGCAGGAACCCAGTGGGTTCGTAAATTATAGTGTTAATATATATAGAAAACTGGTCAGGAACCCATAAGATTTTATTTGAGGAACCCATTGCAAAAAGTCAAAAATGCTCTAGTGGTTGAAACCCCTCCCTAAAACACTCAAGGTATAGGTTCGAATCAAGCACCTTGCGGGTTTTTTTTCTTTTCTTTTGGTCAAAACTAGGGTTATTATTAGTGCAAGAGTCACGTGACCCGGTAAGTTTAATCTTTAGACTGAACGAAGTGGGGGGCGGGAAGGGGGGGAACACCACCGCCGCTATGGCATGGGGGGGGGGGGGTGGAGGGGGTGGGTGGGGGGGAGTTCACTGGCGTGGGGCAAGGGGCTTTGACACGTGGCATGCTTGGATTGGCCAACTTTTTTTTTTTTTTTAACTTTAACACAATATAATATTATATCCTCCCCCCCCCCCTCTTCCCCCCTTCCACTCCCCACAATTTTTTCCCCCCACATGGGTCTCACAAATGCCATATGGCGCTTCATCCCCCTCTTTCCCCCCCTCCCACTCCAAATAGTCTTAACCCATCAAACATTTAGTGCAAGAGTCACATGATCTTGTTGTTATTATATAAAGATACAATTGTAAGATTTCTATGTGAGGGACGTTTACTGTAGCTAAACGTCTTTTCACCTACAGTACTATCCGATGGCAACTTCAGTAATATCCGTTGGTAGCTCGGTTATTTTCGACCTTTACTTCTGTTTCAACTTTTAAAGACATTTAGAGGGTGTTTGGGATTGAGTTTCAAAACAACTTATTGACTTATTGGCTTTTTCAAAAAGTCAATAAGTCAATAAGCTGTTTGTGTAACACAAAAGCACTTTCTGTTTTGACTTTTGGCTTTTGGCTTATAAGGGTGGAAAAGTTGTTTTTGAAAAGTTAGAAATCCTGGCTTTTGGCTTTTGACTTTTGGAAAAAAATTACAAATCTACCACCCATACAACCAATATTCACAATAAGTTAAGCGAAACACTTAAAAAACAATTTATTGAATTTTTGACGTTTGTCATCCCAAAAGCTAATCCAAACACTTTTTTTAAAACTCCTTTTCAAAAAGTCATAAGCCAATAAGCACTTTTGACTAAAAGCACTTTTGCATCTCCAAACTCAATCCCAAACACCCTCTTACACCTTCTCTTTCTAACTTCTCTGCACATGCTATCAACAGCATAAAAAGAGATAGAAACAATAATTTGTTGTCGCCGGAACCTAATCACGGTTGCCAGATCTCGCCTTTCGGTGGCGGAAGATCTAGGGAACGACACCGTAAGAACACTCTGGTAACACAAACACATCACCGGCTTCAACATCAACTTCCATTCGCTTGCAAACCTCCCTTTGATCCTCACCGATTTTGGTGTGAGGGGCCGTAGTTGTAGCTCCACGTGTTCGGCTCCACAATCTCACAGCTGCAGGTTTTAGCGTCTAAAATGTGCAATTGGTTGAGGTTGGTGGTGGTTCTCACGTCATTGGTGCGCCTTCTGTTTATAGATTACCGCTCAGAAAAAGGGTGGAGGTGGGAGTGGTGGTGGACAGAAGGGAGGTGGTGGTGGAGGTGGTGGACACATAGCAGATTGTGGTGCTGAAGGAAGCAAAGGAGGGGGAGGCAGCGGCGGTAGTGGACACGAGGGTGGAAGCGTCGGTAGTGGTGGTGGCCAAGTCGGAATTGGAGGCGTAGGTAACGGCGGCGGCAGTGGAGGTGGTGGAAGGAAATGAGGAGGGGGTCTCTATCACTCTCCTGTGTTTGTAAGAACAGGATTGTACAGCATATGTGGTTTGGAATCTTTAGCAAATGATTTTACAAAACCACTTAAGAGAATGGTGTCTAGCATATGGTTTTCTAGGCTGGTAGAATAATTTAATAATGCATGTACCGGAAACATGGAAACTAACAAAATATACACGTACATAGTTCTAACAACTTATTTGTTTAATGCCATAATATGTAAAACTCTAAATAAATAGGAATTTTTGTGCATATAGTATTCTTATAAAAAAACCCAACACAAAATAATGCTAAAGGGTCAATTTAGGAGTTATGTGCATGATTAATAATGGTAAACGCTAATACGGTGAATAACTTGCCACCACGTAAGGGCCATTTTGCTGTTGTTAATGTCACTATCGTAACACGTGTGCCACAGTTGCAAACGCTACGTTGTCGCTGCAGCGCGCGACATCGTAAAAAACTAGTTATTATTAATTAATAACAATAATAATAATAATAATATTCAAGACTTGTCAAAGATATTAGATATGTTGAGTTCAGAAGTTCGTTGCTTTTGGGCATATTGATATTTGGATTTTATATGTTCAAACTTATTGCACTGAAGTGCAAATAAGTTGCTCGATCATATGCCACAGTGAAATTTTGGTGCTTTTCTAATGCTTTGTTCCAATTTAGGCTGATTATGTATTCTCATGTGGGGTTGGGGGAGCGGGAGAGGGGTATTCCATGGCATAGTGATTTTTTGTGTGTTAGGAGAATTTGGATTGTAAGGAAAGAGAAGCTTTATTCAAGCAAAGAAGTTAAGATTGAAAATATTATTGGAGATGTTAAATCGATCGGGTTCTTGTGGTATAAAAATAGAACTAAACGCAAGTCGTTAGAATGGTCTAAATGGTGTAAATTTATTGTCTTAGTTGTTTTGTGTAAGCGAATTTGAACATGAAGGTGCTCACAGTTCTGTAGCTTGAAGAAGAGTTCATAGCAAAGGACAAAACTGCCCCTCAAAAAGTACTAGGATGAATGTATATAGGCTGCTTTGGCATTATGCGGATGAATTTATACATTGGTTTAACTTTATGAAGTTTCTTGCAAGCTTAGTGAACACTTCTATGGTACAATCTGGCCGAACAAGAATATTGTCATTGCTTAACGGGGGGCATGTCAAGTAGAAAAATAATCCAAATATATTAAAATCTACTAGTCTTAAAGCCAATGTGACAAGTAGTTATGTAGAGAAATAAATTGGAAAATATTTTGATGCAAGACTAAAAAGGGGACTCAAATCTGATTCATGTTCTTATTAATTGTGGTTGTATTTGATTCATTATTTACTTGTAATATTTAATTATTTACTTGTGTTATGTGTGCAGGATCACATTGAAATGGGACATGTATCTGAATTAGTTGGTCTCTTGTTGTGGTAAAAGCCGTAGTTGGACAGAGAGTTAAAAGTATGTAAATGCTTACAACCTCCTAAATATTTATTGAATTCTAGTATTCGTTATAGTTTTGGTTATTATCGTATTAGTTATTTTAGGGATGTTATATTTTAACATGTTGAAACCTAAACCGACCCGAACCCCTAAAACGAGCCGAACACCTAAAACGACCCGACCCGAACCCATGTACGGCCCCGAATTTTTTTATGTTCAGTCATATGAAATTAAAGCATCTAAAAAAGGAACCCAGTGAAAAAAATTCCTGGATCCGCCACTGGTTCACTGTATGGATTTGTGTGTGTACAAATCTTGGTAACCGAAAAATGTTGTATGTGTGGTAACATGTGATTGTGTGTGTATGTATGTGTACTATTGGAATGGTGTGGATGAAGGATAGGCAGATCGAGCAACCCATTTAAATAGATGGAATTGAATTGAATTGAATTGAATTGAAGTGGTGATCGATCGAGTACTGTTATGATTTAGTTAGTAGTCCAATCTTGTCGACATGATTGGTATATATCTTCGTACAAATTCATTTGCTGTACCGGTGGAGAATTGAATTGAACCATGTGCTTTTGAATTATTATTATTATTATTATTATTATTATTATTATTATTATTATTATTATTATTATTATTATTATTATTATTATTATTATTATTATTATTATTATTATTATTATTATTATTATTATTATTATTATTATTATTATTGTATAGTACAAATTCACATGCAAGTACCAGTGTCGAATGCACAAGGTGCCCACTATCGGTAGAAGTCATAGGTTCAATTATCTTTGTAACATGTTGGTGTTTATCTCTTGAGTTTTTAAGGTTGCCATTGATGTTATTTGCTGGTTATTGAAGGAGTTGATTTTCAGTGAGGAGAAAGAAAAATAAAGAGGTAGTTGAAGGTCTTAGGTGATGGATATGTAAAATAAAAAGGAAATAACGAAAAAGATGAAACGGTTGAGCATTTATTCACGTCCTGACATTTTTGTTTGATAGTTTGGTACATGTTATCGGGTTGGTTGTGTATCCCAACTATATGTGCTTTCTCTGTAAAAGACCTTTTACAACTACACAAGCACACAAACGGGTCAGATGTAAAAAAGAAGGTGGTGAATGCTTTAATCGTAACCACTTGTTGGTGGATATGGAAGATGCGAAACGAAGCCACTTTCTACGGAAAAAGAATCGATATTGCGAGACTTTTGGTGGAAATTAAGAGTACAAGCTATCATTGGGTCAAAAATCGGGCGAAGTTGAACTCCTTAGAATGGTTTAATTGAGTAGCTTTCGACTTCCGCATTGCTTATTGTTCTAGCTTCTCGCTAGTTTCGTTTTTCAAATAAAATCTGCCGTTAAAAACAAAAAGAAAAGAACTACTTTGGTTTGCTCATTGAATACTAACCACTAATTTTATGTTTTTTCACAGGATCAATAGGTTGGTGGATTATTTCATTTATTAGATTAACATTTATGTGTACATGATATACATAAATAAGAGTCTACTATGAAAAATATGTAAAATCGTAAATGATAAAGCAAACATTTTCTGACTTCAGTTTTAGCATGTTATTTTTTTGTTATACTGAATGCCGGTACCATAACAAATTTAACTGATAACAAAAGAATTCCCGCAATAAAGCGCAGGGGAATTTTACGAGTTGATACTTAAAACCCAACTAAAAAGAGATTGATTTCATGCCAATACAGATATCTACGTATGTAGCTCCCCTATTTTAGGTTTAAGTTTTTGTTTGAAAAAAACAATTACAAAATATGGAATAGGAGAGACTCGAATAGGGACCTATCATCTGCAACACATGTCCTTAACCACTCGAAACCGCTTCTTCCTCTTCCGCGCCGTCATCGTGAATTTTTTTTTGATATAGATCGGTAAACGAATTTTCAGAGGGAGGAGACGACATTGTGGTATGGTGATTTTTTACAAAAAGAATGGGTTTTTTTATAGTGTAGAAGATATGTATACGTAGTTGGTTTGGGTTTTTTTGGTATAATATATATGGTGTAGAGATATGTATAATTGTTTTTTTTTTAATTAAATTGACCGTTTGTAACGTTCATATTTCTCAAAAACCACAACGTGCATCTCGTGATAGTCCTCACACTCTGAACCAAAATTCACCCATAGAGTCGGGAGGCGGTGTTCCCAGCGCTATGGGAGGTGGTCACGCCCCCCTTCGAGCCATCATCACCCCCACTACGGATGTACTTATGATACCATTTAATAGAATACAAAAAATAAGGCTCTGCTTATCTGCACATGGTGGGTTTTTATTTGGACACCCCCCCCCCCCCTCTCCGGCCCCATGAAGACCCCCATGGGCCATATAAAGGTTCCTATGGGCCGTGGAGACCCCTTGCAATGATTGGCAATGATTGAGATAAGTGAGGGTTGTGAAAAAGAGATGTGTGGGTATCATATGACATAATAGCCAGTGGAAGCTTAATATCCCGGGTCGTGGAAGACATAATGGCCCGTGGTTAGACCCTTCTTCATATGGCTCATGGGGGTTTCCACGACCCATGGAATTCATTTTTTTTTTATATTTTGTAAGTGTGTATTATATATTTTAAGAATGATATTTGTGTATTTTATAAAAAAAAATTTGTTTCTTATTATAAATGTAAATTAGCGTATACAATAATTTTTTTCACTTAATAATTCGGAATACATGATAAAGCAGTTACACACGATAAGCTATAACAAGTCAATATAGGTTCTCAGATAATGCTTGCTTAAAATTGGTCATTCCTTGTGAAACATGAACATTGTATTCTTCTCTCTTAAAAGCTTTAGGCAAAGAGGCCTAAAGAGTGTTCCACTTTTTTGAAATACCACCCTTCAGTGATGATGCAAACGATGACACCAACTTGTCAATTTGAAAATTGGTCTTCAGATCAAAAGATCTATAACTGAACAGTTGTTAGGAATTATTTGAGGATATATTTTCTGATCAAAGGATCCATAACTGAACAGTTATTCTTACCTGAGATTGGTCGTTCCTTGTGATACATGAACATTTTATTCTTGTCTCTTGGAAGCTTTAGGCAAAGAGGCATAAAGAGTGTTTCACTTTTTTGAAATTTCACCCTTCATTTATGATGCAAACAATGACATCAACTTCTTTTTCCAATATTTTTCTGTTTCAAACCTGCTCATTTGCAGTTTCCTAACACATCAAAACGAACACAAACATAAATATAGACATCCACAACGTGTTTACCTATAAATTCATTACATGTACTGTAACATCGCAAAAATTTTCCCCAAATTCTAATACTTATATTATATTTTTTTCGTAATATGCTTAAGTTTTTATTTTCCTACCACCCAACTTATATATACATATATATATATACAATGGTATAATAATAATAATAATAATAATAATAATAATAATAATAATACATAATAACAATAATATTGAAACAATAAAACTAATTAGCTAACCCAACCCAACTGCAGGCCCACCCAGACCCAAAGAATCCAGCAGGCCCATTAACTGTCCAGCCCACTTGTCCTCTCCCCTTATCTGATTTTAAAAAAAAAATTGTTCAAGCCAGGTTTCGAACCGGCGCCGAGCCAAACCCAACACACCCACCAAACCACTGAGCCACAACTCATTTCTTGATCTTATCCTGAATTAAATTGTATATAAGACTTATTTATATCTGTTGTACACGCTGCTGCATCAGAAACGCGAAGGCATCCTCATTTTTTCTCCTTAGTTGACTTTAAATCAAATACAAATTTGGTAAGAACTGATTAATTGGCTCGTATGATGAAATTGACATATAATACGCGTATTAAACGTATTAATGCGGTCAAAAACATACCCAGTTAAAACCAATTACGCGTTTATGTTTTAAAGCTTGGTCAACTTTCCAATTCGTTAAACCTGTAGGTGTTAGTATAAATTGAACCATCCCTGAGACCCTAAAGGAGCCGAAAAACACACACTCTCTCTCAATTTCCTCTTTCTTTCATTATTATTCGTGATTTTGATCGCGTTTTGACTTGGGTTTTGACCGACCAATTCGTATTCGAATCATCCTTGTAAGTGTGATTTTTCTTGTGGGTTTCATTAATCGGCTGATACACAACATTAACCCTATGGTTAATTGGGTTAATGTTGTGTGATTAGATCAATTGAAGATCTAGGGCTCGTATGCTTTGATTAGGAGATAAAGTTGATTTCGAATATAGTATTTATTTTAAATAAACAGAAATCAACACAACCACTGGTCTGGACCAAGTGGTTGTGTCTAGTACCCCTCAACAAGGCCACGCGGGTTCAATCCCTGCCATGGCACTTTTTTTTCCTTCTTTTCTTTGTTTTAAATCAAAAACAATTAATTATATATATATTACTTATATTTTATAAATATGTTTTAAAATATTAAAACTCTTTTAATAATTCTACAAAAATTATTTTAAGTTAATCTGATGAAAAAGTTTAACTCACAATTTTTAGTTTTCAAAAATTTATTTATTTATTATATATAATAATTAAATCAAGTTTATTCTATTATATTTATAAAATTCCATTAAAATATCAAAACAATTTTATAAATTTCCACAAAAATTATTCTGAGCTTATATAATGATAAACTTTTCTGAAATGATTTTTAATTCTGAAAAATCATTTATTTAATATTTTTAATCAATTTTTGTTAGTTTTAATCATAATTAAATCATAATAAATCCAATTTTTAATATTTTTGCACCAAAATTTTATACAAATTTTTTCTGATTATTTGGAACAGAAATATGATTTTCAAACTAATAATTCTTTAATTTTAGTATTTTTATATATAAAAGTTAAATTTTGACAAATTGTTATAAATAGAATTAATATTCTATTTTAAAGAAAATAATTTTATAAAAATTATTTTTATACTTTAAACTCATTATTGTGATCACCTTAAATTCAAATTTTATAAAAAGATTTTGTCTATTTATTTATTAAATTTCTCTCAATTATCAAACAATTTTTATTATTAATCAAAACGAGCATTTATCCCCAATTCGGAGCCCTAGAATGTATATTGGTAGACTAGATAAACTTAGACATATTTATTACCTTATTATAGGGTGATACTTGACACATTTGGGCAACACCACTATTCAATTTTTTAACAGAAATAACATTTTGCTAAGGTGAGTTTACATAGCCCCTTTTACTCTATTTTCACTATTTTTGGGGTGAAACATGTTTAAACATTTTATACTATCAGTTACCCACATTTACTTGTGATTCAATTACAACATCATTCTATCATTTGACTGTAACAAAAAGACACAGTACAATCATTAACAATGATCAAGCCGCCTGTTTAGATTATAGCGCTATAGGTCTGACAAACCCATCCCCCCGCATAAATTCAGGGATGATCGATAACAGTAACAACATTTAACTAACTTGCGAGTTAGTCATCAGTCGACACAAGGTTTGATTGTACAAAGACGCATTGTTACATGTCTGCATCATACTCTATCATCATACAACTGGGAATGTTGTACAAACTATTATTATCAAGTATTTACAAAAACCTATGTATTCTCACCAACTTTTGTTGACCCAAAATATTTTCAACTTAACATGTTTCAGGTTCTACTTGCTTCAAGATTCGAGTTAATACTTGGAGATGTGTGCTTAGAGTTAGTCAATTTGATGTACGAATTCTTGTAGAACAATTGTATGAAATTTATTTAAATCAATTAATGAAATTTATTATTCACCATGAGCTACTGAACAATCATCAATACGTGACATCCCGATGTTTCCGCCATCGGTTGGGGTGTTACAGATTGGTTTCAGAGCCATGGTTATAGGGAATTAGGTTATTAGAAAAATAATCTAGACTATAACCATAGGATTTAACCAGTACCTGCTTCTTTTATTTGCTATTCTCTATCTCCCTCCTACTTCTTATCCTTACTTTCATCCTTACAAGAAGGTTACTCTCCATCACTGGATCTACTCTCAGACTAATAGGACAAAATCCTCAGGCTTAACCTGAACCACCTTGAGATCTCGTCGAGGTTCTAAGATTTTAATAACGAACACGTGCAATCTGGAAGGGTGAACGCCTGTATTCTGAGTCTTCTGTCTAGGCTGGCATTGCGCATATATCCCAATCAGACGAGGGACCCGGATGCCTACCTGGGAATTCTCGGGATGAGTGTTCACTTATAGGCTAAAGCATGTCTTCATATGTTATTTTAATTTAGAATCTTTGATAAGTCAACGTTTTCGTTTATTCGTAAATGATTACATTCCTTATAACCTCATTCATTTCATTGTGTCCCTTACAGATCATGCCTCCACGTCGTAGCACTCGCAATAACAGTGGTGGAAACCAAGAGGAAAGTAGCAACAACCACAACACTAACCACAACAACAACAACAACAACAATGGTGTTGATGTCCAACTGGCTGCAATCATTTCCCAACAAATGGCACAACAAATAGCAACTTTGGTCCCTAACCTACTGGCTCAAGTCATCCAGATGAACGGAAACGGCAATGGAAATGGAAATGGCAACAGGAATCACAACGGAAATGGTAATGGAAACCACAATGGAAACGGGAATGGTCTCCCAGCTTGCACTCTTAAACACTTTAATACTTGTAATCCCCCTAAGTTCAGTGGAGATGAAGGAGCTACGGGACTTCTACAATGGTTCGAGGGTATTGAGAACACCTTCATTAACAGTGAGTGTCCCGATAACTTTAAGGTCCGATATGCTATGAGTGTTCTTCACAAACGAGCACTCACTTGGTGGAATGAAGAAAAGCGCACCCGTGGAGTTGAAGTTGCACTCACTATGACGTGGGATCAAGTCAAGGAGATAATGAAAGATGAATTTTGCCCACGTAATGAGGTCAAGAAATTAGAGGACGAGTTCCACACCCTTGCTCTGGATAGTGGGGAAAACCTTGCTTATAATACCCGCTTCCATGAGCTCAGTCTGTTATTGCCTCATAAGGTCACTCCGCTACCTGTAGCCATCGAGAAGTATATTGGTGGTTTACCCATGCAGATTCAGGATACGGTATGGGGAAGGAACCCTGCTACCCTCAAAGAAGCCAAACGACTAGCAGCTACCCTAACTGATAATCACGTAAAGAACGGTACTTTAGTTCGGAAAAGCGAGAAAGCAAGAATTGTAGCCGCAGTAACTACTGAGAACCAGAAGCGTAAGGCCAGGGATCCTGATGTCAACCTCACTACACAAGCTTCTAACAAGAAACCCTATATAGGAAACTATCCATTGTGTAACACATGCAACCGACATCATCCCACTGCTTCAGCGTGTCGCTTGTGCACCAATTGTGGAAAGTATGGCCATCTGGTCAACACGTGTCGTGAGACACCAAATCCTAATGCCAACCAACCCATCAACCCAGCTCAGGCTACTAATCCTAATCGATACAACTATGGTCAATGCTATGAATGTAGAGACCCAGATCACTTCCGTAACCGATGCCCTAAACTAAACAGAGATCAAGACCCTCCAGCTATCTAACCGCAAGTCTCACCATTTAACTATTAGTTGCTTTTATTCTATGTATTGACGCTCTTTGAATAATAAATTCTAATATTTAAATTTTTGTCTGAGAGTTGTTTACATGGTATAATCATAATACTAGAATGCGTGATTGTTTGAATGTGAATTAATTATCTAAATCTATACAACTACAACTCATAGACTGTGCTTTCTTGCATAAACATGTTATCAATTTGCAATCTATGTGTATAATAAATATCATCATGCCTTTTCAACAGTCGGGAGAGGCCCTACAACCTGCTCCACGACTGGTGAAGGCTATCGAACCTACGCAACGGTTGGTAGAGGTCATTATGCCTTTTCAACAGTCGGGAGAGGCCCTACAACCTACTCCACGACTGGTGGAGGCTATCGGACCTGCTCAACAATCGGTGGAGACATAGAAGGACGCAAAACTTTAATGTAAGGTAAATTGGTGATTGCGGTCCGGAACGTAATCATGAATTTACAGGTACATTAAGGTAGTGTGAAATTCTATCAAGGTTATAAACTCTAGTTGTTTGGTAGTTCATCAACCCACACAAAATACGAGACAGTTTATTCTATTCATATCATGCTATAACCCAAATCACAACTATTTCTATTTTTACCCAATCACCTTCAACCTTATGTTTTTAATAAACTTCGGGACGAAGTTTCCAAAAGTAGGGGAGACTGTAACATCGCAAAAATTTTCCCCAAATTCTAATACTTATATTATATTTTTTTCGTAATATGCTTAAGTTTTTATTTTCCTACCACCCAATTTATATATACATATGGTATAATAATAATAATAATAATAATAATAATAATAATAATAATAATAATAATAATACATAATAACAATAATATTGAAACAATAAAACTAATTAGCTAACCCAACCCAACTGCAGGCCCACCCAGACCCAAAGAATCCAGCAGGCCCATTAACTGTCCAGCCCACTTGTCCCCTCCCCTTATCTGATTTAAAAAAAAATGTTCAAGCCGGGTTTCGAACCGGCACCGAGCCAAACCCAACACACCCACCAAACCACTGAGCCACAACTCATTTCTTGATCTTATCCCGAATTAAATTGTATATAAGACTTATTTATATCTGCTATACACGCTGCTGCATCAGAAACGCGAAGGCATCCCCATATTTTCTCCTTAGTTGACTTTAAATCTAATACAAATTTGGTAAGAACTGATTAATTGGCTCGTATGATGAAATTGACATATAATACGCGTATTAAACGTATTAATGCGGTCAAAAACATACCCGATTAAAACCAATTACGCGTTTATGTTTTAAAGCTTGGTCAACTTTCCAATTCGTTAAACCCGTAGGTGTTAGTATAAATTGAACCATCCCTGAGACCCTAAAGGAGCCGAAAAACACACACACACTCTCAATTTCCTCTTTCTTTCATTATTATTCGTGATTTTGATCGCGTTTTGACTTGGGCTTTGACCGACCAATTCGTATTCGAATCATCCTTGTAAGTGTGATTTTTCTTGTGGGTTTCATTAATCGGCTGATACACAACATTAACCCTATGGTTAATTGGGTTAATGTTGTGTGATTAGATCAATTGAAGATCTAGGGCTCGTATGCTTTGATTTGGGGATAAAGTTGATTTCGAATATAGTATTTATTTTAAATAAACAAAAATCAACACAACCACTGGTCTGGACCAAGTGGTTGTGTCTGGTACCCCTCAACAAGGCCACGCGGGTTCAATCCCTGCCATGGCACTTTTTTTTCCTTCTTTTCTTTGTTTTAAATCAAAAACAATTAATTATATATATATTACTTATATTTTATAAATATGTTTTAAAATATTAAAACTCTTTTAATAATTCTACAAAAATTATTTTAAGTTAATCTGATGAAAAAGTTTAACTCACAATTTTTAGTTTTCAAAAATTTATTTATTTAATATATATAATAATTAAATCAAGTTTATTCTATTATATTTATAAAATTCCATTAAAATATCAAAACAATTTTATAAATTTCCACAAAAATTATTCTGAACTTATATAATGATAAACTTTTCTGAAATGATTTTTAATTCTGAAATATCATTTATTTAATATTTTTAATCAATTTTTGTTAGTTTTAATCATAATTAAATCATAATAAATCCAATTTTTAATATTTTTGCACCAAAATTTTATACAAATTTTTTCTGATTATTTGGAACAGAAATATGATTTTCAAACTAATAATTCTTTAATTTTAGTATTTTTATATATAAAAGTTAAATTTTGACAAATTGTTATAAATAGAATTAATATTCTATTTTAAAGAAAATAATTTTATAAAAATTATTTTTATACTTTAAACTCATTATTGTGATCACTTTAAATTCAAATTTTATAAAAAGATTTTGTCTATTTTTTTATTAAATTTCTCTCAATTATCAAACAATTTTTATTATTAATCAAAACGAGCATTTATCCCCAATTCGGAGCCCTAGAATGTATATTGGTAGACTAGATAAACTTAGACATATTTATTACCTTATTATAGGGTGATACTTGACACATTTGGGCAACACCACTATTCAATTTTTCAACAGAAATAACATTTTGCTAAGGTGAGTTTACATAGCCCCTTTTACTCTATTTTCACTATTTTTGGGGTGAAACATGTTTAAACATTTTATACTATCAGTTACCCACATTTACTTGTGATTCAATTACAACATCATTCTATCATTTGACTGTAACAAAAAGACACAGTACAATCATTAACAATGATCAAGCCGCCTGTTTAGATTATAGCGCTATAGGTCTGACAAACCCATCCCCCCGCATAAATTCAGGGATGATCGATAACAGTAACAACATTTAACTAACTTGCGAGTTAGTCATCAGTCGACACAAGGTTTGATTGTACAAAAACGCATTGTTACATGTCTGCATCATACTCTATCATCATACAACTGGGAATGTTGTACAAACTATTATTATCAAGTATTTACAAAAACCTATGTATTCTCACCAACTTTTGTTGACCCAAAATATTTTCAACTTAACATGTTTCAGGTTCTACTTGCTTCAAGATTCGAGTTAATACTTGGAGATGTGTGCTTAGAGTTAGTCAATTTGATGTACGAATTCTTGTAGAACAATTGTATGTAATTTATTTAAATCAATTAATGAAATTTATTATTCACCATGAGCTACTGAACAATCATCAATACGTGACATCCCGATGTTTCCGCCATCGGTTGGGGTGTTACATGTACGTCACATTACAAATCGTTTTAACCACAGATTGTTTTACGGCAACCACATATCATCGGCGTTTTCATCATTGGCATCTTCACTTGAAAACTTGGCGGAGTCTAAACTTGGGTTCGAAGCCAAATACTTGTTAAGTTCCTCTCGAAACTCCACATTTTTAAAGAAATTTTAAAATAACCCTATTGAAATATCAAAATAAACCAAATTAGCATAGTTCCAACATTAAGCCAACGACAAACTACCAACATAATAAAGCTAAATTTATAACATTTATATGGCAAACATATACAACCAACATTTACCGAACTACCAAAGAATCAACATTAACCCAATCCGCAAACTACCAACATAATAAAACTAAATTTACAACATTTACCAAACAACCAAAGCATCAACATTAATCTAATCCGCAAGCTACCAACATAATAAAATTAAACTTTACAACATTTATATGGCAAACATATATGACCAACATTAGCCAAACTACCAAAGTATCAACATTAACCCAATTCGCAAACTACCAATATAAAACTAAACTTACCACTTTTATATGCCAAACATATACAACCAACATTTACCAAACTATCAAAGCACCAACATTAACCCATTCGCAAACTACCAACATCATAAATCTAAATTTACCAAACTACCAACCTAACGTGCTTTCGTCGATCCTTATATAAGTTCTTAAACTAAAATAAGCTACTTTACCTTTGGATATTGTCAAGTTTGCGACTCCTCACCAAAGACACACGACGCTTTACTAGAAGAAGGTTTAGGCCCAATACCCCGAATGTGTCCGCGGCTTGAACCCATCACATTCTCGAAGATCGCAACATCATTCGGTCGTGAGGAACTACCACCTTCTTCACCAAAGTCTTGAATTGAAGCCGCATACTCTGCCACTAATGTGTTCTGTATTTACAAAGTAGTCACAATTTTACCAACAGGATGAAATGTAGCCTCTGTATCAAAGTCAACGGTCAAAGGCCTCTCCCTCTACTCTTCAACGTTCTATCGAGTTGAAGGTTTTTAGCCTTCCCCTAGTCTTCTTCCTAGAACAACTACAATTATATTTAAAAACTGTTAGTCACAATATTTTATAGTAAATGAAGTAAACCATAAAGAAAACACCCCCATCAGGTGGTTCATCCATAGCTAACTAGGGATGTAAACAAACCAAATGTTCGACAAACAGTTCGTGAAATGTTCGGCGGGGAGTTCATTTATGTTCGTGATTGTTCAGTAACGTGTTCGTTTATGTTTAGGGTTGGGAGAGGATGAGAGCAGAGAAGATGAGAGCATGGAAGGGAATGGGTTTGCCTTAGATATCATATGTAATCGTTGGTGAATTGCGCTCGAAGTGGTGAATTTCACCCCCCCCCCCCCCCATTCAACTTGGAACACCGCCCCCTTGGTGAATGGGGCGCTAAGGCATGCCCCGCTAAATATTTCGCCGGTGAAATTTTTGGATGGGCCAATCAGATGAATCCACTTCATTTTTATTTATTTTTCTTTTTTTAATTCAAATTTAATATAATTATATATTCACCCCCTTTCACTCGCCAAATTTCACCCACCATTACACTCTTTGCCCATTTCAAGCCCCTTTCACCCACCAAGTGGCCCCACATTGCCAAGTGTCAAAAAATACCCATTTCACCCACCAAGTTTCACCAACCATTACACATGGTCTTAGAGATTTTAGGATTTGGAAATTCTTTGTTGGGTTTAATGAGAAGGCGGGAGAGATGGGAGAGAATTTAAATTTTGGGGACAGAAAAACATGACACACAACCCTTAATATTGTCATGTTTTTCATTTGTTGACACAAAATTAATGACATAAAAAAATGTGCGTCATAAATTTTTCAGATTTTACAAAACATGAGAATTTTTTTATGACAGAGGCTATTCAATGTTATAAAAAGAGTGTTATTAATTGTGTGCCAAGGAAGACATATTTTCTAGTAGTGATCTTTCAGGTAAGTGTGCAAGTGCGGCAGTGCACCACCATTGTGAAGAAGCGGTGTACCCTGGGAACAGACTGCGAATCTATTTAAGGAAATGGTGTCAAATACAAGTCCGGTTCACGTTACTGATTTTGTCTTCGATTTCAATGTAAGTTTTCTAACAAAAAAATCCCGTAACAATATTGGTTATGGTGGTTGGCTTCTTTACTCTGTGAGGTGAATGTCGCGAATTGATTTTACTATTATTTTCCGTATTTCATATCATTAATACTACCTATTGTTAGGTCATTCATGTTGAAGTGTTTAGTTTTGAATGATCGTGACTTGGATGGTTAGTAAATGAGAAATTATGGAAAAATAGAATGAAAAAAAAAAAAAGGTGAGTATGAATAGGCAGGCTATTTGTTGGACCATGTAACAATTTTAGCCTGAAAGTGAATTTGAGTTTCATAATTTCTGTGCATTGATCGATTAGTTGATTGTTGTAACTTACCGTATAATCAAGATTGAAGATTTTAAAAACAAGTGTCTCTGTGACACTAATTACTAGTTTTAACACTCTGCTAGATCATATCATGATAATATGATATAGTATTTAACTTTTCAACACCTCTTTGTATTTACGATTATTTGAAAAGTGGTGCATGTTCTTGTAGAAAATATGCTTCCTTAAGTACACACATACCTTCATGATTACTGAATGTCATGGCCCACTTATTTAACTTGTATTTTTTTTACAAAGTTGATTTAAGATATATCACTATCTTTACTATTAACATGCTAACATCAATAATATGTACAGGTTTGGACTGAAGGGAGAATAGTTTTATCAATGCTTGTTAATAGTACCATATGATGACATTTATTATGTTTCATATGCGTCTGTTCTTACGCAAGATTTATTTTGCATTTCTAAATAAAAAAAAATCAGTTTTGATTTTGTAATGTAGATTAAATGAGGCTCCACAATGATGTTAAGAAACTACAAAGTTATTTAAAGGCTCTGGTTATTTGCACATGGTGGGTTTTTATTTGGACAGCCCCGGCCTGTGGAGTAGAGGTGCACAAAAAACCGGAACCGGAATTGGAACCGAAAAAAAACCGGAACCCGGTATTAAAAAAACCGGAACCGTACTCTGAACCGGACCCGATTTATACCCGGAACCAGACCCGATTTATACCCGCTGGGTACGCATAGGGTATAGATTTCTATGTAAAAAACCGGACCCGGAACCGGACCCGATTTATACCCGGTTGTACCCGGTTTTTTTAAATACCCGGAACCGGGTTTTCCGAATACCCGAAACCGGGTTTTCCGAATACTCAAAAAGTATGTGTCAAGAGACGGGACTATTTGGCATTTTGATGTTGAGGTGGAACCGCGTATTAAAAAATCGGAACCGGGTTTTCCGAATACTCAAAAAGTATACTCAAAGAATTCTATAACCACGTTATAATCATCTAAGTCGTACTGCCCTTCGACATGATTGTTTAAAAAGAATTCAATACCCGATATACCCGGCTTTTTTTCAATACCCAGTGTACCCGATTTTTTTCAATACCCGATATACCCGAAACCGGTTCCATACCCGGAACCGGGTATTGAAAAAACCAAAACCGGGTATAGAAAAACCGAAACCGGTATACCGGGTATGGTTTTTTATGCTAGGAACCGGAACCGGAATTGGAACCGCTTCTTTCAATGCCCGGTCGAAGTAATACCCGACCATACCCGGAACCGGTTCCATACTCGGAACCGAGTATTAAAAAAACGATTTGTGCACCTCTACCGTGGAGACCCCCGTGGGCATATAAAGGTATCCTATGGGCCGTGGAG
This sequence comes from Ambrosia trifida, assembly GCA_028751855.1. Classification (NCBI taxonomy): domain Eukaryota; kingdom Viridiplantae; phylum Streptophyta; class Magnoliopsida; order Asterales; family Asteraceae; genus Ambrosia; species Ambrosia trifida. The sequence goes on along the minus strand of CM054123.1, from coordinate 24,164,541 downwards.
ACATCCATGGCCCGTAAAGACCCCATGCAATGATTGGCAATGATTGAGATGAGTGAAGGTTGTGAAAAAGAAATGTGTGGGTATCCTATGGGCCGTGAAGACTTCCATGGCCCATAAAAGTTTTTTTTTTAATTTATTTAAAATAAAACAAAGCTTCTTGTTGAAGCTTAATATCCCCGGTTGTGAAAGGCATAATGGCCCGTGGTTGGACCCTCCTTCACGGGCCATGGAGGTCTCTGCGGCTCACAGAATACCTTCATGTGGCTCATGGGTTTCTCCAAGACCCCATGGAATTCATTTTTTTTATATTTTGTAAATGTGTTTATATATTTTAAGCATGATATTTGTGTTTTTTATAAATATTATTTTTTTTCATTTCTAAATTAGCGTATATAACAATTTTTTTTCACGAAGATATAAGTTTCTTTTGGTTGATTTGCCTGATATTTGACTTTTTTGTATGTTCTTTTGGTCGATTTGCATGACAACTGACTTTTATGTCAACTGTTATTAGTATAGTTTTAATTTAACCACGAGCTTATAGCTTAGTGGTTGGGGGATATGATGGAAGACTTCTGGCCACTTGGTCAGGAGTTCGATTCCTGATCCAACCGGTTTTCCGGCTCTTTACCGTCGTGCTCTCGGGCAGGTGAAGGGTCGGGTTTTTTCCGGAATAGGTGGCTTGGTGTGTGTTAGCTACCCGGCGCATTCTAGGGCGGGCACCTAAGACGTGTCTTCACCTAGGAGCGTATGGGTGCTTTCATGATTGTTGGGTGCTCGCGTAGCTGGCACGTCAGTTTGTTGGCCGTTCAAAAAAAATTATAGTTTTAATTTGCGTTAACTAGTTTTTTTTTTTTTTTTTAATAGAAAATTTTATTAACATCAACAAGCACTCAAAACAAGAGCTGTTAACTTATACATATATATAAAAGATATTTTGACCAATAGTGGTTTTAAGTTTATATGAATGATATGGTTGTACCCTTTGCTGGTTGAAGTTTAAACATATTGAAAACAACCTAAAAGCATAGACTCCTGATTTTAAAAATCATAGTTATTTGAGTGTATAGCGGGTTAAAAATCCTATAAATTGCATCACTTTGCTGTAGGTGTTATAACAAGTACATGTACATGTACGCTTGTCTCGCTCATCACTAGCTCATCGGACATGTCCATTTTTTCTTCGATTTGGTTATCACTTGCTCATGAATAAAATTAAACCGTTTTTGGAACAGCACCCGTTAGTCGAACGTATGATACCAGCACCATATCCCACACTTAAGTCTGCCACGTGATGAGTACTTTCTAGGGATTAAATTGTTAAACATATGAAAATAGGTAATTAATTAATTAATGAAAAAAACAATTAAGCATATATTATTATGGAATTCAAGTATAGGTATATAATTAAGAACAATACATATAAGAATAATACCTGTAAAAGAACAATACATGAGTACATGACTATACTTATAACATGAAGAAGATCCATGTCCACTAATCCAATGAGTTCAAGGTGTCCATATCAGGCAATGCACATCACTTAGTACCACATCGAAAGAGCAAGTCGTAATAACTACTTTCAATTGAATTTACCGAGGAAAGAAAAGGTTGTTTCGACATGGTAATAAGTGATGTTCACATGCCTGACATCGACGCCACCAACACCACATCGCCTCTTGGTGAAGAATTGGAGGAGCTGGATGGTGGTGGTGAATTGGAAGGAATGGTGTGGATGAAGGATAGGCAGATCGAAGCAATTAACCCATTTAAATAGATGGAATTGAATTGAATTGAAGATCGAGTACTGTTATGATTTAGTTGTGTCCAATCTGGCTTGTCGACATGTTTGGTGCGTATCTATCTTCGTACCCGAACCATGTGCGTTTGAATTATTATTTATTGTATAGTACAAATTTCTTGGTCCCAAACTGGAATCACAGTACAAGAAATTGATAACTACAAATAACAAGATTTTATTAATTGATGGATTTTGTACAATTATATTGTTTTTCTTCATCATATTTGTTCACGGTATGGATTTGTGTGTACAAATCTTGGTAACCGAAAAATGTTGCGTTTACAAGTTATATATACCTAAATTAACTAACTGTAATATATAAATAAACAATCTAGCTTATATAATAATATTTATATATTCCAATAAAATTCACATGCAATGCAAGTACTAGTGGCGGAGCTTATGTAATATTTAACTACTAAGAAGTATATTTATAGGGTGGTTATATTTAAACCTCTCACCTTCTATTTTAACCCCCTCAAAGCGCCTCGCTTAGGCCTAAGCGAGGCGCTTTGGAGTTGAATTCGAGGAGGTCAGTACGAGGGGCAGAAAAAGCTGTTTTTTTTTAATTCGAAGCGCCTCGCTTAGGCCTAAGCGAGACGCTTCGAGGGGGTAATTTATTTTGGTAGTTGTTTTGATGTTTTGAGTTGTTTTTTTTTTTAATTTAATAATTATAAAAAGTTAAAAAAATTTAAAAAACAAAGTAATAACCCTCAACATTGTCAATGACTTAAAGTTGACATCATCAACCACGTAAAGTCAATGAATGCGGTATGCGCGTTAAATTTCATTAAATGCGGCAACACAGGAAAGTCCTCGTCTGATAACAACTGAAAAGTAGCCGGTGCAAGTTATGTTGTATCTTCCAAAACACGACGGCGCTAAACAATAGAAAGTAATTACAAAATATTGCTAGAGGGTCACTATTCATATATAAAGAACATTAATCGGTTTCATCTTTGTTTTCTTGAGTTCAACTTTCCATGATCTACCTCATCCACAATGTTCTTACCTATGAGTTTAATTAGCTTAAATCTCTCTGATCCATGGTATCCACTTTTAGAATCTGAAGAGAAGCTATCATCTCAGAGAGATATCTGTCAAGTAATTACAAAGAAGATGATCAAAGATGCTACAACATAACTTGCACCGGCTTGAGATATGAGTTTAATTAGTTTGAATCTCTCTGATCCATGGTATCCACTTTCAGGTTGTCTTCATCGTTGACCGCTATCTCTCGGATAACAACTGAAAAGTTGTCTCATTAATTCCAATTCCAATTGCACCGGTGCAATCAGAATCTGAGGAGAAGCTATCATCTCAGAGAGATATCTGTCAACGATGATGGCGCAGAGGTTAGCGGTAACTTTAAATTTTGAATGATCGTCGGTTTGCTCTCTATATACCAATCAACAGTAGCGATCATTACAGTTATTTGGAATGTTTCTGATCATTGTCAGATGGTCACTATTCATACATAAAGAGATAAAGGCTGTACACGAGTATAATCAAACAAGGGTTGCCCGGAGTTTGATTAGCTTGAATCTCTCTGATTCATGGTATCCACTAACCGTAGCGATCATTACAATTATTTGGACTGTTGCTAAATTAGTTAAACAAAAGCTTAAATTATACAGTTATTTGGAATATTCTTGATCATTACAGTGAGATTGATAACTTCTCTATGGAAGTAACAAATTCAAAACAGAGGTAGGTTTGCCAGAGAGTCACTATTCATATATAAAGAGTATAATCGTGATGTGATGGATTTTTATATCTGCAACTTAGTTCCTTTTTACCTGGTTGCAAAGGAACTTCAGGGCAGCCAGACGTTTTGTCAAAAGCAAGTGTGAAGATCAAGATCAAGAAGACTGGATACCATGGATCAAAGAGATTCAAGCTAATCAAACTCATATCTCAAGTTGATCTAACAACTGAATTTGACTTGCTTGCATAGGAATCTTGTACGAAATTATACAGTTATTTGGAATGTTCCTGATCATTACAGTGAGATTGATAACTTCTCTATGGAAGCACTTTCATTCAAAGCAGAGGTAGGTTTGCCAGATGGTCACTATTCATACATAAAAGATCAAGAAGAATTGTAGTGTGTTCGGTGCAGTCGACGAACATCATTCAAAATTTCAACTTCCCGTTCAGGTGCTTAAGTCCACCTTGCACCGGCTTGAGATATGAGTTTAATTAGCTTAAATCTCTCTGATCCATGATATGAGAGCAATAATCCATCGAGAACTTGAGAAAGAGAGAATAAGAGAAGAGATAATAACATATGAGCTACAACATAACTTGCACCGACTTGAGATATGAGTTAAATTAGCTTGAATCTCTCTAATCCATGGTATCCGGTTGTTTTCAGGTTGTCTTTATCGTTGACTGCTATCTCTCGGATAACAACTGAAAAGTTGTCTCATTAATTCCAAAACCTAAAGAGAAGATATCATCTCAGTGAGATTGATAACTTCTCTATGGAAGTTGCTACAATAGTTAAACAAAAGCTGAAATTGAACAGTTATTTGGAATGTTTCTGATCATTACAGTTATGCCTTTTTTGGTGAAATGAACTTGAAGAAATGATTTGGTGGATCTATCATGAATTAAACAAAAGCTGAAATTGGACGGTTATTTGGAATGTTCCTGATCATTACTTTTCATGCAAGCAAGTAAAATTCAGTTGTTGGACAGTGAGATTGATAACTGGACAGGTTAGCCAAACCATACGAGGGTGGCAGGAAAAAGTTGACATTTTGATCCAAAGGAAATTCAGGTTAGCCAGACGTTTGTCAAAAGAACATTTTTATAATAATTATATTAAAAAAAAAAACAAAAAACTAACTCAAGAGACCAAAAAAAAAAAAAAAAATTGATCCGAAGCGCCTCGCTTAGGCTTAAGCGAGGCGCTTCGAATTAAAAATCAGCTTTTTCTGTCCTCTCGTACTGACCTCCTCGGAATGAGTTCAAAGCGCCTCGCTTAGGCCTAAGCGAGGCGCTTTAAGGGGTGAAAATAGAAGGTGGGGGGTGCCAATAGACGGAGCCATATTTATAAGGTCATGTTTTTTTCACGGGTTCAATAGGTTGGTCGATTATTTCATTTATTAGATTTATAATATTTATAACAGTGTACGGGTTAAATGTTTGAAAAATATGTAAAAACGTAAATGAAAAAGTGAATGTGTTGGGACTTCATTTTTTTGCATGTTATTTTTTGGGCTATACTGAAAGCCGTAACAAACCTAACTAATACCAAACGAATTCCTGAAAGCAAAGCGCGGGGGAATTTTACTTCTTGATACTTAAAATCCAAATAAAAAGCTATTAATTTCATGCCATGTTGCAGTACGAAAACCATTAATGATTCTAAATTCAAGATTAACGTTTAGAACCATTATGCTTGGATAGATTGAAACCAAAAGGCAAACTTCAAACCAAATTAATACAGATATCTACATACGGGGCACCCCAATTTTAGGTATAAGATTTTGTTTCATCATCATACTCAGTTAACCCCACCTATAGCAAAGCTAAGGTAGGGTCTGAGGAGGGTAAGATGTAGACAGCCTTACCTCTACCCCAAAAATAGAGAGGCTGCTTCCAGTGAAACCCCCGGCTCTTGCTATGATGTTTAACTCACACACCTCAACAAAATGGACGAGCCGAACGAAAGCACAGACACATAACCAAAACCGGTCTTGCTATGATGTTTAACTCACATGCTCCATCAAATCTATGGGTCGATGCTTTTTCTTCGGCTACATACATCATCAACGGGCTTCCCACACCCATTCTAAATAACAAATCTCCCTTTGAAGTTCTTTACAATCAATCACCAACCTATACAAATCTCAAAGTTTTTGGATGTCATGTCTTCCCATATCTTAGGGACTATACAAAACACAAACTTCTACCTAGAAGTGCTTCTTGCATTTTCATTGGGTATAGTCCCAAGTATAAAGGATACCGGTGTTTGGACCCTACCACATCACGTGTTTATATCACGCGACACGCAAAGGTTGATGAGGACAACTTTCTCTATGAGGGCAAAATTTTACCGTCAAACGAAGCAAACCCTTATCCTCTCAAACTTTGATGACACCCTTCCCACTCCCACACCACCCCAAAACCCAGCTTTAACCATTCCCACTTCATCAACCACACCCCAAAACTATACCACTCCATCAACACCATGTACCACATGTTCTTCCTCTCCTATAAACATTAGCCTACCAATCCCACCCCCTTAACACCAAGTGGCCCAACAACCCACAACCTTAAACCAATCAGCCCAACCACCAGCCTTAAACCCATCGGTACAACCACCATCATCATCGGCCCAAATACCATCTTCCCAGAACCATGGCCCTTCTACTCAGCCCACAAACATCTCGGACCCACCTCAAACCAATCCCGAATTCGTTCCATCTCCTACCGCTAACTCACCTCAACCACCCGTAACCGAACCAACTCTCAACACACAACACATGACCAAAAAATTCAAATCCTGGCATCTCTAAACCTAAAAATCGTGCGGACCTCTCATCTCACTTTCCTACCAACCTTCATCAATCCCTCTTAGCCACTCACATTCTCAAAGGTTTCAAATCCGCTTCCAAAAACTCCAAATAGGTAATGGCAATGAATGACGAACTCACTGCTCTACGCAACAACAACACTTGGCAACTAGTCCAACGACCCGCAAATGCCAATATTGTTGGGTCAAAATGGATATATATATATATAAATCAAGTACAAAGCGGATGGTTCTCTAGACCGCTACAAAGCGCGTCTCGTTGCTCAAGGCTTCACCCAAATTCCGGGAATCAATTTTTCCCCCACCTTTAGTCCCGTGGTTAAAGCCTCCACCATTCGAGTTGTTATAAGTCTTGCCACTATTCATAATTGGAAACTTCACCAACTCGATGTCAATAACGCCTTTTTAAACGGCTACCTTACCGAAGCGGTTTACATGGAACAACCTCCCGGATTTATTGATCCAACACTCCCCAACCATGTTTGCAAATTAAATCGTGCTCTCTATGGTCTCAAACAAGCACCACATGCTTGGTTCCAAAGCCTTAATGCATTCCTTCTCACCATCGGCTTCACTTGCAGCAAAGCCGATCCATCATTTTTATATATAATAAAGACCAAACTCTAATTTATCTTCATGTTTATGTTGATGATGTGATTATAACAGGTAACAATGACACTATTATCAAAGATTTCACAATTCGCCTCAACAAGGAGTTCAAATTAAAGGATCTCGGTGCACTCAATTTTTTTCTTGGTCTTGAAGTTACTCAACACCAAACCGGCCTCTTTCTTTCGCAAGACAAATACGCCCATGAGATTCTTTCCAGAGCTGGTCTTCTAGATTGCAAACCCGTTGGCACCCCCTTAGCTTCAACCGATGTCTTCACTACAAATGGCACACCTTTTGTAACATCGCAAAATTTTCCCCAAAATTTTAATACATAAAAAGCCCTTATATATATATATATATATATATATATATATTTTATTACACCTTTATCATTAATATTATACAAATGCGCCTAAGTCTTTATTTATCCTAACTCACAACTTATATACATACATAAATGTATATAAATAATAATAATAATAATAATAATAATAATAATAATAATAATAATAATAATATGATTCTAAATTTTTTTTTTAAATAAAGCCTTGAGACAAACAGTCAAAGTCTTAGTCAAACAGTCAAAGTCTTAGTCAAATAGTCAATTCATCATAAAACCTTACTTTATGGTATTGACCAATTTTAATGGCTAATTGAATCCAAAACTAGTATAAAAACCCACCTATGACCCATTATACTTTGCACCTCAAAATCGATTGTTTCAATCCGATTAAACTTTCCCTCATACCTTTCTTCTATAGTCTATTACTTCTACAATTGAAGCTTTGATTATAAGCTCTTGTAATTGGCAACTTTGGGGCTACACATATTCTATTTCTCGAGACTTAATACTTTGCTAAGGTGAGTTTACGTAACCATGTTTATGTAATTCTTTATACTTGCAACATTATACTTAAGCAATTCTACATACATGTCTAGTTGTAAACTTTAATGCCTCATGATTTAGACTACAACAACAGTTTCAACGAGTTTCAACATTACATAATCATTAGCTATAGCCAAGCCGGCGATACTCAATAATAGATCTATTGGATTGACAATCCCACCCGGATACGTGTACCTCCTACATAGGTAGCGTGGGTGATTGTTATCGTTCCAACATATTATTAAGGTGAACCGTGGATGACGGGATGGACCTAAACTAGTCGGAGGTTTGATTATGTCGATTCAACATATTATGTTTATTCATGTAGACTTAAACTTACGATAGACATATGAATTGCTAAACTTTTATTCTTAAACTTAATTGCTTGACATGGCTTATGTATTCTCACCAACTTTAGTTGCCCCCCCTCCCATTTTTACAACTCAACAGGAAATAATGATGATTGAAGTCTAGAGAGTTAGCATGAGGAGAAATTTGAAGTTTATGCTTTGTTTTGGCTTTTGATGTATTAGAATTCCATTCAAAACTCATTGTGTATTTTCAAATTTTGGATATTTGCACTATAAATAAATTTCAATTAAAACTTGAATACCATGTGCTACTGTATACTCATTCATACGTGACACCTCGATGTTTCCGCCATCGGTTGGGGTGTTACAGATTGGTATCAGAGCCTTGGTTATAGGGAATTAGGTTATTAGAAAAAAAAATAATCTAGTCTATAACCATAGGAATATAACCAGTATTTGCTCCTTTTACTTGCTATTCTCTATCTCACTCCTACTTCTTATCCCTACTTTAGTCCCTACAAGAAGATTGTTCTCTATCACAAGATCTACTCTTACACTAATAGGACAAATCCTCATGTTTAGCCTGAACCACCTTGAGATCTCGTCGAAGTTCTAGAATTTTAATAACGAACACGTGCAATCTGGAAGGGTGAACGCCTGTATTCTGAGTCTTCTGTCTAGGCTGGCATTGCGCATATATCCCAATCAGACGAGGGACCCGGATGCCTACCTGGGATTTCTCGGGATGAGTGTTCACTTATAGGCTAAAGCATGTCTTCACTATGTTATTAGAATCTAGAAGTTTTGATAAGTCAACGTTTTCGTTTATTCGTTTTAATTAATGAATAAATGATTACACTCACCTTCCTTAAACTAAGCTCAAAAATCTCAAAATTTTACAGCTTAAATCAATCTCATTTCATAACCATCCATGGATTTCACAATCACACTTCACCTTACCATCTTAGCCACTTTTTAAATATTCAACACCCTACCCAAATCATATAATCTCCATACTATAAAATAAACTCTTTATCAACTATCTTCACATTCACTATCTCTCACAACTTTGATTCTGCTTCAAGAATTTTTCATCATCCTCTCAAGAACTAAATTCATATCCTTCACCTTCTCACACATGAGCTAGTTACCCATGATAACCAAACTATTGAAACTTGATTGTGTGTTTCATCAAACATAATCCTTAGTTATACATGAGGATTCGACTATTTGCCTTATTTGAACATTTGAAACTAGAATTCATGGAATATAAACTATTTACTATAGACACACCTAGAGTCATTAACCTTATCTAGGGCAACTCTATTACAACTCGTATGCTATACTTGATACTTGATTGCTTACATGTACATATTATCAATTTGCAATTCATGTGTGTAATAATTGGTACACTTAATCAAACAACTGATAGAAGATGAAGTACTTGCTCAACAGTTAGTAGTGTACAAAATAACCTACTCAACGATTGGTAGAGGTCATCATGCCTGCTCAACAGTCGGTAGAGGCCCTACAACCTGCTCAACGACTGGTAGAGGCTATCATACCTGCTCAACAATCGGTAGAGGTTCCTACTCACTGACTGGTAGAAGTCTTTTTCCTGCTCAACAGTTGGACTCATTTTTGGATACATGGTTAATCATATTATTTTACATGTGTGTCTAGAGTTATAGAAGGACACAAAACCCTAATGTAAGGTAAATTGGTGATTGCGGTCCGGAACGTAATCATGAATTTACAGGTACGTTAAGTTAGTGTGAAATTCTATCAAGGTTTTCAGTAGTTGACCAATTATAAACCTTAGTTATCTGGTAGTTCATTTAGTCTTTCAATAGTCCATCAACTCATTCCTTTTAGGACTCCTAAAACTTAAGATTCTTATTCTCCTTGCTATTTCAGATGAACCTAATCCAACCCTTAAAACTCACACATATCAAAACTCTTACCCAAATTATTCGAAACAGTTTATTCTGTTACCTATAAATTTATGTCATGCCTTAACTCGAAACTTCCCAAACCACCATTGTCCTAATTTCTACCCAATCACCTTCAACCCTGTGTTTTCAATAAACTTCGGGACGAAGTTTCCAAAAGTAGGGGAGACTGTAACATCGCAAAATTTTCCCCAAAATTTTAATACATAAAAAGCCCTTATATATATATATATATATATATATATATATTTTATTACACCTTTATCATTAATATTATACAAATGTGCCTAAGTCTTTATTTATCCTAACTCACAACTTATATACATACATAAATGTATATAAATAATAATAATAATAATATGATTCTAAATTCTTTTTTTTTTCACATACAAGATTTTTTTTTTTAAATAAAGCCTTGAGACAAACAGTCAAAGTCTTAGTCAAACAGTCAAAGTCTTAGTCAAATAGTCAATTCATCATAAAACCTTACTTTATGGTGTTGACCAATTTTAATGGCTAATTGAATCCAAAACTAGTATAAAAACCCACCTATGACCCATTATACTTTGCACCTCTAAATCGATTGTTTCAATCCGATTAAACTTTCCCTCATACCTTTCTTCTATAGTCTATTACTTCTACAATTGAAGCTTTGATTATAAGCTCTTGTAATTGGCAACTTTGGGGCTACACATATTCTATTTCTCGAGACTTAATACTTTGCTAAGGTGAGTTTACGTAACCATGTTTATGCAATTCTTTATACTTGCAACATTATACTCAAGCAATTCTACATACATGTCTAGTTGTAAACTTTAATGCCTCATGATTTAGACTACAACAACAGTTTCAACGAGTTTCAACATTACATAATCATTAGCTATGCCCAAGCCGGCGATACTCAATAATAGATCTATTGGATTGACAATCCCACCCGGATACGTGTACCTCCTACATAGGTAGCGTGGGTGATTGTTATCGTTCCAACATATTATTAAGGTGAACCGTGGATGACGGGATGGACCTAAACTAGTCGGAGGTTTGATTATGTCGATTCAACATATTATGTTTATTCATGTAGACTTAAACTTACGATAGACATATGAATTGCTAAACTTTTATTCTTAAACTTAATTGCTTGACATGGCTTATGTATTCTCACCAACTTTAGTTGACCCCCCCCCCCCCCCATTTTTACAACTCAACAGGAAATAATGATGATTGAAGTCTAGAGAGTTAGCATGAGGAGAAATTTGAAGTTTATGCTTTGTTTTGGCTTTTGATGTATTAGAATTCCATTCAAAACTCATTGTGTATTTTCAAATTTTGGATATTTGCACTATAAATAAATTTCAATTAAAACTTGAATACCATGTGCTACTGTATACTCATTCATACGTGACACCTCGATGTTTCCGCCATCGGTTGGGGTGTTACACCTTTCTCCGAGCCAACATTATACAGGTCTCTAGTTGGCGCTCAACAATATCTTACAATCACGAGACCCAACCTCTCCTATGACGTTAATCAAGCAAGCCAATTCCTTCAAAACCCAAGCACGTCTCATTTTCAACTTGTGAAAAGAATCCTTAGATATGTCAAGGGCACCCTCTCATTCGGTTTACCCTTTAACGGCCCAAAACATACCAATCTTATAGGATACTCTGATGCGGAATGGGCTCGTTGCATTGAGACTCGTCGCTCCACATATGGTTACTCAATCTACTTGGGCGGAAATCTCGTCTCATGGAGTGCAAAGAAACAACCAACTGTCTCCCGTTCAAGTTGTGAATCCGAATATAGAGCCATGGCACACACGGCTTCGGAAATCATTTGGATCACTCACCTTCTTCGTGAACTTCATGCTCTCCCACCCGGATGACCCACTCTTCTATGTGACAACAAAAGTGCTATTTTCCTAAGTCAAAATCCAGTCGCGCACAAAAGAGCCAAGCATATCGACATCGACTATCACTTTGTTCGGGAATTAGTTGCTTCGGGACAACTCCACATGAAGTTCATCTCTACCAATCTACAAGTTGCGGACATCTTCACTAAAAGCCTACCTAGACCCTTATTTGAACGCTTCCGTCCATGCTTCGTATCGGCCCACCACCTACTAGATTGACGGGGGATAATAGGCGGCAAAAATAAAACCAAATATTTGACTCAATAACTTGATCTAGGAGTTTCATATTTAGTTTTGACTTGGTCAAGGAGTTTCATATTTAGTTTTAACTTGGTCAAAGAGTTTCATATTTAGTTTTAATGTACAGGAGAACATCACTCCTTAATATTTGCCATTCTTGTATTATATGATGTTGTAATTGTAATTTTTGAAATCAAGGCAAATCATTCTTTCAAAATCAATTAAATTTATAACTATTATTATATTTTTGTCGTCAATTAATCTCAACCATCCATCTAGAGATCCAAGGGTTCAAAACATTTCTTATCCTTCTCACAAAAAACACCTTTTGTACAGGAACCTCACCCTATATATATATATATTAAAGACCGAATTACAAGTTTTGTCCTTTAGCTTTATACCAGATTGCAGAGGATGTCCTTTATGTTTAAATTGACGAGTTTTGTACTTTACGTTTCAGAATCTTGCACGTTACGTCCTTTGGCCCTAACTGTGTTAGATTTTAACGTTAACATGAGGATAAATTCGTATTTTTACTCTTCCAGGGACTATTTGTGTATGTAAATTATAGTTTTAGACAAAAAGTAAAATTTAAAATTAATATAGCACCTTACGTTTCAGAATCTTGCACGTTACGTCCTTTGGCCCTAACTGTGTTAGATTTTAACGTTAACATGAGGATAAATTCGTATTTTTACTCTTCCAGGGACTATTTGTGTATGTAAATTATAGTTTTAGACAAAAAGTAAAATTTAAAATTAATATAGCACCCCCTCCCTCTCTTAATACCTGCCACAACCTACCACCACCGCCGCCAACGACCACCACCTGCCTGACCACTAACACCACCACCCCACCCCTTCCCTTCCCTTTCATCAAACCAAACTTACAGATAATTGACTCTATGTTTTAATTGACTAGATAATTTTGACTTTGTTATCCACTACAATTATAGAAAAATGTATTTGTCAACAACTCGGGTCTGGGTTGATACCAAATAAATACCATCCAAAACTTAGTCTTAAAACTCGTGAAATCAAAGGGTTTATGATTTTGACGTCTTTATTCTTCTTCTCCACACAGGTTCAAACACAAAACACAAAGATGAGAGGCATGGAGCTATCATTGAATCACACACAAAAGTTACGGCTACAAAGAGCACTCGAATAATTGGAATCTCTCTCTTCAGCAACCAATTCTAATGCCTCCGTCACCGTTGCAGACTCCATTCCCGTTAACCAAGAAGACGGCATTTTAAAGTAATCCTAAACCCTAACTAATCGATTAGATCTTCTTGTTTTACTAGTATTTGCTCTACATTTTTCCCCTTCACTCTCATATCTGGTCATCTCCAAGCTTGATCGACGGGTAATGGAGCATCATCGGAATGTTGGCCGGAGAAGAAGATCGGTTAAGCCGTCAGTCACCTGGGCCGTGACTCAAACATAGGTGGCGATGGTGGTCGGTTGGTGGTGGTGGTTTTCGTTGGCTAATGGAGGTCGCTGATGGTGTTGAGAGACACAGTGTGGTGGTGGTTTTCGTTGGCTAATGGAGCATCATCTGTAAATGTTTTTTTATTTATAAACTTTTTTTATCTATATGAACATGTTATCATTTTTGTCCAAAACTTTAATTTACTTACACAAATAGTTCCTGAAAGAGTAAAAAGACAAATTTATCCTCATATTAACGTTAAAATCTAACACAATTAAGGCCAAAGGACGTAACGTGCAAGATTCTGAAACGTAAAGTACAAAACTCATCAATTTTAAACGTAAAGGACATCCTTTGCAATCTGGTATAAAGCTAAAGGACAAAATTTGTAATTCAGTCTATATTAAATTCTATATTTAGGATATATATTAGGATCAAATACACAAGACACTTTTTCTAGGAAGGGTGAAAAGGATTGTGATCCATTGATCATATATTTGAAGGGTTGAGATTAGTTTGTTTTAAAAAAATAAAATAATAAATTAGAGGAAGGGCATAAAAGGAAAACCACATTTGTTGACTTTCTCTCTCCACATGCAATGTACATGTCAATTCCCCCCATCATTTTAAAACGTCTATAACTTTTTCATACGACATTTTTTTTTTCAAAAAAATTTCACCATATTAACGAGCGTTTTTTTATCTTTAATATGAGTACCACATTGCTACATTAAAATTGAAAAAAAAAATCGTGCTAAATGGGTTTTCTTCTCCGTTGTGTCTTCTGCTCGTTCATTGTGTGATAGTATGCATGTGTGCTTTATAAATATGTTATTTATGTTTTTTTAGTTTACACATGATTTAACTTTGTTCATTGTGTTTTTAGTAAGCTTTTCATTGTGTTTTACGCAAATGAGTTTTGTATTTAGGTGTAAGTTGTGTTTTATTATGTTGTTCATTGTGTTTAAGTCTATTATTCATAGTGTTTTAGTCTTCTGTTCATTGTGTCTTTTATATGTCGTCCATTGTGTTTTATTACACTGTTCATTGTGTTTTATACCCTATTGTTCATTGCATATTTAATTGGTACTCATTGTGTTTTACGTTATCTCCATTGTGTCTTACGCAACTGGGTTTTCAACTTTTTTTTCCAAAAGTATTCATTGTGTTTTAATCTTCTGTTCAATGTGTCTCTATTATGTCGTCCATTGGGTTTTTAACTTTTTTTTTTCAAAAGTATTCATTGTGTTTTAGTCTTCTGTTCATTGTGTCTTTCTTATGTCATCCATTGTGTCTTACGCAACTGGGTTTTCAACTTTTTTTTTCAAAGTATTCATTGTGTTTTAGTCCTCTATCGTCCATTGTGTTTTACTAGACTTTTGATTGTGTTTTATACCCTATATTTAATTGGTGTTCATTGTGTTTTATACTCCATTGTGTCTTACGCAAGTGAGTTTTGAATTTTTTTTTTTTTCAAAAGTATAACAATATGGTACTCATATTAAAGATAAAAAGACGCTCAATTTTATGGTATAATTTTTTTTTAAAAATGATGACGTATAAAAAAGTTACGGGCATTTAAAAATGAAGGTGGAAATGGCATGTGACTTGCATGTGCATATGTTTTTTGACAAAATTACCCCTCTCACTTGTTAATTCTTTGGACACATGTCATTTTTTAGTGGCTTCTCACCTTCTCATTTTTTGTAGCCTTTGTAGAATAACCCAACCCTATATATTTGTTTTTATAAATTAAAGTCTTGGTAGTGGAGTTGGAAAAACTATGTTAATTTAATGTAGAGGTCTCAAGTTCAATTCTTGGCTCTAGCACCATATTCAATTTTTTTTTTTTTTTAAATTCATTCATCTTTACAAAAATTTGGTCCCAAATTTTTTTTGCCCGAGACCCAAATTATTTTTAGTGTTCTCGGAGACGAACTTGTATATCTGCATATATAACATGTGTATGTGCACAAAGTTTAGCAGCATATGTGTAATAACATGTTTTTTTTTTGAACGGCCAACAAAATTTTATTATCACCCAAGCTAGCGGGATACTAGCAAATCACCCGATACATATCATAGTTACAGCCACCATTTGATACATAAAAACATAACAGTAATCAAACTACCATCTAATATTTGAAAGGTTGAAAGAACGCCACCCCCCCCCCCCCCCCCAGTCTAGCTCCCTTTGTTTTGATCTCGCTTTGACCCAAAAGAGACTCCTCGCCTTAATTTCCCCAATAATGCTTTGTAGATTGCACACCTTTTGTTTAAAAACCACCTCATTCCGACACTTCCAAATACACCAAATAGTTGTCAAACATACCGCAAAGAAAGCTTTCTTCATTCCTTTTGAACCCCCAATATACTCGTGCAGTCGTAAAAGATCCTTGACTTGAAATGCGAACACATTACCCACCTTACACCATTGTGATACAAGTTGCCAAACTGATTGTGCAAGGTGGCAAGAAACAAACAGATGTTCAATATCCTCTGGAAGCTCACCACACATTGGACATAAGTTAGAACCCACATTGACGTTTCGCCGAAGTAGAGCTACTTTAGTCGGTAATCTGCCCAGCCCCGCTCTCCAAGCAACTAGCCAAACCTTTCGCGGCACCCATGTATTTTTCTGCAACACCGATTCAGCAGCAGCAAACCTGTTTTCCTGAAGCAAACTTTTGATTTTCGCAACTGAGAACCCAATCGTTTCGCCCAACCCGAAGACCCACCTGTCCCCTTCATCACTGATTGACGGACACTGAACAGAGGCTAAAAACAGCCCCAATTCAGTATCCGCAGCAGCCCCCAAACCCGATGATACCCAATCCCAAACCCAACCCATAACATGTGATTGTGTGTATGTATGTGTATTATTGTGGTGGCGAATTGGATGAAGGATAGGCAGCTGAGCAATCCAGCCATTTAATTAAATAGATGGAATTGAATTGAAATGGTGATCCATCGAGTACTGTTATGATTTAGTTAGTTGTCCAATCTAGCTTGTCGACATGATTGGTATCTATCTTCGTACAAATTCATTTGCTGTACCAGTGGCGAATTGAATTGAACCATGTCCTTTTGAATTCAAGTGGTGATGGAGTACTGTTATGATTTAGTTGTGTCCAATCTAGCTTGTCGACATGTTTAGTATCTATCTCGTACGTGAAGCAAACCATGTGCTTTTTAATCATTTATTGTATAGTACAGTTAATTCACATGCAAGCAAGTCGTAATGATCATAATGCTTCTTGCATGTGTTAAACTAACTGTTAATGAAGGAGGTACTGAAGGGTTTTTGACATCTCATAAACAGAAGAGAAATAAATTAGGGGTGTAAATGACACGTAGCGGCTCGAGAGCTACCTGGGATCGGCTCGGTAAAAAACCCGAACGAGCCGAGCCTTAACGAGCCCGAGCCCGAGCCTAAAATATGGCTCGTTTAGTTATCGAGCCCGAGCTCGAGCCCTAGATACAAAGCTTGATTGGGCTCGCGAGCCTAAACAGGCCCAAACATAATTATAAGTTATTTATATATCTCTTATAATTTATAGCCCACATCTCCAAAGCCCAAGTCCTTATTTCATAGGCCCATTTAATAACACTCGCGAGCCGAGCTTTGAGCTCGTTTGAGATTGTTCTTAAATCACCTCGAGCCGAGCCGAGCTCGAGCTCAAGATTGTAGGCTCGAACCGAGCCGAGCTCGAGCTCGAGCTTCATAAAACCATAACGAGCCGAGCTCGAGCCCAATCAGGATCGGGCTTGGCTCGGCTCGTTTACACCCCTAGAAATAATGATGATGATGGTGGTGGTGAACCAACTTCGAAAAATGGAGTTGTGAAGCAAACCATGTGTTAAACAACAAAACTTCTTGAAACGCATCCCGTTTATGTCGGTCCATTTTCCCGAAATGGAGTCGTTTTCACGATATTCTCTTCTACCCATCGTCTTGAAAAAATGTTTCTCGAATCCTTTGCCAAAATAGAGGAGAAGTTTTGTAGTTGGCCACAAAAATTAGAACATATATGTTAGTATACTTTCAAAAAAATAATAGAAGAAATATATTATTATACTTTTCTAAAAAAATAACACATACCAAATTCGGGATCCTCCAAAATGTCTAGCCAAGCTTGTGTGAGCGTGTACTCCTCCTCTTTGGCCCAACCTTGATAAGGCTTTCGTGTACGGGTTGGCTCTCCCTTTTTTTATGCGAGCGTTTTTTGGGTTGAGAGCTCTCAGGTGGGCGCTCGGGTTGCGTCTCCGTCACATGCTCGAGCTCGGGTTCTTATTGAGAACCCGACATACAACCTACGCTAGTATTCATATTGCTCGCGAAACCTATTAGACCTTGAAAATATTGTTGGGACATGTTTAGTAGTTGCGTAAACCTCATCGTATTCGTGTCGAAATCTTGAAGGTTAAAGTTTGGTTGCGGTTGGGTGGGGTTTGGGCGACACGCGTTTGGGTTGGTTGGGCGAAATGGAACACCGAAAAGGGTGCAGAATGGATTCATGATAATAATTTCTTTTTAAGGTATGAGAGATTTTATAAAAGGTGAAAGAATGTATAAATTTGGTAAAAAAAATAAGGTGAAGTGAGGTTTAAATAAGTAATAATTTGGATTAAAAAATTGTTTTTTTTTTAATTGCTACTTTTTTAAAACGGTAATATTACCATTGCTTCATCCCACGTGACTTAATCTGGTTGGATGAAGAAAGATGAAAACAGCGTGAAATATTTCATGCTCTGCTGGTTTGGCGAGATTTGGCGCCTGAGGGGCCGTTGTGCGAAACGCGAATGGGGCGCGAAATCCCCCTTTAACGCCTATTTCACTGGCCACTGCATACGTGTAACACCCCAACCGATGGCAGAAACATCGGGGTGCCACGTAATGACGATTGTTCAATAGCACATGGTAACTAAATAAAATTTTAAGAGATTCTTTATATCATTTACATACAAAGCAAATAAGTTCAAACAATAATAACAAGTTTAATTAAATTGAATCTAAGGCTTCAGCTCCTATGTGATCCACAAGCAATGTTAACTTCCAAGCAAAACTGAATACCTAAAACATGTTAAGTTTGGAAAATGGAGGGGGTCAACTATAAATAGTTGGTGAGAATACATAAGTTTTAAATGAATAGTGATCAAAAAGTTCATGTAGCAATTATTGTGACAACAATTAAATAAAGATAGTGTGTGAACATGATCTACTGGTAGCTCAAGTCATTGTTTTGTACAATCAACCCTTGTGTCAACTGAGACCTAACTCGCAAGTTAGTAAAATGTTACTGTTTCGATCATCCCTGAATTTATGCGGGGGATGGGCTTGTCAGACCTATAGCGCTATAATCTACACAGGCGGCTTGATCAAAGTTAATGAATGTACTGAGTCGGACTATATATACCACAACCAGTTCATAAGTATATGAGTTTATTGTATGATGCGTAAATGTAATTGCACAAGTTTTAACATGTTTCACCCTAAAAACATTGAAAACAGTAAAAAGTGGGGATATGTAAACTCACCTTAGCAAAAATAAGCTAGTTCCAAATAGTTGGATATAAAGCTGAGAGAATCCTAGAGGATTATCCTAAACACTTCACAAAATAATAATCTAATAAGGTTAATGAGACATAGAACTTAGTTTAAAGTCTAGAGTTCTCGAACTAAAGGCAATTAGGGGTATATTTAATATAGCTTTTATTGATAAATTACTTTCAGTAAGTTAAGTATATAATTTTACTGTTTCGATCATCCCTGAATTTATGCGGGGGATGGGCTTGTCAGACCTATAGCGCTATAATCTACACAGTCGGCTTGATCAAAGTTAATGAATGTACTGAGTCGGACTATATATACCAAAACCAGTTCACAAGTATATGAGTTTATTGTATGATGCGTAAATGTAATTGCACAAGTTTAAAACATGTTTCACCCCAAAAACATTGAAAACAGTAAATAGTGGGGATATGTAAACTCATCTTAGCAAAAATAAGCTAGTTCCAAATAGTTGGATATAAAGCTGAGAGAATCCGGGAGGATTATCCTAAACACTTCACAAAATAATAATCCAATAAGGCTAATGAGTCATAGAACTTAGTTTAAAGTCTAGAGTTCTCGAACTAAAGGCAATTAGGGGTATATTTAATATAGCTTTTATTGATAAAATACTTTCAGTAAGTTAAGTAAATAATTTTACTGTTTCGATCATCCCTGCATTTATGCGGGGGATGGGCTTGTCAGACCTATAGCGCTATAATCAACACAGGCGGCTTGATCAAAGTTAAAGAATGTACTGAGTCGGACTATATATACCACAACCAGTTCACAAGTATATGAGTTTATTTTATGATGCGTAAATGTAATTGCACAAGTTTAAAACATGTTTCACCCCAAAAACATTGAAAACAGTAAAAAGTGGGGATATGTAAACTCACCTTAGCAAAAATAAGCTAGTTCCAAATAGTTGGATATAAAGCTGAGAGAATCTCGGAGGATTATCCTAAACACTTCACAAAATAATAATCTCATAAGGCTACTGAGTCATAAAACTTAGTTTAAAGTCTAAAGTTCTCGAACTAAAGGCAATTAGGGGTATATTTAATATAGCTTTTATTGATAAAATACTTTCAGTAAGTTAAGTAAATAATTTTACTGTTTCGATCATCCATGAATTTATGCGGGGGATGGGTTTGTCAGACCTATAGCGCTATAATCTACACAGACGGCTTGATCAAAGTTAATTAATGTACTGAGTCGGACTATATATACCACAACCACTTCACAAGTATATGAGTTTATTGTATGATGCGTAAATGTAATTGCACAAGTTTAAAACATGTTTCACCCCAAAAACATTGAAAACAGTAAAAAGTGGGGATATGTAAACTCACCTTAGCAAAAATAAGCTAGTTCCAAATAGTTGGATATAAAGCTTAGAGAATCCTGAAGGATTATCCTAAGCACTTCACAAAATAATAATCTAATAAGGCTAATGAGTCATAGAACTTAGTTTAAAGTCTAGAGTTCTCGAACTAAAGGCAATTAGGGGTATATTTAATATAGCTTTTATTGATAAATTACTTTCGGTAAGTTAAGTATATAATTTTACTGTTTCGATCATCCCTGAATTTATGCGGGGGATGGGCTTGTCTGACCTATAGCGCTATAATCTACACAGGCGGCTTGATCAAAGTTAATGAATGTACTGAGTCGGACTATATATACCAAAACCAGTTCACAAGTATATGAGTTTATTGTATGATGCGTAAATGTAATTGCACAAGTTTAAAACATGTTTCACCCCAAAAACATTGAAAACAGTAAATAGTGGGGATATGTAAACTCATCTTAGCAAAAATAAGCTAGTTCCAAATAGTTGGATATAAAGCTGAGAGAATCCCGGAGGATTATCCTAAACACTTCACAAAATAATAATCTAATAAGGCTAATGAGTCATAGAACTTAGTTTAAAGTCTAGAGTTCTCGAACTAAAGGCAATTAGGGGTATATTTAATATAGCTTTTATTGATAAAATACTTTCAGTAAGTTAAGTAAATAATTTTACTGTTTCGATCATCCCTGAATTTATGCGGGGGATGGGCTTGTCAGACCTATAGCGCTATAATCAACACAGGCGGCTTGATCAAAGTTAAAGAATGTACTGAGTCGGACTATATATACCACAACCAGTTCACAAGTATATGAGTTTATTGTATGATGCGTAAATGTAATTGCACAAGTTTAAAACATGTTTCACCCCAAAAACATTGAAAATAGTAAAAAGTGGGGATATGTAAACTCACCTTAGCAAAAGTAAGCTAGTTCCAAATAGTTGGATATAAAGCTGAGAGAATCCCGGAGGATTATCCTAAACACTTCACAAAATAATAATCTCTTAAGGCTACTGAGTCATAAAACATAGTTTAAAGTCTAGAGTTCTCGAACTAAAGGCAATTAGGGGTATATTTAATATAGCTTTTATTGATAAAATACTTTCAGTAAGTTAAGTAAATAATTTTACTGTTTCGATCATCCATGAATTTATGCGGGGGATGGGCTTGTCAGACCTATAGCGCTATAATCTACACAGACGGCTTGATCAAAGTTAATTAATGTACTGAGTCGGACTATATATACCACAACCACTTCACAAGTATATGAGTTTATTGTATGATGCGTAAATGTAATTGCACAAGTTTAAAACATGTTTCACCCCAAAAACATTGAAACCAGTAAAAAGTGGGGATATGTAAACTCACCTTAGCAAAAATAAGCTAGTTCCAAATAGTTGGATATAAAGCTTAGAGAATCCTGAAGGATTATCCTAAGCACTTCACAAAATAATAATCTAATAAGGCTAATGAGTCATAGAACTTAGTTTAAAGTCTAGAGTTCTCGAACTAAAGGCAATTAGGGGTATATTTAATATAGCTTTTATTGATAAAATACTTTCAGTATGTTAAGTAAATAATTTTCAAATAGAAAAAAAAATTGCTATGTAATGTTTTTTCCCTGATTAGAAGGTTAATTTGCAAGAACTTTGTTTCACTTTTCTTTTATTTGAATTTAAAAGGATTGACGATAATTAAATTAAAACTAAAGTAAAGATAACACTTTCAACAAAAAAATTGGATTCATAAAACAGATTCACAATTAGTGTAAGATTTACAAATATATATAATAGAATAAAATAAAAACAATAATAGGCCATGAAAAGAAGATTAAAACAACGTGGTTGGCCGGGCTCGAACCCCCACAACCAGTACCCAATCTCGTAGATACAACCATTGGTCTAGCATGTTGCTTTTATGTTTAATGAATTCTGTTACGTTTTAAACCTAAGTTTAATAAACCCCCAATTCCTATTTACGAGCCCTAGATTCAGAACCTCCAAAATTTAAATAGATTCGATCGTTATTCATTAATTTAACTTAGGGTTTTTGATCCCCAACTAAAACTGAATAGAAGACACAAAAGATTACCTCAATTAAAGCAGGAACGATAGAATATTGTGTGGTCAAAGTTTCCTCTGCTTGGGTTGAACTAAAAATCGATCACATATCGATGCTTAATGGAATTGAATGGTGGTAAAGGTTGTGAATGTTCTGAAGTCAAGGTCTGTAGTGGGTTTTATAGAGAACTGAATGTATAGTTGTCGAATTTAAGAGTTGTAAACGATGGAACGATTATGGTGAAAGGTCCACCTATTCTTCCTTAAATATATGTAATAATAGATCAATTCTAAGCGTTATTTAAACTATGATCGTGATCTCTATATGTTGTGTTATCTCCTAAACAAGTTTATGGATTAAATTCCCAATATTTTAGCTCAATTTGTTTCAATCTATATCTAAGTTTTGACCTTAACCGAATGTAATGTTGCTAAACTTGATTTCAAACAAGATTTGAAACTTTATGATTTGAAACAAAAACATTTTTATTTTTTTCCTTAATTGTTTAGTTTAAATATTTCCATAAATATAAATATAAACATAATTTTTTTTGTAATTGCTATATTTTTTTTTTTGTTGACGTTTAAACAAAATTAAATTGAATACTAGAATTTGAATCTTTAAATAATAAAAAAATCATATGGTATTTTAATTGAATAAATTGAGATTTAAATTTTTTTTTTTTAAAGTGTGAAAATATGTTGGTTGTCACAGTCTTCCCTATTTTTGAAAATTTCATCTCGAAATTTATATTAGAGATGACTGTTGGGTATTGTTATGTATATTTAGAAGGATGGAATTGCAAAATTTTTAGTTTGTATTGCGGAGATTTGCTAAGTAAAAGAGTTTAGTAATGAACATATTGTTTAAAACAAAAAGTAAAATAAAATAAAAAATTTGATAGCCGTTGATGGCTACATGCACATGAATTTGTGTGTCCAAAGTGGAAAAATGAAAGGATGAGATGCATTATTTGGATTTAAGAGTTGGTGTAAAAAGAGTTTCAGCATAGTCTAAAGGTGAGACATTTATCTTGGATTACTAATGATTTTAGGTTATGGCATTGACAAAAAAAAAAATTCTATGGTTTAAAAAAAAACCGAACAGGCATAGTTCTTGGTTTGACTTCCAGCCTCGGTTTCGTTGTATCATTGGTGTTTATATATAGGGTGTACCACAGCTAAACCACCACATCTTTGATACCTCGAAAACGCACTGATCATCTACCAAAAACTTTAATAGAATTTCACACCACCTTAACGTATCTGTAAATTCATGATTACGTTCCGGACTGCAATCATCAATTTACCTTACATTAGGGTACTATGTCCTTCTATGATCCTAATATATAACAACACCTAAAAGCAAAATAAGTTTCACAAAAGAATGATGCGTCTATGTGGCTGTGAAGACAAACACATTGGGTCACA
Source organism: Ambrosia trifida (assembly GCA_028751855.1). Lineage (NCBI taxonomy): Eukaryota > Viridiplantae > Streptophyta > Magnoliopsida > Asterales > Asteraceae > Ambrosia > Ambrosia trifida. Next base: position 24,140,453 of record CM054123.1, on the reverse strand, counting down.
ATGGTTTGTTAACACAGTAATGTGACAATGCGACTGTGAAAACCAACACGTTAGGTTACAACGAGTCGTTAGCACAATAATGAGACTAATGTAACAATGAAAACAAACATGTTTGGTTATAACGGTTTGCAAGCATATGAATAGTTTAAGTATGAGCTACAACCCAAACAGGGAGCCCAGTGAGTAAGATGTTTGTACATAGTATACAAAAATGAGTCCAACTGATGAGTAGGGAAGAAAAACCTCTACCAGTCGTGGAGTAGGAACCTCTACAGATTGTTGAGCAGGTATGATGGCCTCTACCAGTCGTTGAGCAGGTTATTAGAACCTTTACCAACTGTTGAGTAGGCATGATGACCTCTACCAATCGTTGAGCAGGTTATTAGGTACTCCGCTGACTGTTGAGCAGGTAATTCATCCTCTACCAGTTGTTGAGTTGATAAATGCAGCAAATGTAACATTTTTTTTAACACACACATACAAGCAAGTTTATAAATACGAAAAGTATCAAGTATCGAATGCAACTTGCCATTGAGTTGCCCTAAACAAGGTTAATGAGCCTAGGTGTGGTTCAATAGTTGATGATTATAGCAGACAGTTCATATTAGCTACCTATGTTTTCAAGTATCACGAATAAACAAATGTGCAAATAGAATAGGTAATCAAATTCTCATGTATCAAGAAGAATCAAGTTTCACGCAACAAACAAACATTGTAGGATTAAGAATCAGGGATCAAGTTTTCTATAGTTTGGTTATCATAGGAATCAAGTTCATATTCAAAAAGGAGAAGAATATGTGTTTAATCCTTGAGAGAATGATGAAAACCCATAGTATAATCAAGGTTGTAAAGATTAGTGAATGTAAAAATAGTTGATGAATGATTTAGTCTATAGGTCAAGAGAAGGAATAAAGCAGTCATATTTGTGATAAAGTAGGGATGTGGATAACGAACTGTGTGATCTAAAGAGGGTTTCGTTCTTTGTTTAAGGTTGATTTTTTTTTAAATGAAGCTTTTTTTTTTGAAATTTAGTTGAGTATCTGGTATGGGAACCCAAAGCATTTGTTTGAAAAATATTTTGGTTAATATGTTTGTGTAAATAGGTCAATTTAAAACATCAAAGTCATTCGAAAAGGGCTAGGTTTGTAAAGTTAGATGAGATCTTTGTCATAAAAATGATTGTTTGCATAATTGCAAAAATTTTGACGAAAACAGTAATTGCTGATCAGGGTACATCCCATCCAAGGGGTAGGATATAAATATTTGCAGTCCAATAGCTTTTAAATGAATAGTGATCAAAAAGTTCATGTAGCAATTACTGTGACAACAATTAAATAAAGATAGTGTGTGAACATGATCTACTGGTAGCTCAAGTCATTGTTTTGTACAATCAACCCTTGTGTCGGTTGAGAACTAACTCGCAAGTTAGTAAAATGTTACTGTTTCGATCATCCCTGAATTTATGCGGGGGATGGGCTTGTCAGACCTATAGCGCTATAATCTACACAGGCAGCTTGATCAAAGTTACTGAATGTACTGAGTCGGACTATATATACCACAACCAGTTCACAAGTATATGAGTTTATTGTATGATGCGTAAATATAATTGCACAAGTTTAAAACATGTTTCACCCCAAAAACATTGAAAACAGTAAAAAGTGAGGATATGTAAACTCACCTTAGCAAAAATAAGCTAGTTCCAAATAGTTGGATATAAAGCTGAGAGAATCTCGGAGGATTATCCTAAGCACTTCACAAAATAATAATCTAATAAGGCTAATGAGTCATAGAACTTAGTTTAAAGTCTAGAGTTCTCGAACTAAAGGCAATTAGGGGTATATTTAATATAGCTTTTATTGATAAAATACTTTCCGTATGTTAAGTAAATAATTTTCAAATAGAAAAAAAATTGCTATGTAATGTTTTTTCCCTGATTAGAAGGTTAATTTGCAAGAACTTTGTTTCACTTTTCTTTAATTTGAATTTAAAAGGATTGACGATAATTAAATTAAAACTAAAGTAAAGATAACACTTTCAACAAAAAAATTGGATTCATAAAACAGAATCACAATTAGTGTAAGATTTGCAAATATATATATATATATATATATACACACATAATAGAATAAAATAAAATAAAAACAATAATAGGCTACGAAAAGAAGATTAAAAAAACGTGGTTGGCCGGGCTCAAACCCCCACAACCAGTACCCAATCTCGTAGGTACAACCATTGGTCTAGCATGTTGCTTTTATGTTTAATGAATTATGTTAAGTTTTAAACCTAAGTTTAATAAACCCCCAATTCCTATTTACGAGCCCTAGATTCAGAACCTCCAAAATTTAAATAGATTCGATCGTTATTCATTAATTTAACTTAGGGTTTTTGATCCCCAACGAAAACTGAATAGAAGACACAAAAGATTACCTCAATTAAAGCATGAACGATAGAATATTGTGTGGTCAAAGTTTCCTCTGCTTGGGTTGAACTAAAAATCGACCACATATCGATGCTTAATGGAATTGAATGGTGGTAAACGCTGTGAATGTTCTGAAGTCAAGGTCTGTAGTGGGTTTTATAGAGAACTGAATGTATAGTTGTCGAATTTAAGAGTTGTAAATGTCACACCCTCAAAATCCACTTGCGGAGTTTTACCGCGAGGCGTATGACAAACCAGGATCCAAACCAACGATCACAATAAACAAGTCTAAATGAATATAATGCAATTTCAAAACATAGTTTAAAATCCCCGTTTACAGCGGAAGCTTATTCAAAACAGTATCTCAAAAGTAAACCAAATGTTCAACATGTGAAAACCATGCGACTCTAACTAGACGCCGTGCAGACGCGTGCGCCCTAGTCCAGTTGTGCTACCTTAGCGACCTGAGAAAACATGTAAAAGTTTACGTCAGCACAAAAATGCTGGTGAGTTTACAGGTTTTGTAATCCAAGCACCAAGTCCACCTGTCCATACTATAACAAATCGAAAACCAGTGTACGCTAGCTAGGCGTATGTTTTGTTACTACCACGATTGGAAAACCATTACTAACACGCATACCAGATGTTGTGCCCGAAAAGTAAACCAGTTGTTCCTGTTGTTCCTGTTTGAGACAATATGCACTCGCCCGGCCCTCCAAGCCGACGAGCGGGGTTGGTCACTCCCAATAGCGCTATTCACATTTCCCCGTTGTGCAAACCCGCACATTCATGGTTCCCCCCGGGACTTCCAAAGATCGTGTAGTACACAATAGAAACCCATAGTATGACAGTAGTTACCAAATAATCGTTTTAACACATGTTTTCTCCCCCGAAAGTATGAAACCAGTTTAAAAGAGGGGCCGTAAACTCACCTTAAGTTGCGTTACTCCTTAACACGAGTAAACTCAGCTGCTATGCTAGTCCCGTAAAGCGGCGACCTAACATATGACAGTTACAAGTACTTAGACTAATAACCCGCAGGTTAGTTAGTCCCTAGATGTCCAGACCATAACCAAGTTCGTTTGAAAACACCGTGACTGTTTAACTGACCCAAAGTACAAGACTCGACATCCCATTGGTGACCCGAGACTCCCCGTGTTATGTTTACGCTCTCAAACATGCAATCATGCAATCACACTTAACATACGTTAACGCACAACAAGTTATTAGATATGTTACGGGGTTCCTAGCATGTTCCTACATGTCAAATCGGGTCTCGGAATGCTAATTCATACTTACAGCAGCAGTACACGCGATTAGGAAAAGTCAACTAGCATTTAGGTTGGTCAACTGGCATTTAGGAAGGCTAATCGCATGTAACTACTAGCATTTAGGGCTGATTGCATGTAAAAACTAGCATTTAGGGCTGATTGCATGTAAAAACTAGCATTTAGGGCTGATTGCATGTAAAAACTAGCATTTAGGGCTGATTGCATGTAAAAACTAGCGATTGGGGCCTAATCGCATGAAAGATGGGCGATTGGCCTCCTAATCGCCTCTAACATAGGCGATTAGGGTTGCTAATCGCCTGTAACCTTGTTGTTCCGGTTTTTCGCGCGTTTAACGCTCCAAATCAGCCCTAGAACGTGTGTAACCATCCAATATCATCCCAACAACTATTCTAAACATGTTTAAACCAAAATCCTTCGTTTTGCCTCGTATTATCAGTCCTGCATGCAATCACGTATTCCAAACACCCTTCACATAGCATGCAACATCACACTAACATGCGTAACTATCACCCTAATAATCAGTTACTCAGATTTTTATCATCATAATATCATTATTATTCTGATCTAACATAATAACATGTCACTCATACATCTAGAATCATAAAAACCCTAGCTTTCTAATCATAAACACACATAACACATGTATACTAGTTAAAATCCGATTAACAACACTTATTAACGATTTTCAGAAAGCTTTTCCGTTTTAGGACAGGTCTGGACTATCAGGGATTGAATAAAAATGTTTATAAGATTGCATGGATGTAAACCATACCTTAGATTTGTAAAAGAATGATGGATTAAGCTTGAAACCTTGTGTTTTGATCAAAAATCGTGTTCCAGAGGTTGTGTGTGTTGGGGCGGGTTATGGGACGACTAGGGTTTGTATAATGAAGTTTATGAGGTCAAGTATGGTATTTATAGTCGTTTTTAGTCGTCCAGCACGTAACTAGCGATTATGCAGCCTTTACACGCGATTAGGGAGCCTAATCGCATGTAAGTCCATGCAATTGGGGCCTAATCGCATGAACAGTCATGCAATTAGTCCCTACTCGCCCCTAAGGTCCCCCACTCGCCCCTCCTATAGGCGATTGGGCCATCCTAATCGCCTATAGGGGCCTGTTCCGTGTGTTTTGCGCGTTAAACCCCGTTTTAACATATGTTAACACATATTCACATACCGACAAGTCACATAATGATTGTAAACACATAACACTTGTAAATACACATATTCACACTCGTTCACCAATTCCCGGGACTCGAGACTTGTATGTTCCGTATGCCCTGACGATCCTACAAATCGTCACCGTTTGTACACTTGGTTAAGGACCGACATCTAATGAACCTCTAGACCAACATCCAATGATCTTCTAGACTAAACCGATAGTTCCCGAACCATAACCCGACTTAACTAACCCAGTTAAGTACAATATACGCGTGACTCGCTAAGGTAGACTTTCATCTAGACAACGTTGTTAACCAGAATTTGCCGGGTGTCACATCATCCCCACGTTAAAAGAATTTTCGTCCCGAAAATTACACAAGTACCAAAAGAACAAAAGAAATAACGAAGGGAACAAACAAAAGATAGAAACCAAAAGAGAGATTTACCCGAGTTGTCACATCATCCCCACGTTAAAAGGAATCTCGCCCCGAGATTCATTCAGCTGCAGAAGAGACATATCTCGACTCGAACGCTTCCTTAGGAAAGAGATGAGGATACTTAGACTTCATCTGATCCTCCCGTTCCCACGTGTACTCTGGTCCCCGGTTCGAGTTCCACCGAACCTTAACGATGCGAATCTTGCTATGACGTAGGCTACGAATCTTGTAATCAAGGATCTCCACAGGTTCTTCCACAATCCGAAGACGATCATCAACCTTGATCTCTTCCAGTGGAACAATGAGAGACTCGTCAGCCAGACACTTCTTCAAGTTGGACACATGGAAGACGTTATGTACGTTACCGAGCTCCGTCGGTAAATCAAGACGATATGCCACCGGTCCAATCCGTTCCAGGATCGTAAATGGACCGACATACCGCGGATTGAGTTTGCCACGCTTCCCAAAGCGTATGACGCCCTTCCACGGTGAGACTTTTAGAAGTACTTTGTCATTGACTTGGAATTCCAATGGTTTGCGACGCTGATCAGCATAACTCTTTTGCCGGTCCCGTGCCGCTGCCAACCGGTTACGAATCTGTACGATCTTTTCCGAAGTTTCGTACACTAGTTCAGGCCCAGTGAGTTGACTCTCACCCACTTCAGCCCAACAAAGAGGAGAACGGCATTTCCGTCCGTACAGTGCCTCGAACGGAGCTGCCTTGATGCTCGTGTGATAACTGTTGTTGTACGAGAATTCTACTAACGGTAGATGAGCTTCCCAACCCTTGCCAAAATCGATCACACATGCCCGCAGCATGTCTTCTAAAGTTTTTAATCGTGCGCTCACTCTGACCGTCAGTCTGTGGATGATAAGCTGTACTCATGTCTAGTTGGGTACCCAAAGCCTTGTGCAAAGACTTCCAGAAGTGAGAAGTAAAATGGGAGTCACGATCCGAGATAATAGAAACGGGCACCCCGTGCTTAGAAACAACTTCCTTCAAATAAAGACGAGCCAAACGATCCATGGTGTCGGTCTCCTTAATAGCGAGAAAATGGGCTGATTTCGTCAACCGGTCGACAATCACCCATATCTTGTCATTCCCGCTTGGTGATTTAGGAAGTTGCGTGACAAAATCCATGGTAATCCGTTCCCATTTCCATTCCGGAATTTCAGGTTGTTGCAAGAGACCCGACGGTTTCTGGTATTCCACCTTGACCTTAGCACAGGTCAAGCATTTGCTCACATATGAGGCTATATCCGACCTCATGTTTGGCCACCAGTAAAGCACCTTCAGATCTTGGTACATCTTATCCGAACCAGGATGAATAGAATACCGGGACTTATGAGCTTCATCAAGGACAAGCTCCCGTAGTCCCCCGAATAAAGGAACCCATATACGTTCTGCGAAATAGTGCAGGCCATCAGGCCTTCGCTCGAGGTGCTTGCCGGCACCGTGCATAGTTTCAGCTTTAAGGTTTTCCTCCTTCAAAGCTTCTAACTGGGCAGAACGGAGTTGATCAGGTAGGGATGAATGAATAGTGAGCTGCAACGCCCGAACGCGACGAGGTTTAGTCGATTCCTTCCTGCTCAAGGCGTCTGCTACAACATTCGCCTTGCCAGGATGGTACTTAATGGCACAATCATAGTCGTTCAGAAGTTCAATCCAACGACGCTGCCGTATGTTCAAATGTTGTTGGTCGAAAATATGTTGGAGACTCTTGTGATCGGTGTAGATGGTGCATTTGGTACCGTACAAGTAATGTCTCCAAATTTTCAACGCGAAAACCACGGCACCCAACTCCAAGTCATGGGTGGTGTAGTTCTTCTCGTGCACCTTGAGTTGACGAGAAGCATACGCGATCACTTTCTCGCGTTGCATCAACACGCAACCGAGACCATGAATAGAAGCATCACAGTAAACAACGAAATCTTCAGGGCCTTCAGGTAAAGACAAAATAGGAGCAGAACACAGTTTAGACTTCAGTTCTTCAAACGCTGACTCTTGTGGTTCACCCCAGTCAAATTTTCTATCCTTCTGAGTAAGAGTGGTGAGGGGTTGAGCGATCTTCGAGAACCCCTGAATGAAACGACGATAGTAGCCCGCAAGGCCTAGGAATTGCCGCACCTCCGTTGGCGTCTTTGGTGCCCCCCAGTCCTTGATCGCTTCGATCTTAGCTGGATCGACATGAATTCCTAGTTCATTAACCACATGTCCTAGGAACTGAACTTCACGTAACCAAAAGTCACACTTTGAGAACTTGGCGTAAAGTTGTTCCCGTCGCAAGAGTTCCAAAACTAACCGCAGATGTTCCTCGTGTTCGGTCTTGTTCTTGGAGTAGATCAGAATGTCATCAATAAACACAATGACGAACTTGTCAAGATATGGTTTGCAAACGCGGTTCATCAAGTCCATGAAAACCGCCGGTGCGTTCGTGAGACCGAAAGGCATGACCAAGAATTCGAAATGGCCATAACGTGTTCGAAAGGCAGTCTTTGCAACGTCAGCCTCCCTGACGCGCAACTGGTGATATCCGGACCTCAAGTCAATCTTGGAATAATAACTAGAACCCTGGAGCTGGTCGAATAGATCATCAATACGTGGAAGAGGATAACGGTTCTTGACGGTCAATTTGTTCAGTTCTCTGTAGTCCACACACAATCGGAAACTTCCATCCTTGTTCTTAACAAATAGAATCGGGGCTCCCCAAGGGGAAGAACTTGGCCTGATGAAACCCTTGTCCAAGAGTTCCTGTAACTGACTAGACAATTCCTGCATCTCGGGGGGTGCAAGACGGTAGGGGGCCCGAGCAATAGGAGCAGCCCCTGGTACAAGATCAATACCGAACTCGACTTGACGATGAGGAGGAAGACTAGATAAATCATCGGGAAAAACATCAGGAAACTCGCGTACAACTGGAATATCGTCGATCTTCTCCTCATCACCAGATGAAACAGATAAAAGTGCCAAAACGGCTGGATAACCCTTTCGAAGACACTTAAGGGCTTTCATGCTAGAGATGATGTTTAGCGAAACACCACCCTTGATACCGTACACAGAAAGGAATTCTCCATCAGGGAGAGGAATCCGAATAACCTTATCGTAACAGACAATCTCCGCGCGATACAGGGACAACCAATCCATGCCTACCACTACGTCAAAACTACCCAAAGGTACCGGCATAAGGTCGATGGGGAACGATAAACCCGACAACTCTAATTGACACTCTCGAAGGATACTAGTAGCTTCAATCTTTTTACCGTCAGCCAACTCAATAATATATTTAGTCTCTAATGGTACGGGTACTACATCTAGCAGTCGACTAACTTCCATGGATACAAAACTCTTGTCGGCACCAGAATCAAATAACACACTAACAGAACGATTATTGAGAAGGAACATACCGGTAACTGTATCAGGATCCTGTCTAGCCTCAGCGGCTCCAATGACGAAGGCGCGTGCGTTCCTGCTACCGCCCCCGTTGTTCCCATTTCCGTTGTTTCCACCCTGCTTCAGTTTTGGGCAATCCTTCTTGTAATGCCCAGTGTCACCACAGTTGTAACATCCTTGTCTTCCCGTAGTCCCTTGAGTAGTAGGAGCTGAGTTAGTAGTCGGGGCCTGGGTCGATGGAAGTGTAACCCGACAATCTTTAGCATAATGCCCTGTTCGCTGGCAGCGATGACAACGGTTACTGTCGCAGTTCCCTTGATGATGACGTCCACACTTGTTACATTTGGGCAGTTTCCCCGCATAACCACCCTGCTTGTTACCCGAAGAAGAAGAAGAACCCCCATTATCGAACCTCTTATTCTGCTGTGCTGGCCCAGATCCCTTCCCGTCATTTTCCCACTTGCGCTTGTTGTTCTCTGGGGCCTTAACAGTCGAACCCTTAGCAGGCAAAATACCCTCATTCATCTTCAAGTTGGTCATCCTATGAGCCGATCGGACCACCTCTGCGTATGTAGGATGATTTCCCGCAGCCACTAACCCTGCGATTTCTGGTACTAACCCCGAGATATAGTGTTCAATCCTCCTGAACTCTGGCACATGCAGATCAGGACACAGCACTGCCAATTCGTTACGCCTCACCGTATACTTCTCAATTTCAGACCCAGACATCTTGAGGTTCCACACCTCGTGCTCTAGCTTCTGCACCTCTTCCCTCGGACAGTATTCCCGCTTCAGCAGCTGCACAAAATTCTCCCAAGGCATAGCATACGCCTCCCCAATACCCATATTCTGGGTGATGTTATTCCACCAAGTCAATGCAACATCCTGGAATAACGCAGCAGCATACTTAACCCGATCTTCTGGGAGACAGTTACACATCAGAAACACTGACTCCACTTTTTCCAACCACCTGAGCAAACTCACCGCACCCTTAGTGCCAGAGAATTCCTGGGGCTTACAGTCCCGAAACATCTTGTAGGTACACATGGGTGGGGGTGGGTTAACAGGACCACCTGAAATGAAACGCATGAGAAACCACGAAGAATGTAAACAAGGTTCACCAATGAGGCAAAGAAAATGGATAAATCAACTTACCACCACCGTTGTGCCCTAACTGAAAGGCAGCTTGGAGCAAGTTGTTCAGATCAGCCTGCGATAGGTTAATACCTCCACGACCACCAGCACCACCGCGACCACCACCACGTCCACCATTGCGACCACCTCCACGTCCTCCTCTTACTCCAGACATGATTCTGGCAGAAAGAACGAGAAAATTTAGTTTCGCAGATAAAGATAACCACTAATGTTCACAAGATCAAAGCTAGATCCAATCCAGGACTATCCCCTCAAACCCAGAGCTCACTAGGGCTTCCATGCATTTCGGTTTATGATTTTGTGTGCACCCAAAATGATAAACCGCTCTACATGGTCCTCCAAGTGTTCTCCTAGTTCAAAGTTCGAATCACCGAACATAGACTCTTAGCTATACACCGTAATACTACGGTAGTTTATAGCAAGTATTTCTATTGGAGTACGAAAGGGAGATGTCCGAGCCTTGGACAAATCTCAAGAGTACACGATTCACTCCAATATACTACACTGCCTAGAAAGTAAGTAACCCGACCTAGGATAGAACGGATGATGTAACGTAGAAAGACCAAATGATTTAGAGACACGCCGACAAGACCATACGTAAACCACCATAATGTTTAGTACCATGTGATCGTCTAGTGTGTGCGACTCGGCTATAGACTAGACTCTACATGCAGTCCTAGTTCACTATAACCATTGGCTCTGATACCAATCTGTCACACCCTCAAAATCCACTTGCGGAGTTTTACCGCGAGGCGTATGACAAACCAGGATCCAAACCAACGATCACAATAAACAAGTCTAAATGAATATAATGCAATTTCAAAACATAGTTTAAAATCCCCGTTTACAGCGGAAGCTTATTCAAAACAGTATCTCAAAAGTAAACCAAATGTTCAACATGTGAAAACCATGCGACTCTAACTAGACGCCGTGCAGACGCGTGCGCCCTAGTCCAGTTGTGCTACCTTAGCGACCTGAGAAAACATGTAAAAGTTTACGTCAGCACAAAAATGCTGGTGAGTTTACAGGTTTTGTAATCCAAGCACCAAGTCCACCTGTCCATACTATAACAAATCGAAAACCAGTGTACGCTAGCTAGGAGTATGTTTTGTTACTACCACGATTGGAAAACCATTACTAACACGCATACCAGATGTTGTGCCCGAAAAGTAAACCAGTTGTTCCTGTTGTTCCTGTTTGAGACAATATGCACTCGCCCGGCCCTCCAAGCCGACGAGCGGGGTTGGTCACTCCCAATAGCGCTATTCACATTTCCCCGTTGTGCAAACCCGCACATTCATGGTTCCCCCCGGGACTTCCAAAGATCGTGTAGTACACAATAGAAACCCATAGTATGACAGTAGTTACCAAATAATCGTTTTAACACATGTTTTCTCCCCCGAAAGTATGAAACCAGTTTAAAAGAGGGGCCGTAAACTCACCTTAAGTTGCGTTACTCCTTAACACGAGTAAACTCAGCTGCTATGCTAGTCCCGTAAAGCGGCGACCTAACATATGACAGTTACAAGTACTTAGACTAATAACCCGCAGGTTAGTTAGTCCCTAGATGTCCAGACCATAACCAAGTTCGTTTGAAAACACCGTGACTGTTTAACTGACCCAAAGTACAAGACTCGACATCCCATTGGTGACCCGAGACTCCCCGTGTTATGTTTACGCTCTCAAACATGCAATCATGCAATCACACTTAACATACGTTAACGCACAACAAGTTATTAGATATGTTACGGGGTTCCTAGCATGTTCCTACATGTCAAATCGGGTCTCGGAATGCTAATTCATACTTACAGCAGCAGTACACGCGATTAGGAAAAGTCAACTAGCATTTAGGTTGGTCAACTGGCATTTAGGAAGGCTAATCGCATGTAACTACTAGCATTTAGGGCTGATTGCATGTAAAAACTAGCATTTAGGGCTGATTGCATGTAAAAACTAGCATTTAGGGCTGATTGCATGTAAAAACTAGCGATTGGGGCCTAATCGCATGAAAGATGGGCGATTGGCCTCCTAATCGCCTCTAACATAGGCGATTAGGGTTGCTAATCGCCTGTAACCTTGTTGTTCCGGTTTTTCGCGCGTTTAACGCTCCAAATCAGCCCTAGAACGTGTGTAACCATCCAATATCATCCCAACAACTATTCTAAACATGTTTAAACCAAAATCCTTCGTTTTGCCTCGTATTATCAGTCCTGCATGCAATCACGTATTCCAAACACCCTTCACATAGCATGCAACATCACACTAACATGCGTAACTATCACCCTAATAATCAGTTACTCAGATTTTTATCATCATAATATCATTATTATTCTGATCTAACATAATAACATGTCACTCATACATCTAGAATCATAAAAACCCTAGCTTTCTAATCATAAACACACATAACACATGTATACTAGTTAAAATCCGATTAACAACACTTATTAACGATTTTCAGAAAGCTTTTCCGTTTTAGGACAGGTCTGGACTATCAGGGATTGAATAAAAATGTTTATAAGATTGCATGGATGTAAACCATACCTTAGATTTGTAAAAGAATGATGGATTAAGCTTGAAACCTTGTGTTTTGATCAAAAATCGTGTTCCAGAGGTTGTGTGTGTGTTGGGGCGGGTTATGGGACGACTAGGGTTTGTATAATGAAGTTTATGAGGTCAAGTATGGTATTTATAGTCGTTTTTAGTCGTCCAGCACGTAACTAGTGATTATGCAGCCTTTACACGCGATTAGGGAGCCTAATCGCATGTAAGTCCATGCAATTGGGGCCTAATCGCATGAACAGTCATGCAATTAGTCCCTACTCGCCCCTAAGGTCCCCCACTCGCCCCTCCTATAGGCGATTGGGCCATCCTAATCGCCTATAGGGGCCTGTTCCGTGTGTTTTGCGCGTTAAACCCCGTTTTAACATATGTTAACACATATTCACATACCGACAAGTCACATAATGATTGTAAACACATAACACTTGTAAATACACATATTCACACTCGTTCACCAATTCCCGGGACTCGAGACTTGTATGTTCCGTATGCCCTGACGATCCTACAAATCGTCACCGTTTGTACACTTGGTTAAGGACCGACATCTAATGAACCTCTAGACCAACATCCAATGATCTTCTAGACTAAACCGATAGTTCCCGAACCATAACCCGACTTAACTAACCCAGTTAAGTACAATATACGCGTGACTCGCTAAGGTAGACTTTCATCTAGACAACGTTGTTAACCAGAATTTGCCGGGTGTCACAGTAAACGATAGAACGATTATGGTCAAAGGTCCACATATTCTTCCTTAAATATATGTACTAATAGATCAATTCTAAGCGCTATTTAAACTATGATCGTGATCTCTATATGTTGTGTTATCTCTTAAACAAGTTTATGGATTAAATTCCTAATATTTTAGCTCAATTTGTTTCAATCTATATCTAAGTTTTGACCTTAACCGAATGTGATGTTGCTAAACTTGATTTCAAACAAGATTTGAAACTTTGAGATATATCAAAACTGTTTTGAAACTTTATGATTTGAAACAAAAACATTTTTATTTTTTTTCCTTTATAATTTAGTTTTAATATTTCCATAAATATAAATATAAACATAATTTTTTTGTAATTGCTGTATTTTTTTTGTTGACGTTTAAACAAAATTGAATCGAATACTAGAATTTGAATCTTTAAATAATAAAAAAATCATATGGTATTTTAATTGAATAAATTGAGATTTTTTTTTTTTTAAAGTGTGAAAATATGTTGGTTGTCACAATACGAGAAAAAGTTAGAGGTAACCATAAAGGATATTTTTATAATTCAACAGAACTATATAAAGTCTTATTTTGCACATGATTCACAATAATCAATTGCTATACTAACAGTTTCAAATGTGAATAGTTCTAATTTACAATTGGTGCTCACATATTATTTTTATATTAAGTTTACTTATACATACATTATATGTATATAATTTTTAACGTTAAAACCTCGGTTACAATAAGTAATTAATAACGTGCTTATTTTTATATTAAGATATCTTCCAACCCCTTGACCTTGAATATTAGAATCAGTAAAAACCATCTCAATTATGTCCCACCAAAAGCCTTCATTCCAACTAACTTCCTTCTTGAGCCATTAACCCTTTTTCCATTGTTCACAGTCTAAGTTGGCCTCCTGCAATTCTAATATATTGCAACCATTTTCGAAGCCCTTATGCTTACAAACCTTGTTTCGCGTAAAAACTGTTACGCACTTTTCGCTAACACTTAAACCCTTTGGGTCTCATCTCCCCTCTTATTATATCAACATTCCTAGCAATTGTCTACATCTGGGCCAGGACTCTTTAGTTATTGTCTATTTCTTTTTTGGTGTTTCAAAATTATTGTTGTACTTGAATTGAAAGTGTAAGAAACTAATGGATAAGTGCTACGTGCTGCTTTTACACAAGAGGCCCCGTAGAAACTAAAAATGTGTACGTGATTATCGTTTAAGTCGTTTTTTAACGGTTAATTACTTATACCTTTTTTATTACATTTTGTTTTTGCACAGGAGTTGAACTTCCAATCTCATTTAAAAGGGAATTTTCTCTCTACCACTAGACTATAACCTAAGTGGCAACGTTTCAATCAGCTTTGGTGTAGTTTTAGTTTTATCCTTTGATTAATTAAGGGTGCTAATATTTAGACAGCCAAAAAATTATTTTAACACCTCATATGCTTCTCGTATTTATCAATACGAGTAGTATTGAAGTTAAAGGCTACATACTAATATTTCAGTGAATGTCAGACTTAAAACCCGGTACTGATATGTGACGGGTGGTTCAAGGAACAACCCTTTATGATGTTAAAACGTTTGTTATTCCCACATTTAATTGTGTAATTGTTTTGAATTAGATGACTACGGTTACTTTGGTTGCAAGCACATTATGGAGCTTAATGTTAAGAAAACGCAGCTTTGGACGGATCGGAACGGGATGGACCAAGCATGGAATGAAGAACAAAAAGTTTATGTATTAGGTCCACCGTAACTTACGGTGCTACCGTAAGTTACGGTAGCCTCCATCCTCAAAAATCCACCGTTCATCAGTAGCTATCCACCGTATGGTTTTCATTTCCACCGTAACTTACGATGATACCGTAAGTTACGGTGGCCTCTACGTGAACTTTGTAACTGCTCCATTTAAACCGTTTTTGGAGGCCTTTTCACTTACTTTTTGATTGGAGACGTTTCTTGGCACTTTGGGGGCGATTTTTGGCTTAGGAAATCATTGGAGAACAATTACAAACACTTTGATTATGTCTTTGATTTGTATGAACTCTATCATGGATGTTATGATGATTCACCAAGTGATGTCCGGGTAAACTTTTGGTGATCATCTTAGGTGATGGTTTCTTTTAAACTCTTGTGTGTTTTTCCTCTTATTTCTAGAATAATAACTTGGTATCTTTGTTTTGTTATTATGATGTTTGAACATTTGATTGTAGCGTGTTAATTAATGTTTCAATTTCAATTCTAATCGTACGTTCTTGATGTTGTTAACAATTAAGATATCACAGGAAGGACTGGGGTTGGATAATTGATTAATTGATCATCGGGAAACAACCTCGCGTTGATATAATCCGAGTACTTTGTTCCCTTTTATCACAACAAATGTTTTTACATGAGTTATGTCTATGTAACTCTTTCTAGTTGGAAATTTTGCACAAGTGTTTAAGGAAACCGGAACCTAGGATGATCATTGCTCTCATAACTTGAAGTAACAATCCTATCTTTATTAGTATTTAGTTGATAATTTAGTTTTAAATCAAAACAATCAAAACTCTTGATCTTTAATTTTTGCATAGTAGTTTAATTGTAGTTAATTTGCAAAACTATAAGTTCAACACATTTTCCACAACTCCATGTGTTCGATACCTGTTTACTACTAGTTATTAGTTGTAATTAGGATTAAATTTACATGTACCACGACAACACGTCAAATTTTGGCGTCGTTGCAGTGCAATAGATTCGATAAGCCCTCTCAAATGAAGCTAACTGGTGAAGTAAATGGGATTAAAGTGGAGATGTCCATTGAGACATTGAAGAAGTTAGCGAAGTATGATAGTTTGCACAATCGTGACTACATGATCCCGAGTTTGGATGATTTGCTAATCAAACCGGATAAACATCCTAGATGGAATGATATGTTGGTGGCTTTATTTCTACCAGGTACTTACCATGGAACTTTGCTTCGAAGAAACTTGAAAATTGAAGCAAAACTGCTACTAGCCATTTGTATTCTCAATGTGATTCCTAGAAGGGCTGACAAGCAGGAAGTAAGATATCCCGAGATGCCTGTTTTGTATTCATTGCTCAATGGGTCCCCACAATTTCCAATCCGGTACTTGATTATGAACCATTTGTGGATGTGTCGGAACAAAGTGGGGAGACGAATTATCCCGTATTGTCGGATTATAACGGGATTATTAAAGCAATTTAAAGCTATTACGTCAGAAGATCAAGGAAAAGCTAAAAGGCATAAGCCTTTTGAATTAACCAAGATGGGTACAGGTTGGACGTATAGTCAATCGGAACGGTATCACAAGTTAAAGTTGGAAGGGCAACGATGGAGAGCGTTGAAGGCGGATGCGAGGTTGTTATTACCGGGTAAGCAAGATGATCCAGAGAGTGGGGATGAACCCCCAAGTGAAGAAGAAGATTATGAGGAGGATCCACATGGCGAGGATGTGAATATGGGTCAAGGAGGCTCGAGTGGGGGATATGGTAGTTCATTTTATGATTACACGGAGCAGTCATTTGAAGTAAATTGGGCTTATGAGGGTTCGATGCAACAAGTCATCGAGAATCAACGTCCGCCATCTTCAGTCTTTGATACTTGGTCGGGTGCGGATCGCACTATCTTCGATCAACAAACCATGATGAGTGCAAGTTTGGAAAGAACCTTGAAGCAAAATTTTGACCGCCAAGAATTATGGAACCGGGCACACGCCTATTCTCATGAGGTGGAGGTGAATAACCGTTATGTGGATGATCAAAATAGAAGAATGAATGAAGATTGGCATGCAGGGCGACCCGTAGTTGTGGATCCACCTACGGTGGATTATGTGTCTTTGCCTCCATATGATGGTAGTGTCTCATACCCGACTCCACCACTCCACCATTCCCAATGGATTGATCCAAGGCATCAACAACTACAAGAAGCTCCGGAACAAGGCGGGAGCAGTAGCCGCGCGTTCGGGTTTGGAGAATGGAATGATTTGATGTCTTCTGTTTTCGGGCCGCCTCAACCTCGCTACTACCAGTCAAGTTGTCTTCTTTCGTGTATAATTGTAAATATGTGTTTACCTATTATGTTTTTGGTTAGGAGGTTGGGTGGTGTTAAGTAATTATGTTACGTATTGGGTTGTGCTTGTGATGTGTGGTAACTAAAAAAATCAAAAATCTAAAAAAATTATAAAATGAAAAATACAAAAAGAAATTTGTGGTTTGAGTGGATGAACTTTGGATAAAAGTTCAAGAAGTGGAGCGATTTATTCGGATCATAGCGCGGTTCGTTATTTAATGGAGAAAAATGATGCAAAGCCACGCTTAATCCGGTGGGTGTTATTGTTACAAGAATTCGATTTAAAGATTCAAGATAAAAAGGGAAATGAGAACAGAACGTGGTGGCGGATCACTTGTCTCAAGAATTTTTTATTCCCAATAATCTTCATGGCCGTTGCTCCTATCATTTTCATCATCATTGAAGCCTCAATCACCATGAGCGGCTAATCACCTTTGAATTCACCTAGTGTAGGCTTGTAATCTAGGGTTCTTAACATTTGAGTATTTTCTTATTTTTCTTTGTATTGTGGATTTGAACAAAACTTGTTATGCAACAATCATTGAATTCGTCCTAGCATAACTTCTCATACTTTAGAACACCACCCCATCAATTGATTGTATTGGGACTAATAGTTGGTTATCTTATAAGGATATTTTGGTCCGTTACAAAATTCTGTCACATAAAAAATAACGTTCAACCAAGTAAAAATAAATAAACATCAACCATAAGATATTATAATAAGTTAATAATCATAGCTAAATACTTCTATTAGCTGCTAATGAATGGGGTAGAGATAATAGATATTACTTCAGGCTCAACTACTCCTGAGTGTTGATAGAATTTTATTAAATAATAATCCTACAAAACAGCAGATTCCCAACAATCATCATAAGCACATTTCATGCTTCCTTCTCTTTCTGCTTTATTTCCATCACCTGCTTCAGGTAAACAAACACACATATTGAGCATTAAGTGATTCTTGTTGACTTTTAAAGTCAAACCTATTGCTTTCAAGACTCAAAATTGATATTAATGCTACTGCTTATTGAAATTCAATCTTTATCAGCTGATAATTCTACGGTATATGTGAATCGGGTCACTGGTTTTAGGTAAGAAAAAACACATCTTGAGCCTTCGGTGATTCTTGTTGACTTTTAAAGTCAAAACTATTGCTTTCAAGATTTAAAGTTGATATGAATGATGCTACTACTTATTGTAAATCGATATCAGCTGATAATTCTACGGTATGTGTAAAATAGGGTCACTGGTTTTAGGTAAACAAACACACATATTGATCATTCAGTGATTTTTGTTGACTTTTAAAGTCAAAACTATCGCTTTCAAGATTTAAAGTAGATATTGACGCTACTGCTTTATTGATTTGAATTCTTATCAGCTGATAATTCTACGGCATATGTGAAATGGGGTCACTGGTTTTAAGTTAACATATACACATGTAACACATCTTGAGCATTCAGTGATTATGGTTGACTTTTATAGTCAAATCTATTGCTTTCAAGATTTAAAGCGGATATTGACGCTACTACTTATTGTAAATCAATCTTTATCAGCTGATAATTCATCGGTATATGTGAAATGGGGCTAGTGGTTTTAGGTAAACAAACACATCTTGAGCAATAAGTGATTCTAGTTGACTTTTAAAGTCAAACTTATTGCTTTTAAGACAAGGATAAGTATGTATGATCATAAAAGTCTGAAGTGTACCTATTCAGAATAGACACTCATGAGATCGTTTTGAGAGACGCGATGCGTGACAGCTTTTCCTCCTGCTTTAGAATTCTCTAAAAAATCGATATTTGGCTCCTGTTTTATTCTCCTCTCACCATTATTATCCGCATAATTCAAGTTGTGTGCTGGTGATTCAGCTTCATACACAGCAAACCGACTTGGAATTGAACTTTTTTTACCAACAAACCCGAGATTCCTCAAAGGTCCTTGATCGAGCACATGCACAGATTCACCAAACGAAATTTGTTTTTCGCCCATTTCTTTAATGGAATGATTAGCAACGGAACCGTGCCCACCAATCCGGTTCTCTACATCTACCGCACAGCCTGTCATCTTCATCTCTCTTTCGGATCTTTGACCGACACCATAGTTAATGACAGAACTTCTATTATAGCTGGTTGTCTGATGACTCGGATTAACCGGAACGCCATTATTTACCGCTTGAAAATTGGCTGAGGATTGAGCCGGGACCACAAGACGAGACGGCTGAACAGTAATCGATTGTTTCTGTACCTGTTGACTTTGACTTTGAGTTTGACTTTGATTTTGTAACATACCCAATAACATGTTATGACCATTTTGACCACCAAATTGACCGTAACCGCCAACGATGTTGTTAGAATGCCATGCCCCTAATCCTGAATGAACATCCTCAATGGTGGACTGTGGAACTTGTTTTGTAATATTTGATGGGAGAGTTTGACCATAAGACATGACATGATCCACTGGCATGCATTTCGAGGGTTGCATTAGCGCTTGATGGTTAATTACTGGCAACCCAACATTGGTGGTTGGCTGCCCTAAAAGCTCCGCTTGAAGCGCCGCAAGTGTTTGAGGTGGAATTTGGCCGGAGGCCGCCAATGCTTGAATCTCAAATCTTCCATATGAAGCAAGATTCGGATTTTGTTCCATAGACCCGCTAAATGAATTAGGACCCACTCCTTGTTGTGCCACACCGCTCAATCTCTTCAAGTATAATCTGAATTTCTGCATAGTCAAAAGTCGCATTTGTTATATTCAAAATACCTTAAAAGTTTTCCAATTATTCTTATGAGTTTTGAGTCAAAACACACCTGCAAATGACTTGCAACGTTTTCTCGGGTCAAACCTGGAACATTCATCAATTCCAGAATTCTCTTTGGCACCGCCTCTGGGAAAAAAAAAACAGAAATACACATGAACGTTAATGCAAATTTATATAAATTTCTTAAATTTACAAATAAAGTAAATGTATTGAGAATGTTATAAAATGTAAAAATGAAGTATTGCAACATAAAGAAACAAGGGCGAAGCTTTTTGAGGGCCCGAGGGGGCCCCGGCCCCTGTTTTTAGCGCAGTGGTATAATTTTGCGATTTTCGTAGGTAAATTGAGTCTGGTTTGAGTTCGGCCCCCACTGATTTGATCTTCCGGCCACTACCGATTGAAAAAAATTGAGTCCGGCCCCCACCGATTCGAGAACCAAGCTTCGCCACTGTAAAGAAAGACATACTATCGATTCCAAGTTGGTTCACGGCATTAACGAACTGTTGATGCAGTTCGACGGACCACACGACACGCGCCTTTTTTGATCCACCTGGTTCATCGGTTTCAAGTTCACCGTCATCATCTTCTTTATTATTTCTCTTCTTTCTATGAGATGGCAAAACCCCTTCACCAGCTTCATTAACAGAAGAAGCGTAATCATTATCATCACCGCCTCGTTTGTGGCGGTCCTTGTCATCCACGCTTCCAGAATGTTCATGTTCTTTATTTTCGTTCCATTTTTTTCTTACAACATGCTGCCATATATTCTTCAACTGTTCTTCGCGTATAGGCTTGATCAAGTAATCACAAGCTCCGTGTCTGATTCCCCTTAAGACAAGATTTGTTCTTCCATCTGCTGACATCACTGCAAATCATAGATTCATGTTTAGTTACTAGAAAACGACAGTAAAAAAAATATAAATGAAGGATTAAAATAAAGGTGTAATAAAAGGAAAAGGATGTACTTATGACAGGAAGATCCATTTCCAAACCAACAAGTTCAAGGAGCTTAAAACCGTCCATATCAGGCATATGGACGTCACTTAATACCACATCGAAACAGCCTTTTCTCTCCCTTAGTAAATTCAAAGCAGCACTTGCTTGCGAGCATGACGTAACTGCAAAACACAGGCACGTTAGAACGGTTTAGAGTTTTAAGGGACATGTACATACGTATATAACTATAATGCTATATCTGCATATATAACATGTGTATGTGTATAAAGATCAGCAGCATATGTGTAGTAACATGTGATTGTGTGTGTATGTGTATAATTATGTGTCCAATTTTTCCTTTCTTTAATGACTACAAATACTATAACATTACAATAGCTACCATAGCCTTATAACTAAAATATTTCATTTGACCCATTTGACCTAATATAAACCTAGATCAACAAATTTGTAAGTAAATCTAAACTTTCCACCGCTATTAAAGTCCCGACTTATTTTAGCTATATTTCAACAATAACTTTCATCATCTAAATATAGAAGTTACCATTTGCCAATTTACTCAAAAAAAAAAAAAAAGTCTTCCATATATTCTTAGCTAATCTCCTATATATAGAGGTAACTAATTATAGTAATAAACTAATTAATATGGCTGTTTTCTTTCTCTAATATATATTTACCATACAGATAATATGGTAATATTGTAATGACACACGCCCAATACATGCAGCAAATTAAGTCTGCCATATATTCTTAACTAATCTCCTGTATATAGAGGTAACTAATCATGGTAATAAACTAATTAATATGGCTGTTTTCTTTCTCTAATATACTTACCATACAGATAAATATGGTAATATTGTAATGACACACACATGTAGAGACACGCCCAATACAGAACCAAATTTAAGTAGACAACTAAGACAACTGGATAACAATTTGTACGCTATGCTGACCGGTTATAGTTTGCATAGAAAACGAGGCGTTAACGCGGTTACATAGCCTCTTAACCGCTGTGGTTATGCAATACTCATGATTAACAAAGCATCTCATCATCTATCCCTGAAAATTTACGTACCCTATCCGAGCGGTTAAAAAATACCCAAGTTTAAGTGTTAAATGAGTTATAGAAAAAAATATATATACATATTATATAGGATTTTTTTTTAAAATATGTCCCCCAAGATTTATGGACCCTGTCCGGTTAGCCTCGTCGGACCTCCCGAAAGACGACCCTGGCTCCATTCCTTTAAACAATCCCCTCATTAAGATTCAAGAACCAACATCATCTTTCATGCAGACACAATTATCAAGCAATAATTTTTTATAAAACCAAATAAATTTCAAGATCAAAACTTGTCAAAATAACTGACTGTTATGTCTACAAATATCACCTAAAAATCCTCAATTCCAACACTATCTTAATAACAGCCTCAAACTAAACACTAACCATCCAGAAAAACACATAATTTCTAACAAAACATAAACAAAAACAAACAACTAACCATGATAAGAACATCTCCTAAGCATTTGCTCCAAAATCTTCAAACAAATAACATCATCATCCACAACAAGAACTCTTAGCCCTGCTGGAAACTGATCCATTACACCTGTTTCTTGTTTACACCCCAAAGACCCGGACCCGGACCCGAAACTACTCCCAGTCGTCATACCGAAACCCACCACCTAAAAAATCAATCTTTATGCAAAACCCACAAAAGGGATAACATTAAACAATAATTGGAGCAAAACCCACAAAGGGTGGAGCAGATCTTTGACCAAAGTGAGGGAAAAATCGAGTCTTTATAATGTTATGTTGGTGACAGAAAGGAATGATTATTGAGAAATTGGAGTATTTATAGTATTATTATTATTGTGGGGAATTAAATGTGAGACAGTGGGGAGAGTGGAAAAATGTTTGGAAGATTGGTGATGAATTTAAAGAAATGAAAGGATAATCATATAAAGTTTTGGGGAAAAAATCCATCAAACATTTGTCCTTATTGGCAAATACATATAAAAATGTCATGAAAATGACTTGAGGAGACGTACATATATCTTCCAAAAATCCAATATTTATTATCATTATTATTTGTTTTATTTTATTTATTTTTTTAACAGCTCGTTGAACAACTGAAAAGGCTTTAGCTCTAAAGAACCCAAGCCTATTGCGCATCTATGAGGTTCAAACATCAGACATTTCCAAAAGAAAACCACGCAATCATGGTTTGTGTAAAACCAAAAACCGTATGACCTTACTATTTCGTCTAGTCAGAGTCAAACATGGGTCTTCTTAAAAGAACCCAAGCCTACTGTCCATCTATGTAGTTATCATAGGTTGAGGTTCAAACATCAAAGAGTTTCAGGAAAAAACTATGCAACCATGGTTTGTGTAAAATTGTCTGACCTCACTGTTTTATCTAGTGGGAGTCGAACATGAGTCTTCTTCTAAGAAGCCAAGCCTCTTGACCACCTGATTTAGAGATCATTGCCTTTTACTATTATTTTTTTTCAAATTGTTTTGTTTTTAATTTTTTTTCTTTGTTATTATGAGATTTGAATTGTTATAGATGTGTATGTCAAAGTGATCGTACCTTTCACTTATTTTTTAATAAAAAAAATGTGTTTTGGTTTTTTGTGTTTAGTGTTTATATAGTCGTCTTTTTGTGTATTTAAGTATAAAGTGAAAAAACCTGTGTGGTGAGTCTTGGACTCTTGGTGTTATCTTATATACCTTTGTGTGTGTTCTAACTTTCTTACTATAATAAATTGATTGATTGAAGTAATATATTACAGTTGGTTTAATTTTATAATTTTAGAAGGATGTTTGTCCTAAATTAGTTGATTGGTATGGAATTACGGGAGATAAAATTGGATAATGGATAACCAATTTATGTAAATAGATGGTGCTATAAGTAAATCCATAATTTATGTAAATAATAGTGTGAAAAAAACAAGCCCTTATGAAGTATTATGAAACATATGTAACTCAACTTATAACTATTCTTATGTTTTAACTCATATTTTAAACCACTAAACAAAACAAACTCTACATCTTTTTTATCCATTTTAAACATTTAGCATATAGCACGATGAGTGAATGGTTGTTTTCGCCCCACTCATTCTCGTCCCTACCAGGGCCGGCCCTGAGGGGTGCGGGGAGGACTCCCGGCCCAAGCCCAATTTTTAAAGGGGCGAGTATATTTTTTCTGCAAATATTTTCTTTTTGTTTTCAACTCAAAAAAAAAATCTCATCTTTAACATCACTGGTTATAAACGCAAGAAGGTGAAGAGTTGATAAGGAAAAAATGAGTCATACATGAAAAACTATATTTGAAGGATACGACAAAATTAAAAAAAAAAAAATTTGAACTGTGTTACTTGAGATTTGTATTGTGGTACAGTAATTGTCCAGCCTTTATATTAAAATTTTAATATATAATAGTATTACAAAACAGTAATTGTCTCACGCTTATGCACATGATTCAAGTCAAATTCATTTCATTAAAAAACTTTTGAAGTCTAGACATAAATAATGGCCCTTCATATTATTATAGAATTTTAAGAAATTGTGGTTTTTTTATGAGCCAATTAGCCAAACATATTAATTTTTTTAATTATTACGACACTTTCAGTTCTATATCCGGTTCGACCGGTCCGACTAGGGAACCGGTAAGGACACCGGTTCAACATCCGCTTCGGTTATGAAAACATTGCTTAAAAGAGCTAAGACTAAGAGGCACATATTTACCGACTCGGCCCGGGCACCCGTATTTTCAGAGCCGGCCCTGGTCCCTACCTCTATACTCTTAACCAACGCATCCCTACTATTACCATCGCCGCAATCTTCTACATCTAGGGTTAAGAATAACATTGAAAACAATAATAAAAGTGCTATTAATAATTCTGAAAAATGGGTGAATACAACGTTCACAACTCGTAATATTTATACGAGTTTGATAATTGTCCACTTTTTTAATTCAAAAATGATTATGTCACATACGATCATCCTAAGATGTATATCCTATAGTAGTTTTAAAATGATTTTAATTACATAACGATCATCCTCTTAAAACTATCTAAACCCGTAAAAAAAATTATTATTATCTCAATTTGACAACACTGTAGGTTGATTACGTAAATGTAAAATGTTTAAAAAAAACTTCACATAGGAGGGTATTACCTTTCACACCTGAGAATGTGAAATGTGGTGAAATGAGTAATAAAAAAATTTAATAAGAAATGATGAGGTGGAGCAGAATGATCGGTTTACTTATTATTTTTTTAATTTAAATAATTCTTTTAAACTATATCTCGACCCCACGTCAACCAAAACCTCCACACACTTGTCCCTTTAGCGCCATTGTGGAGCAATGGTTGCACCCGTGATTTCCACCCAAGTCCCAAACCATAACATAAATGATCTATGAGGTTTGTAGAGTGGAAGAAGAAAATCATATAAGCATGCACTACCACAAATTTTCCGATTAAAATTATTTTTAAATAATTAATAACTAATCTTATGTTAATTACACGAATAGTATATGCAAGCATTTGGGGTATAAGTTTGAAACGTGGTTGTTTGAGTTATTTGGTTTTCATTTTATAAAAGGTTTTGTATCTAGCGGTAATTTTTGTTAAACTTTCTATTAAATGTGTGTAAATAAACCACATGAACTATTTATGTAATTTATTTTATGTGGTTTGTTAAAAAGATAAAATGGTTATTTTACACATTATATATAATACTTAAAATGCATGGTCGGTGCTACTGTCTGATTGGGCCACGTGTCAACATCTAATTGCTCTCATTTTTTTTCTTTTTTTTTTTTTTAACCAAGAGTAGGTTTTTCTTCAATAATAATACTAGCATATATATTTTGTCTTCTTTTGACCACAGAATATCTGAAAAACAGAGAGACTTTAAGACTATAAGGAGTGGTGGGGGGGTGGGGGGGGGGGGGGAAGAGGTGGGGGGAAGCGCCATGTGGCACTTGTGGGGCCCTTGTGGGGGGGGAAATAATTGTGGGGAGTGGAAGGGGAAGAAAATAATATTATATTGTGTTAAAGTTAAAAAAAAAAAAAAAAAAAAAACCTGACCAATAGATCGCTGCCACCTCACCCCCACCCCAAGCCCCACGCCGGTGAAGCCCTCCCCGCCCCAGCCCCACGCCATGGTTCCCGCCCCTGTGGCGGCGGTGTTCCAGCCCCTCCCGCCCTCTCTCCCGCCCCCACTCCTTACAGTCTAAAGAGAGAAAGATGAAGATGTTAGAGTATTATGATGGAAGGACGACAGCCGGCCTACCTACTCCGACACACCGGCGTCGGCGAAGATAAAGAGTGATGGTGGTCGGAGAAGAAGCACATGGTGGGACGGTTGTGGTCGTGTTTGCTACGATTGTTGCCGGAGATGGTTGTGATGGTAGTTACGACAGTTCGATCGTTGCCAGAGAGAGTCGCTTGAGTTTAAGCCATGGAAGAACCAGATAGATGAATTAGGGAAAAATAATTTTGGGGAAAAACTTGCGATCTGAACAAGATCTACGACGGTGGAACTGGTGAATCTATTTGTCCACGGTGATGGTGTTGGTGGTCGTGGTGGCATTTTGTAACACCCAAAATGAATACCCACTATTAACTATTTAAAATCCTTTTAATCATGAAATACAGATTTAATAAACAGATGCAGATATTGAGAGATGATGAATCAATAGTCGGAAAGAAAAGGAATATATTGTAAAAGGGGCTTCAATGGGGTACTGAACACCAAGCAACAAAAACACCACTAGGTGCACAAACTGACAAAAGATTTTGCTTATTTTTAAACGATACAACATTTTTTTTGTAAGCCCCTTGATTTATGAAAATAGATAAAACAGACCCTTAAATTAAAAGTTTAGAACTACACGTCTACACCATTCGTTCATAACACCTTTTCAAGAACTGTCGTCACAAATACACTGATTTTAGCTGATCTAACATACTGAATCATATCATCCAAATAATTCAATTTCGCCTGAACATCAATATCACTATTGTCGGACCATTAATGATATTTATTTTTGTGGTTTTCAATTGATGCATTATATCGATACCGTAATTAATCGAAGTTAGACTACGTTTTGTTTGAAAACAAATTGGTTCGAGTGGAATATGTTTCAATTCGACACTATAAATTTGAGTTACCATACGTTTCGACGTGCTATAATATCACTTTGACACCCTCAACTTTCTAAGGTTACAACCTCACCCACTAATTGCTTACTTTTTTTTATTTTTATGGACATGTCAGTATAAATTCGAGTTTATCTGTGCTTTAACATATTCATTGTTTGAAAACGATTTTGAGTGAGAATACGGTCTGACGTAAATTTGTTTGGAAACAAATCGTGTCAAATGTAATACATTTTGATTTCAGTCACCATACGTTTCGAAGTAATTTACTTCATAAACGAGTCTGGTCGATTGTAGTTTATACATTATTATTTCGCGTATGGTGCCGCCGCAACGCGCGGCGGGCTTAAATCCTAGTTTAATATTGAAAAGTAAGTATTGTGGAAAAATGAACATTATATGGTCAATATTCACAACTTAGCAATTTTTTTATGGATGCTACACTATATATACTTTTTAATTTTATCAATTTTACATGTGGTGTTTTTTTAATGTAATTTACCTTTTTTTAAAAAATTTATCAATTTTACAAGATATTTTACCATCTGCGTTACAATGAAGGATCTCGACATGTAATATTACTCACTTAATGGCGCAATATTACTCATTTAATGCATATATTAAATGAGTTTCACGTCATTAGGATAAGTAGTGTGGAATGAAGCCCTCATGTATTGCGTCGTGTCGCGTAATCAATGTGCTTTAACTAACCCACCTAGCCACTAGCATAGTGTAGAATAAAGCCCCATTAACAATTAGTAATAAAAAAGATTAAAAACAAGAAAATATATATAACCGGATATTTGAACATGGGCCCCACTCTAGGGTTCTCTCACGTCAGATACTTGAAGGGATATGGTATTAAAGCACTACAAATACCATACCATCGCCCACTTAGAACAGGTCCCGCCAGACGCCTATCCACCCGTTCTACGTCAGCGGATGTCTCACGCCCATCCGCCCGTTTTACGTCAGCTGAACGTCTAGCGTCCACAAGCCCGTTCTACGTCAGCGATGCATCTGCCGTCCGACGCAAGCACGAAATACTCTCGTGCTACGTCGACGGAACACCTGGCGTCACCCGTCCGTTTTACGTCAGCAGTACATTTAACGCCAGGCGCAAGAACCGCCACCCCTTTTCACATCGGCGGGCCAAATATACATCAAAACTTCCTTGGCAAGCTTCACTACAAGTGGAAGATGCCTTTTGGGGCAGCCTTGGGACTCACCCCTGCCCCAAACAAAATATCTCTGACATGACAGGCGGCCCGTCAGAGTTCCCCTCCTATCAAAGACTGTTCCCAGTCTGACGAGCAGAAAAGACGACGACGTGGCAGCCTCCCAGCCAAGATATCTTTCTGACAAAGCAGACTTCCTCTACCCATCTCGAAGTCCTAGAAAGCATAAACTGTCCACCGCCTTTCTCTACCAATAGGCGAGCACCACGTGTCCACCACCCATCAGCGTCCACTCACTGGGCGCCACGTGTATATGCGCCAGGACGGTAACATCCCCCCTAGCATTCTACTTTTTCCTACTTTACTTAAACCCACTTGCACCAAATGGGCCTAAGGGCTTGGGCCGGATTATGGAGACACCTCTACCTGGGCCGGGCCCCGTTAAGGGTAGAGGATGGGCTGAGAAAGTAGGATATCTTGGTACTATAAAAGGAGGACTCCCTTCTCCTTTTATTGGCATCGAATATCTCACATACTTTCACTCAAGAAGAATACGAATTCTCTCGGCTCTTCTAATTGGTAGTCTCTTAATTCCTTGGTCTTGCCTTTAGACCCTCACGTATTTTATAATCACACTTTCTTTATAAAATACAGTATAATCACTTTTCGGATCGCCTCCGTTACTCGATCTTAGATACGTGTTTCTTCATTGGCGCCATCCGTGGCCTTACCACAAATACTCTAAAACAAAACAACTTTTACAATCATCCATTAAACCCCAAATCACAAAAAATGACTTCATCCCCGAGAGCATTAACCCCATCCGGAGCCGTCGAAGACATCACCGACGCCACCCCAGCATCTCACCCAACATCTGGCGATCAAGACCATAACCAACAAACCCTCGTCACTCCCAGAAGCCTGGAATTCCAGGTCGTCGACCCAGCACCTCCAACCGAGGAGGAAATCGACGCCCTGAATAATGATTGGTACGAGAGCCCGGAAATCGCGGGTTCCTCTTCCAAACCACCCGCACGAACATCGATTGCCGCCCGTCACAGGGAAGGTCCAGGGCAAACCCCTGGGGACCAGGCCCGTGCAGAGCGCAACCGTTTCGATGACGAAGACTATGACGAGAGTTCATGGGAAGACGATGCCTCCAGGGACTATCGCCATAGCCCATACTACAGGCGGGAACGCCTAAACAGATACAATCACGACGCCAACACCAACCTGTCACTCCCCTACAGGCCTGCGACCTTCGCGGACAAATCTAATGTAAGACCCTAACCCGTAATCACGCGATTATTGCCTAATCTTACGGGTTTTGACCTTAACTAAAAACCACTCCCGATTAAAACTTTGAAATTTTCTTTATAAGTCAACCCATTAAGATCAAATACATGTTTGATTCACACAAATTTTTACTTTTTAATAGTTGAAACATATTTTAAGATGTTGCGTTTTAACGGGAGTTCCTTAGATTCTAGTGCGGAAGCTTGATGAGTGTTCGGGCGTGTTCGGTTCTTCTCGCGACTTGATCCTTGCTCCGGGTCGTCCCTTGAATGTTTACCTAGCACCATCACACAAAGAATGGTTAGTGGGTTGTCAATAATACATTTAAACTAGTGTGAGAGTCGTTACACGTCGAAACGGAATGAACCAGGCCCAACGGCCCTTTATCAGGAGAACAAACTGCTGCAACTTTTGCGCAGCAGCTGTTCGGATCGCTTTTACCCCTTCTAAAACCCAAAATCCGACTTCGACTTTCAAATAGGAATTGTTCTACGCTCCAAGAGCTTTCCAGGCATATAAATAACACCTCCTAACGATTTTTCTATGATTTTATACGCAATTTTAAAGTTCGTGCTGACATGCAGGTCAAAGCGCGCGGCCGCTCGGTCTCTGTGAGCGGCCGCTCGAAGCTTCTGATGTGATTTTGGTGATTTTTAAGCATGGGAATCATGTCGCAACCGCATTTGATGATTCCCGAAGCCTAAGTAATGACTCGCCGACTAAATAAACCTTTGTTTGACTGAAATTATGGTCCGGTTTATGTCGCCATGATCTGGTTCTTAGTTTTGAATGTTTATGGCGACTTTTACCCAATTTGACCCATTTAGACATTTAACTTATCCAAACACCATTTGACCATGCGCAATGC
The DNA here is from genome assembly GCA_028751855.1 of Ambrosia trifida. Taxonomy (NCBI): domain Eukaryota; kingdom Viridiplantae; phylum Streptophyta; class Magnoliopsida; order Asterales; family Asteraceae; genus Ambrosia; species Ambrosia trifida. Next base: position 24,110,016 of record CM054123.1, on the reverse strand, counting down.
ATCTAGTTTATGTTGTCAAGTCATTATACACTTGATCAACTAAAGTGTTTGTCCGATTTGTTCGTTATGAGTCCGATTATTAAATTTATCCTTTAGTAAATCTTTATAATTTCCCAAAATGCCCCTCCTAGCCAAATCTTTCGATTTAGCCATTCATGGCGACTCTTCTTGATTCAAACCCATTGTTTTGGACTCAATGACTTGTTTAAAAACTTCTAAGTCCATACGGACTTAGATTTTCAACATTTCTCAAGATTGTTCTAATGTGGTCGATTCTAAGCGCCTTAGCGCGCATTAGACATAGTTATGGAAATAACTTACTTGATTTGCACCCACACTTCATGTGGGTACTTTATCACCTATGTTGCTTCGCCCGAAGGCGTTTATTTGACTACGGACTTACCGGGTGGCCTTGACCCATATCCATACCTTGTGTTTATCCTCCATGATTCTTAACATCAAGAATGCACGCGCAATTGCATCTACCTGTATGCTTTCTAAATAGACAACGTTAATTTCTCGGAACTCAAATGGTAATAACTTGCCATTTGACCCGTTTAACATTATGAATATTAATGCTTGGAATACAAGCATCAAGTGTTGGATTCACAGGGTGAGGACATCACCATTTGACCCGTTTAGACTCCTAGTTCATAATGCTATGTTACCCAAGTTTTTATCTATGGTTCAAGTGAAACAAACTTGACCCATTTAACATCATGCTTAACGACTCCATTCAATTGGTTTAATTTGGATTAAAACATCATTTCTCACATATCTTTATTAGTTGACCCGTTTGATGGATTTCTCCATTTGGTCATAACTCGTTATCTCGATTAAGGTCATAAACCACATTTTGTATTGAGTGCACATAAGGCAACTCACTTAATAGATTCTACCCCTTGGGGTTTATCTTTACCTCACACTCAAGATTTGAAACTAATGTTTATAACAATTTAAGCTATGTTATAGTATATTGGTGTAAGTAAAACTTACTTGTATTCATTCCCATTTACTTGCACTTTAGGCTCATATCCGCTTGACCCGTCTTGTTCTTTGATCCATTCCATTCAAGCTTGCACCTAGCTTGACAAGATCAACCTTCACTATACTCATAAGATTAGTTAAGTTAGTCATCATATCCAATAACTAACACATCTCATGAGTTTATTCGCACCATTATTTCGTTTTCCCAAATATCATTTGGCTAAACTTTTCATGTATGGTGTGATTCATATTTTAAACATGTGTTTCACGTTTTATATACGGGTAATTCCATGATTACCCAAATCAAGTTATCACCTCAATTTGCAAACAAGACTATTGAGGCATTTCATCAAACACTTGGTGTGCATCCACCCAAAATACTTGATTTCAAGAATCTAACTTTAACCAAAATATACCCACGTATCTAATTATCAACATAACATGATATTTAGACATTTCATCTAATTTGATCATTATGTCAACTCCTAAGAGTCACTCAAAACTACTAATCATGTGGGGTTTCAACCTAGAAGTTAAACCCCAATTCTTACATATTCACATAATCATATGGTCAAAATCAAATGCACATGTAGAATGTGATTCATACCCGAATTACACCTAGTTGAGGCTCCCTAAAGCTAGAGAAACCTCTAACAACTCATAAATTCACGTTTTTGTCAAAACCCTAGATTTTGACCCAAATTAAAAACGAGTTTAACATCAAATTCAACACGAATTAAAGGTACCTTGATGTTCATTAGGCCTTAGATGATCCCTTTCTTGCTAATGCATTGAAAAACCCCCTTGATTTGGCTTGGATTGAGCTTGTTCTTGAGGTTTAGGGTTGGAGGTTGAAGGAGATGATGATCTCCTGATCATAACTCACGACACACACACACCAAGTGTGTATTTTTATTGTTTTATTATTATTATTAATAAAACTCACTTTGTCATTTGGCAACAATGGTCCCTCAAGTTATCCCACTGTCATTTTCTAGTTAAACTTAGCTAGTCAAGCTAGATTTTCTTGTAATACTTGCTTATTTATAAGATTAGTAACATTAAATGGATTAGTTCCATATTAGAACATAACCCAAGTTTTTATTGTTCGAGTCTCGTTTTATTATTTTGCTAATCACGCTTAATGGCGTAATTAAGCGTAACGGATGATTTTGGGGTGTTACATCTAAATTCACCAGGCGCATCTCTCAGGCACCAATCCCACAAAGACAACGCCTACCGGCCAATGTCAAAATCTACGACGGTCTCACCGACCCAGATGACCACCTCGGCATATTCAACCAAGCTGGGGCCGTCATTGGATGGACTTTGCCCGTCTGGTGCCACATGTTCGCCCAGACACTCACCGGAGCCGCCAGGGTCTGGTTTGACAACCTCCCCACAAGAAGCATCGACAGCTACGACCAGCTGATCGAAAAATTTTCACTCCACTTCAGTCAAAAACGTCGCCACAAGCGCGACAAAAGCCAAATCTCTCTCTGCAAACGCAGAGATACCGAACCTCTGGAGGACTTCATCGTACGGTTCAACAAAGAGGCCCTCCAACTCGGAACGGGGGATGAGGCAACCCGAACCTCCTTCCTATCCAACGTCAACGACGAAGGCCTACAACACACCCTCCAAGGGAAAGACGGCGTCCCAGACGCCTGGGAAGAGGTCGTCCGCATCTCAAAACTATACGCGGGCAACCAAAAAACGATGCGCCAGAACCAGCGAGGGAGCTCCAGCAACAGCCGCAATCGCGGCAACAACCGAGCATCCGTCTGGAACCGCATCTCGGGTTCCACCGATGAAGGACGATACTCAACCTTCGGCGACACCCGAAACATCATCGGCAACAAGCAAAGCCGCGAACAGCGCAACAGCAGACGCCGGAATCAAGACTGGACCCCTCTCACCAAGACACCGTCCCAGGTGCTATCACAAGTCCTCTCGACCGGAGAGGTCACTTTCAAGATCCCAAAACCCATGGGAGCAAAAAGAAAAAATGTCAACACCACCAGATTTTGTGACTTCCACAAAGACGTGGGTCATGATACTGACAACTGCTACAGCCTCAAAATGGAGATTGAGGCGGCCCTACGCTCTGGGAAGCTCTCCAACTTGGTCAAAAACGTCCGCGCCGGCGGTCGCAGGCAAGACGAGCCGGACAAAGCCATCAAAGACATCAGAACACACTATATCTACGGCGCACACAACAGACAGTGCAACATGACACACAACACCAAACGGAAAACCAACTTCCCAAACATAGCAACCACATCACAAGCCACAAACTGGCGAGTGGCCCAAGTCCTCCTCCCTATAATGCCAGGGGGCGCACAATCGACGACCCCACTTACTATCACAGCACTGTTCGGACACTACCGAACTTACAAAATGATGTGCGATGGCGGCAGCAGCTTCGACATCATGTACCAACAGTGCTTTGACCAACTTGACGAAGAAGACAAGGCACGCCTGCAACCAGACACGCCGATTGCCGGCTTCTTCAACGAGGTAATACACCCCATTGGCAAGTTTGACTTTAACGTCACACTTGATGACGGCACACATAGCCGCTCAGAAGTCTGCACCTTCCACGCCATCCCAGCCATCTCCTCGTATGACATACTGCTGGGCAGACAAGGCTTGGCAAACTTCAATTCCACCGCATCAACCCCCCACCAAACCATGGGTTTCCCAACACCCACGGGGTTCGCATACATCCGAGGTAACCAAGAATGCCTCATGACAACTGACCCGGTAGACAGCCCAGCGGCGCTTCCGCCAACCCCACCAACTGACGAAAACTGGGTCCTCAACCCGGCCTTCCCCGAACAAACCATTACTCTGGGCCGGACTCTTTCCCCCCAAGTAAAAGTACATCTAAAGCAGCTATTGGTGGCAAACAAAGACATCTTCGCATGGCAATCATCAGACATGATTGGCGTCCCAAGACACATCGCCGAGCACCGCCTCAACACATACAAAGATGCGCACCCAGTGGCCCAGAAAAAGCGACCACTTGGCCCCGACAGAGTCAAAGCCATGAATGAACAAGTCGACGATCTGCTCGACGCGGGCATCATCAGAAAGTGCAACCACCAAACCTGGGTGGCCAACCCAGTAATGGTCCTAAAGAAGAACGGGTCCTGGCGCATGTGCGTCGACTACAAAGACCTAAACAAAGCATGCCCCAAAGATCACTACCACCTCCCAGAGATCGACTTAAAGGTAGACTCACTTGCGCCATTCAAATACAAGTGCTTCCTCGATGCATATCGAGGATATCATCAAATTCAAATGGCTTACGAAGATGAGGATCGAACGGCGTTCAGAACAGACCGAGGGGTGTACTGCTACACAAAAATGCCCTTCGGACTCAAAAACGCCGGCGCAACTTACCAACGCCTCATGGACCAAGCATTTATCAATCAGATCGGCGTCAACCTTGAAGTCTACGTTGACGACCTGGTCATCAAAAGCACCCAAGAGGATACAATGCTCATGGACATCCAGCGCACCTTTGAACAGTTGCGCAGCATCAAAATGAAACTTAACCCGGGGAAATGCTCCTTCGGAGCTGAAGAAGGAAAATTCCTAGGCGTCATTATCACCAATGGCGACTTCAAACCAAACCCGAAAAAAGTCCAAGCAATCCAACGCATGCCATCACCAAACTCGATAAAAGACGTACAGACACTGATGGGACGTCTAGTTGCTCTCAACCGCTTCCTATCAAACTACGCCTCTAAGTCTTTTCCTTTTGTCCATACTTTACGGAATGTATCAAGAAAACACAGTTCCGCTGGACACCAGAGGCGGAAGTGGCTTTCCGTGAAATGAAGCAATGTTTAACCTACTTGCCAACTCTAACAGCACCCCTTCCAAAGGAACCACTCACACTATACCTATCTGCGTCAGAAACAGCGATAGGCGCGGTGCTATTAGTAGAACGCAACAAAGTGCAAACACCAATCTACTACATCAGCCGCACCCTAGCAGACGCAGAAACCAGATACTCTACAATGGAAAAACTCGTCCTAGCGCTAGTCCACGCGTCACGACGGCTGCGACGGTATTTCCAAGGTCATCCAATCAACGTCCTCACAGATTATAGGATCAACACCGTACTTTCCAAACCAGAACTCTCTGGCCGCCTGGCCAAATGGGCCATCGAGCTAGGTGCACACACCATTATTTACAAACCTAGACCGGCAATAAAAGGGCAGGTCCTGGCAGACTTCATTGCAGAAATCCCGATTGACTAAATCCAAGACTGCAAAGACGAACAAGACCCCAAGCCCATCCCTGACGATCGAGTAACCTGGTCATTATACACGGACGGAGCTTCCAATGACCAGGGCTCAGGCGCAGGCCTTCGCCTCGTTAGCCCCGACAAAACAGAATTCACATACGCTGTGCGCCTAGAATTCCCAAGCACAAACAACGAAGCAGAATACGAAGCATTCTTGGCAGGACTGCGCCTTGTAGACAAAATGGGCGCAAGACACCTCAACGCCCACGTGGACTCTATGCTAATAGCAGGCCACATGAACGGTGTCTATGACGCCAAAGATCCAGTCATGGCCCAATATGTCAACCAAGCCAGGCTTCTCACCAAGAAATTCGCTACCTGCACGATCGTCCACATAAATCGCAGCGGCAACAAAGAAGCCGACGCACTTAGCAAAATGGCCTCCACAGCTTGGCCGCATATGGCCAAAGAGGTACGCATTGAAACTCTGCCTCAACCTTCAGTACCGCTTAGACAGGTTAATATAACACAGACAGGCACCGAGTCATGGATGACCCCTATCCAAGCCTACCTAGCAACAGGCACCTTGCCGCCTCAAAAAGCGGAAGCCCGAAAAATCCAATACAAATCCCAACATTATCAACTAATGAATGGGATCTTGTACCGACGCTCATACCTAGGCCCATTGCTAAAATCCATAGATACTGCAACAGCCACCTTACTCATAAAAGAAATTCATGAGGGCATATGCGGGATCCATGCGGGGCCAAGGATGGTCGTCGCCAAAATCATGAACGCAGGATACTATTGGCCGGGCATGCATCAAGACGCCGTCAAAATTCTACGCACCTGTTTCAACTGTCAACTACACGCACCAAATACCCTGCGCCCTAAAAACGATTTGGTACCTGTCACGGCCGCCTGGCCATTCCAGAAGTTGGCCATCGACCTGGTCGGCCCATTCCCAATGGCCCCTGGAAAGGTACAATACCTCATCGTTGCCGTTGACTACTTCACAAAATGGGTAGAAGCCAAGCCGCTCGCTTCAATTAGCGCCGAACAAACAAAAAAATTCATCTGGGAATTTATCATTTGCCGCTTCGGCTTACCCATGGAAATTGTCACAGACAACGACACACAATTCACTGACAAAAAACTCCAAACATGGCTAACACAACTAGGCGTCAGCCAGATCTTCTCATCCGTCGCCCACCCCCAAGGTAATGGCCAAGTAGAACGCATCAACAGATCCTTGGTCGAAGGCATTAAGACTCGCCTAGGGTCGAAACGCACGGGCTGGGTAGACGAGCTCCCACATGTGCTATGGGCACACCGCACCCTCACGAAGACCAGCACCGGCGAAACCCCGTTCATCCTAACCTATGGTTCTGAGGCCGTAATACCCGCGGAGATAACATTCCCATCACCACGGGTCCTCAACACGACCACCACCGACAATGACAAAGAACTACGCCTCAATCTAGATCTCTTAGACGAAAGACGTGACATCGCCGCCATACGCGAAGCAAACTATAAAAAGCAATTGGAGCGCTACTATAACTCCAAAGTCAAAGCTTGCGAATTCGACATCAGCGACTATGTCCTAAGAGACAACTACGCCTCTCACGCAGAACGCCCCGGAAAACTCGCACCAAACTGGGAAGGACCTTACAAAGTTCAACAAGTACTAGGAAAAGGGGCATATGCGCTAGAAAAACTTGATGGAACGCCCATACCTAGATCATGGAATGTAGCGCAGTTGCGCACATGCTACTTATAAAGCATTTTCAGTTTCACATTTTTCTTCTAAACTTATGAAGTTAATCTACCCTTCATAAATAATTCTGCGCAATCATCACTTATGAAGTTAATCTACTCTTCATAAATGATTCCGCGCAGTCATCACTTATGAAGTTAATCTACTCTTCATAAATGATTCCGCGCAAACATCACTTATGAAGCTAATCCACTCTTCATAAATAATTCTGCGCAATCCTCACTCATGAAGTTAAGCTACTCTTCAACAGACAAACGCACCAACACATCAGACAGATCAACAAGATAGAAGGAAAAAAGTTTCATTTCATACCAACAACACATTTACAAAAGAAGAAAAGTACAAAAGCAACCTACTGGGGAGGCTCATGGGCCGTCCCCGAACTACCCGCCCCCGACCTATGCTTCTCCGCCCGCTCCCGTCCAACGTGGTCGGACTCCTCCACCCAACGCTTGAACATGGCGATAGGGTCAGGATCTGTAACACCCCAATCGATGGCGGAAACATCGGGATGTCACGTATTGATGATTGTTCAGTAGCTCATGGTAAATGATAAATTTCGTTATATGATTTAGATAAATTACATACAATTGTTCTACAAGAATTCGTACATCAAATTGAGTAAAACTACACACACATCTTCAAGTATCAATTCAAATCTTCGAGCAAGTAGAACCTGAAACATGTTAAGTTGAAAATATTTGGGTCAACAAAAGTTGGTGAGGATTACATAGGTTTTGATAATCGAATAAAATTGTTGTGCAATTCATGTGTCATGGCAATCTAGTCCATATGTGAAAACATACTAGAAGTAAATCGAGTGCATAATCAACCATTGTGACTGTTGTATTGTGGTACATCCCATACGCTCATGGTTCACTCGTTTATATTGCAGTAACAAACACCCACGCTACCTTTGTAGGAGGCACGTATCCGGGTGGGATTGTCAGTCCAATAGATCTATCAATGTAAACCATCGGCTGATAAATGTTTATGCTAGAATTGTGCTTACCCTAGTCATGTTCAAGACATAATGCAACATAGAAATACACATAGACACATTGATGATTGAATTGCATAAATGATGTTGTAACATGTTTCACCCCAAAAATGGTGATAAATAGAAAATGGGCTATGTAAAACTCACCTTAGCAAAATGTTATATCTGTTGAAAAATTGAATAATGGTGTTGCCCAAATGTGTCAACTATCACCCTATAATAAGGTAATAAATATGTCTAAGTCTATCAAGTCTACAAATGTATAAGTTCTAGGGCTTCAAATTTGGGGATAAATGCTTGTTTGATTAATATTAAAAATGTTTGATAATTGAGAGAATATTAGTAAACAAATAACTAAAAATCTTTTTTATGAAATTTAAATTTAAGATGGTCACAATAATGTGTTTAAAGTGTAAAAATAATTTTTACAAAATTATTTACTTTAAAATAGAATATTAATTCTATTTATAACAAATTGTCAAAATTTAACTTTAATATTTAAAAATACTAAAATTAAAGAATTATTAGTTTAAAATTTATATTTCTGTTCTAAATAATCAGAAATAATTTGTATAAAATTTTGGTGCAAAAATATTAAAAATTGAATTTATTATGATTTAATTATGATTAAAACTAACAAAAATTGATTAAAAATATTAAATAAATGATTTTTCAGAATTAAAAATATTTTCAGAAAAGTTTATCATTATATAAACTCAGAATAATTTTTGTGGAAATTTATAAAATTGTTCTGATATTTTAATGGAATTTTATAAATATAATAGAATAAAATTGATTTAATTATTATATATATATTAAATAAATTAATTTTTGAAAACTAAAAATTGTGAGTGAAACTTTTCCATCAGATTAGCTTAAAATAATTTTTTTAGAATTTATAAAAGAGTTTTAATAATTAAAAATGAATTTATAAAATTATATGTATTATATAACTATTTGTTTAAAAACGAAAAAAAAAAGAACAAAAGGGGTATGCCACTGCCGGGACTCGAACCCGGGTGGCTTAGGATGATAGCACCAGACACAACCACTTGGTCCAGACCAGTGGTTGTGTTTATTTCCGTTTGATTAAAAATAAATATTATAAGCTGAATCATGTTTATCCCCAAAATCAAACCCACGAGCCCTAATTTTCCAATCGTTTGATTCACACATCAATAGCCCAATTAACCTTAGGGCTATTGATGTGTGGATGCCGATGATCAAAACCCACCAAAAATTTTATACTTACAATGCTGTTACGAGCACGATTGAACGGTCAATCCAAAAAGTCAAAACACGATCGTGAAACAAGAACAGAGGATAGTTAATAGAAATTGGAGGTTTAGAGAGATTGTTCGGCGAGGTGAGGAGGTCCAGAAGAGTTCAATTTATAGTGAGGTTATCTGGGTTGCCGAATTGGTATCTTTGACTTCGTTTTGAATGTTGACGCGTTCGTGGATCAATCATAGCAACAATTGAATGATAATTGACGAAGGTATGAGTCATAATAGGCCGGATATCACGTTGCCAATAAATTCCGATCAATGCCGAGTCAAATGGTGGTGATTATGGTAAGTTATTGATTCTCAGTTGACTTTCCAAGTCAACTGAGATGTTTCGGATTCGTGTTATATTTATATTCTGTCTGGATTGAAACAAACATGATGGCTAGACCAGATGGTTAGGTCTTTGTGTGTATTGGGCTGGCTGAGGACTCGGGTTCGAACCCCGGCCTCAGCAATTAATTTTTAATATATATGATATATATATATATATATATTATGAATAATTAGGGTTTAAAATGTCACAAAAAAATAATTAAATGCAAACTATATTAATAAAACTTGTCGTTTTTATATCCGGATTATACGTAACGCGCTATAATAAATCGTGAAATGTTACAGGATTCGCCAGACACTGCCGCACAACCTGCAGCACGGGAAACTCGATCTTTTCAAGCTTTTGAAGCTGCTCCATCAGCTGCTGATCGGTATTCACGTCACCAAACGGCTGATCTTCAACAGCCGCCCCATCCCTGGCGGCCAAAAAACCTTCCCGCCACCCACTATGGACACCCGTTGTGCGGGCAGCATCCACCACTTCCGCGATCTGCTCGCCCATCTTGGGCGCATTCCAGCAGCGATCAAAGACCTGCACAAAAACCAAACACCAAGTCAAAAACAAAGGACGGCATAAAGACTTAGAAAAACAAAAAGAAAAACTTACCGCAGAGATCCCATCGGACATAATCCAGAATGACTTCTCGCAGTAAGCCCTCTGAGCGTCCAGCAGGAGCGTCTTCTCCAACTCCCACGCTTCCCGTTCCTTCGCAAGCGCCTCAAGCTGACCCTCTAACTCTGACACCCGAGTGGTCATCCTAACCACATCGGCGTCCTTCGCCTTCAGATCACCGACAGCGGTGGCATACTTGGAGGAAAGCTCCTCCAACTCCTTTGCCCTTGCCGCTGAGACCTTCTTCTCATCGGCCAAGGCAAGCTCAGCCTTTTGAACAAGTTGACGACGGCGATCCAACTCGGTATTCACCACCACCGTCGACTTTGCCCAGGACTTCTGCTTCTCAGCAGCACCAGCATCCTTCTGGCGCAGTTCGGACTCCAACTTCCGAACCTGCTCCAAAAGGCGTATACGAGCGGACTCGTATACTTCCTTCTCCCTCGCCAACCGCTCGGTCTCACCAGCAACCGACGCCCGCTCGTCCAAAAACTCACCCTCCCCTCTGTGCAAGGCATAAAGGTTGCCCATGGTCTGCGTGAGATTCATGCATATTTCGGAGAAGAGAGTCGCGCGGTCTTGAGCTCGGTGATGCCCCCGCTCGGCAGGCTGCAACGCATAGCTTACAAATTCCTCAGCCACAAAGAGGTTGAGGAATCGGCAGCTTTCGGTTATCCGCCACCCAGGCGTATAAACCGAAGCATCCAGCCGGAAGGCCGGACCACTCGAAGACGCCAAAGCACCTTCAGCTTTCTTCGACTTGGGGTCTTCCACCCCACCACCCTGAGAAGACGCCTCCATGACGTCCTTTTCACTTATATCAACAAAAGAGGGCCCGCCCAGCGAACCCTCACCACCCTTAGCAGCCATCCCCTCAGCCTGCTCCTTCTTAATGCGCACCAGGTCCTCGTGCTGTTTCAACAGGACCAGGCGGCGCTCCTCCTCCTCCTTGGTGGCCACCTCAGCCAAACGAGCATCCTCAGCTCGCTTGTGCTGCAACTCAGCCTCACGGGTGGCCGCCTCCTCCTCCCTCTGCTTCAAGGCGGCCTCAGCAGCACGCCTATCTTCCTCCTCCTTACGCGCAAGCTCAGCTTGGCGCGCAGCCTCAGCCTGGGCACGCTCCTCCTCAAGCTTCTTCTTCCGTTCCTCCTGATATTGTTTCACGGAAGGAGGAACAGAGCCTACAACGGAAAAACAGGCGAATAAAAAACTTGGAAGCAAATAAAAGAAAAATAAACAAAGGTACTTACTGCTCAGTTTCTTCAGGACCTTCTTGTAAAAAGGCTCGCGCATCGGCGGCGGCTCAAGCTCCAACTCATGCGGCTTGTCACCTCCATGAGACGCCCGCTTTGGCGACGAGCCACCACCTATGTTTTCTTCAGCCGTCTCCGGCTGCTTGCGCTTGCGACCTGCAAACAAGTGAAAAAACCTTTAAATAAGGACAGACAGAAGAATACAACAATAAAGAAACTAGAAGGGACTCACTGTCAGTAGCCACATCCTTAGGCAGGCGGCCTTAAGCCGTCTCATCTCTGCCTTGCGCCCCGGCCGAAGACGATTCCACTCCTGTGCCACCTGCAGATCTACGCGCATGATGTATTAGACCGGACGACGAATCACTTGACTCATCGTCCGAAAAAAATACATAATCAACACCCGCCGCCGTTTTCACGGACACTGGGTCAGGGTTGATTAAAAAACCAACCGCAAGGTCAGAAGGCGCACCTTGCATCGGGCCGGGGAACAAGAAGTTCTCCACCAGAAGATCCATCTCAGACACGCCCCCCTCCGGCACCGCAACATACATGGTCTTCACAGACCGGGCGGCAAAAAAATCAAACAACAAATCATCTGCGATCAAAAAACAAAGGCGTAAGACATAAGTAATACAAACAGACTGGGCGCAACAAAAAACACTTACCCTCTACAGAAAGTGGCGCACCATCTCCAGCAGGCGCCACATTGTATCCCTCCCTCACGCCCAGGCGGCTCAACCCCAGCAACCGAAGGATCCCCTCATCCAACTTATCCAAGTCATCTAAACGACTTGGGTGCGCTGAGAGATCCTTAAACCACTCCTCCTCTTGGAAATCCTTCATCACCTCGAAGGATGGCACCTTCTGCCCAGGACGAAGCTCCAGCTTCGCCATGTCTACAGGAATCACCTCCTTCTTCAAAAAGAAGAAACACCTCTTCCAATCCCAAAGAGTTTTTGGAGAACTCTTCGGCACAATCAGACTGACACTCTTGGATCTCTCCACGAAAGAAACCTAGCCTGATTCCTTTACCTCCAGCTTATAGAACACGTTGAAGTGTTCAAACACCGGCTGCCTCCTCAGAGACCGGTAGGTGGCCTCGAAGTGCATCACCCTCATCACCCCAAAAGGGCTCATTTGAGAGACGTGCACCCCATATCTCTGAAGGACAGAGATAAAGAAACGAGACACCGGCATCCGGAAAAGCCCCTTTTGAAAATATGCCTCATATAAGCATGTCTTCCCCTCCGGGCAGTCTACCGAAGTCTGCCCCTTTTCTGGCAGCTCCGGATCCCAATCCCTTGAGATGCCATACTTCGTAACCAAAGACCTAAACTTGTCTTTGGACCACGAGATCTGAGCATCCCTCATGGCCAGTTCAGCCTTCTTGTCCTCCGACGACATCTTCGAGAGAAAAGAATAAAACTCTTGATTGGAAAAAATAAAAATCACCGGTGAAAGTTTGAAGAAATTTCGAAGAAAAGAAAAGAATGAAAAAACCTAAGGGTGGAGACGACTATTTATACCCATCGCATTAAATGCAGGTAATGATGCTCGGCAGGCTTTTCGCGCAAAGGTCCAATCACAGACAGACACGTCGCACAGCCCACGTGACTGAAACGGCCCACGCGCCGCGCGTGGGTCACTCGCCAGACGGTTGCTCTACCCCAGCTGGCAATCGATGCCGATGATCGACACGTGTACGCCCACGTTCAAAATCACCATGAACAATTGTCCCCACTCACCAGATATACGACACGTGGCGGTCTACCAACTCAACAGTCGTACTAACTGTCAGACACGATCTCCAAGATAGGTGTACCAACTGTCAGACACGTCCTTTCAAATTCAAAACATTCCTGCCTTTAATTCACACAAATTCCAAAGAGACAAATTCAATACGGAGTAAATGAAGGCGCAGACAGGGACAAAAAACGACTTTTCACAACTGGCCGCGCAAACAGGCCGAACGCCTATCTTGGCTCAACGCCTGCGCGCCAGACTGAAAATTTTGAAAAAATTAATATCCACAACTTCCGGCCGCGCAAACAGGCCCAGCGCCTATCTTGGCTCAACGCCTGCGCGCAAGATGGGAAATTTTGAAAAAATTAATTTCCACAACTTCTGGCCGCGCTAACAGGCCTAACGCCTATCTTGGCTCAACGCCTGCGCGCCTGACTAAAAATTTTGAAAAAATTTTATTTCCACTTTCTGGCCGTGCAAACAGGCCCAACGCCTATCCTGGCTCGACGCCTGCGCGCCAGAACACAAATAAGGCGCTTCCCGTCATACGCCCACAGCTTGATCTCTGTGCGCGCATCAGTTGACGAAGAATAAACAACAAACACACGTCCACTTTGGTACATGAAAACCCAGTGACGACTGGATGATACCCAAGGTACACTTGTGAAATCAAGTCCAGCACTCCCCAAAGATACAGGCCAGCACTAGACTGGGGGACTTGAAGGGATATGGTATTAAAGCACTACAAATACCATACCATCACCCACTTAGAACAGGCCCCGCCAGACGCCTATCTACTCGTTCTACGTCAGCGGATATCTCACGCCCATCCACCCGTTTTACGTCAGCGGAACGTCTGGCATCCACAAGCCCGTTCTATGTCAGCGATGCATCTGCCGTCCGACACAAGCACGAAATACTCTTGTGCTACGTCGACGGAACACCTGGCGTCACACGCCCGTTTTACGTCAGCGGTACATTTAACGCCAGGCGCAAGAACCGCCGCCCCTTTTCACATCGGCGGGCCAAATATACATCAAAACTTCCTTGGCAAGCTTCACTACAAGTGGAAGATGCCTTTTGGGGCAGCCTTGGGACTCACCCCTGCCCCAAACAAAATATCTCTGACATGACAAGCGACCCATCAGAGTTCCCCTCCTATCAAAGACTGTTCCCAGTCTGACGAGCAGAAAAGACGACGACGTGGCAGCCTCCCAGCCAAGATATCTTTCTGACAAAGCAGACTTCCTCTACCCATCTCGAAGTTCTGGAAAGCATAAACTGTTCACCGCCTTTCTCTACCAATAAGCGTGCACCACGTGTCCACCACCCATCAGCGTCCACTCACTGGGCGCCACGTGTATATGCGCCAGGACGGTAACATCCCCCCTAGCATTCTACTTTTTCCTACTTACTTAAACCCACTTGCACCAAATGGGCCTAAGGGCTTGGGCCGGATTATGGAGACACCTCTACCTGGGCCGGGCCCCGTTAAGGGTAGAGGATGGGCTGAGAAAGTAGGATATCTTGGTACTATAAAAGGAGGACTCCCTTCTCCTTTTATTGGCATCGAATATCTCACATACTTTCACTCAAGAAGAATACGAATTCTCTAGTACCTTCTTCAACCCTCTGTTTATTATACTAACAGTTAGAGGCTCGGCTCTTCTAATTGGTAGTCTCTTAATTCCTTGGTCTTGCCTTTAGACCCTCACGTATTTTATAATCACACTCTCTTTATAAAATACAGTAGAATCACTTCTTGGATCGCCTCCGTTACTCGATCTTAGATACGTGTTTCTTCAATACTACAATGGTAGAGGTAATAATGGTGTCATCATTTTGATAAACATTTTTACAATAGTATTCACTTTAATTTGAGTATTCGCTGATTGGTTCAAATTTTAGTGAAAGAAGCTATTGTACAAAGCGTCATTAACATACAAAGTGTAAGAAGCTATCTCAGCCGTTGATCTGCGTTTTAAAACAACATCCCCCCATTTTAATTATCAACGTGTTTTTTGTTTGTCATTAACGAATCAAGGGCAAATTAGACAAATTACTGCTATAATAATTTGAATTTTGTATAATCATGACGCCCAAATCATCTAATTAATTGACAGTTATTATGATTTGCTATAATTGTGGAAATCACAAACTCAAAACACCACAAACATCATACTCTATAAAAAAAAACAGAGCAACCATATCAAACAACATCAGACAACCACAATCACTCGATTAAGGACGAATTATGACTCCAAAACGCAAATCAAGTAAGTAGAAATTCATATTGTTACTTTAATTTTGGTCGTCTGTTCGTTTTCATCGTCTATGATGAATAAATGAGAACCCTAAAATTACGTTTGTATGAAACAGGTGAAGGAAGAGAACGAAAAAGTACCAGTTGTGGTTGAATATTATAGAACATATGTTTTGATCGTGCGTTTAATATAAATTATTAAGGTTTTATGTATGTCTTTTATTGTAATGATTTCAGTTTGTGATGTTGTTAAAACGCATGTATAATATACCAAAAACGCACCTTTATATCTGGGAGTATTATAATCAAATGCTATGTTGATAAACGCACTTATAATACACTCAAACGCATGTTTTAAAATTGATAGTAATCAACTGTCATTTTTAAAACATAAAACGCACTTATAAATCACTAAAACGCATGTTATAAAATTGATATTATTCAACTGCCATTGTAAAAACATAAAACGCTTATAATGTTTTTATAAAACGCATCTATTTGCTTTGCAACATGATTTCATGTGAATGTATTTGTTCATTGTTGTTTGTTTAATTTTGAAGATGAAAAACAAGGAATATTATTAAAAAAAATTATGATAATGATTTCCAAACATAAAACGCACGTACAATATACTAAAACGCATCTAATGTATTGATATTATTCAAATTACCTTGGAAAATATAAAACGCATTTGGAAAAACATAAAACGCACGTACAATACACTAAAACACAGTATCAATGTTCAATAAAAGTAAAACGCATTTGTAAAACCATAAAACGCATTTGTGTCAATGTTCATCGGTAGTTTGCTCATCAGAAGTTAGGCCATCAGTGGTTTGACTCAGCAGTAATTATTAACTTCTTCTTCAATAGTTACAAACACTTCATCAAAAGTTAATAACCAACAATAATCAGTAGTTTCATTAATCAGATATTTGGTTTGACTTTCATTAGTAGTTACCAATAATACACAGTATCAATGGTCAATAAAAATAAAATGCATTTAGAAAACCTTAAAACGCACTTTGTATGTTGAACTCACTCTTCATCACCTTGATCTTCATTGTCTTCAGAATCATCTTGTTTTTTTTTTTTTTATTCTTCTTCGTTTTCAACTGTAACATCTTAAAAACCATAATTACCTTGAATCCATCTATGTTCAGCCATGAAATCAAACCTCTCACAGCCTTCTTCATCAGCATTATGTGAAACTTCCTGTATTATATCTACAATATAAAAACAAATATCTATCAATCTTTGGTGAACTGTATATTATCTTCGAAAATATATGAAACACGCGAAAATTAACCATGAAAGTCTAGATTATCAATATCAACCACAAGATCTTCTTATCTGATTATGGTTTCTGGTTCGTTGTTTACGTCTGATACACAATTAAAACGGATAATAAGACTACGAGTAAATGCAAAAAAAAAACAGAGCAACATACTAAACATGACGATAAACTCTTCAAGTGAATATAAAAATCGAGAAAATCTTTGATCGAATTATGCATTGTGATTAGAGTTTTGAATTAGGTAACAAATAATGAAGGAAGATTGTGAAAGCAATTACGCAAATTTGATTTCTGATTAACGATAAAACAGGGATTGATATTTCTATCAAAATTAGAACGTGATTAATGGACGTGGAAAAAGTCTATAATACCCTTCTAATTATTGAAAACGAATTATGAGATTATAACCGCCATTTTACACGTGTCCATCTTTAATGGCTTCTTACACTTTGTACGTTAAGGTACTTTGTACCAAATACTTTCTCCAAATTTTTAATTTAAAAAAACATGAACCTATCTTAGACTTTTAAAAGTTATATAATTCATTCAACTAATCAGTTGATGTTCACTTTATTATTTACAATTCAAAAGTACGGTCCAAGCTAGTAGCCACAACCTGATCTAAGATAAAGCTTATATTTAATCATTACAATTCAACAAGCCTTAAGTGTTGGTTTAATCCTAAGTTTAGGTGAAAAATTGAAAGAAAGCAAAAGTTTGAAGATATACTTGTAGTCAAGTTATAAAAATAGTCAACTTACCAAGTCAAAGTGCACAAAACCAAGGATATTCCTACCGAATCAATTTAATATATTGGTCTAAGACGTCTGATGTCTCACAATCGAGAAGCAAACATATAAATTTGAATATTCCTAATCAATAAATAGAAGTATAGAACCCTCAAATTAATATTGGTCCACTTAGTTAATGGTGGCCCAAGTATGTTTATCAAACTGGACACTACATGTTTATCAAAATACTAACTTACTCTTATCATGCATTACTAACTAAACCTAGTATAATTGATAACTCATGAATATTGTTATTGATTTCAGTCATCGAATACAATGATAATGTACACCATATATAAAGAGATGCCTTCTAACTAATTTCCTGTATACAAGGTAAATTGCATAATCTACAAATCACAATAATAGGAAACTAATAATGATAATAACTATACTGTAAATACTTCGGCTAATACTCCCCCTTAGCTGGACCGGGAGTGAAGACAGACGGTGAAGCTAGACCGAAAACTTTCAAACAATTGTCTCGAGAGACCTTTAGTGAAGATGTCAGCATACTGGTAGGAGGCTGGCACATGTAGAACACGAACTTGACCCAAACGAACCTTTTCACGAACAAAGTGAATGTCAAGTTCAACATGTTTTGTTCTTTGATGTTGTACGGGGTTGTCTGACAAATAAACTGCTGAAATATTATCACAATAAACGACAGTCGCTCTTGTAATGGGAATATGTAACTCTAATAATAAATTTCGTAGCCAGCTTGTTTCGGCCACGGCATTTGCAACTCCTCGATATTCCACCTCGGCACTGGATCGTGAGACTGTTTGCTGTCGTTTTGATGACCAAGAAATCAGATTATTGCCAAGAAAAACACAAAAGCCGGATGTGGATCGTGCAACCAGCCCAGTCTGCGTCCGAGTAGGCAAAAAGAGATGTGGTAGCGGATGGTGTCAAACGTACCCCATAGTCTATAGTACCCTTGATGTAGCGTAGGATACGTTTCAAGAATGCAAAATGTGAATCCCGAGGAGCATGCATGAATAAAGATACTTGTTGCACGACATAGGAAATGTCGAGGCGAGTAAATGTAAGATATTGGAGGGCCCCGGCTAGGATGTGATAGAAAGACCCATTGGGTAGCAAGCTTGTAACACCCCAACCGATGGCGGAAACATCGAGGTGTCATGTAATGATGATTGTTTAATATCTCATGGTACTAAATGAAAGTTGAATAATATTAAACAATTTACAATTTATCTTACAAGTAATGATTACAAAAGCTTGAATAATATAAACTAAGTCCAAAGCTCCTACGTGTTCAAAGACTTGTACAACCTCCAATAGCAAATAAAACCTGAAACATGTTTAGTTGGAAAGATGGGGGGGTCAACTATAAAAAGTTGGTGAGAATACACAGGTTTTGCATATAGTTGAAAACAATATGTTGTATAGTAATCATTGTTGAAGTATAATAATGAGTAATGATAGTATATGAGTCCGACATGTAACAATGCGTCTTTTGTACAATCAAACCTTGTGTCGACTGAGACCTAACTCGCAAGTTAGTAAAAGTGTAACTGTTATCGATCATCCCTGAATTTATGCGGGGGGATGGGTTTATCAGACCTATAGCGCTATAATCTAAACAGGCGGCTTGATCAATGTTAATGATTGTACTGTGTCTTTTTGTTACAGTCAAATGATAGAATGAGTAAATGGTAGTGTAATTGAATCACAAGTTTCAACAATGTAAGAATGAGTAAATGATAGTGTATAAAATGTTTAAACATGTTTCACCCCAAAATGTAAAACATAAAAAGGGGCTATGTAAACTCACCTTAGGTGCATAATGAGTTCGTGCGTTTTATTGAGCGTGCAAACACTTAGTAATAATGCCTTGGAAAACTCGGAACTAGCTAGAGGAGATAATGATGGATGAAAACTTTAGTATATGGGAGATGGGATAATAATGTTTTTTTTATTGAATGGTATAAAGAGTTGAATGGTAGGCTATATTATTTATAGTGTATAATTTGAAGTTGTAATTAGGGACTACTTTGACTAGGCTTGAATTTAGAAACAACTTTGACTTGACTAGAAGACCATATTTACTAACACTTTGACTTGACTAGGAGACCATATTTACTAACACTTTGACTTGACTTGACTAGGAGACTACGTTTGACTTTTCAGGTTTGACTAAGGGACCTTGAAAGGGTTTAAGTTTAATTGGTTTTAATTAACATCACAAACACCAAATGGTGTAGTGGTTTGTGTGGTGTGGTTAAGGTTTAGCCCGCCAGGGACTCGGGTTCGAATCCTGGCACAGGCAAACATTTTTTTAACGTTTTTAAATCAGAATTTTTAATACAATCCAATTTAATATTGATTATAAGTCATTATTTAAACAAAAAAAAACTTAACAAAATGGATGGTAAAGATACTGTAAACATGAATCGGATGAATAAACGATGGAGTTCTATATATATATATATATATATAAAGAAAATTTGTGTGATGTTACAGTCTCCCTTACTTTTAGGAACTTCGTCCCGAAGTTTATTTTAAGAAGAACATTTGAATAGTGTTGAGGATAGTTAGGGTGACTATGGTTCAGAGTAGGGTAAGAGTTTAAGGAATGTATAAGATAACCATAAATGCTAGATGGACAACCAAATAACTAGGGTTTGTTATTGGTCTGACCCTACAGTATCCCTCTCCACGTATCATTAGTGTTTATATATAGGGTGTACCGCAGCTAACCCATCACACCTCTGATACTTCGAAAACACATGGGGTATCTCCCAAAACCTTAATAGAATTTCACACTAACTTAATGTACCTGTAAATTCATGATTACGTTCCGGACCGCAATCACCAATTTACCTTACATTAGGGTTTTGTGTCCTTCTATGACTCTAAACACACATGTAAGTAATGCAATATAGCCTTGTGATTGAATCGTATACAATGTATCCAAAAATAACTCCAACTGTTGAGCAGGAAAAAGACCTCTACCAGTCAGTGAGTAAGAACCTCTACCGATTGTTGAGCAGGTGCGATAGCCTCTACCAGTCGTTGAGCAGGTTGTAGGGCCTCTACCGACTGTTGAGCAGGCATGATGACCTCTACCAATCGTTGAGTAGGTTATTTGGTACTCTACTAACTGTTGAGCAAGTACTTCATCCTCTATCAGTTGTTTGATTAAGTGTACCAATTATTACACACATGAATTGCAAATTGATAATATGTAGATGTAAGCAATCAAGTATCAAGTATAACATACGAGTTGTAATCGAGTTGCCCTAGACAAGGTTAATGACTCTAGGTGTGTCTATAGCAAATAGTTTATATTCCATGAATTCTAGTTTCAAATGTTCAAATATGGTAGATAGTCGAATACTCATGTATAACTAAGGATTATGTTTGATGCAACACACAATCAAGTTTCAATAGTTTGGTTATCATGGATAACTAGCTCATGTGTGAGAAGGTGAAGGATATGAATTTAGTTTTTGAGAGGATGATGAAAAATCTTGAAGCAGAATCAAGGTTGTGAGAGATAGTGAATGTGAAGATAGTTGATAAAGAGTTTATTTTATAGTAAGGAGATTATGTAGCAGTGAAAATTTTGGGGTTTGGATCAAAGGTTATAATCAAGTGTATAAGAAAACATGATTGTGGTATATGCCAAATATTGTAAAAATTTGAACAAGTTGAAAATGAGTGAGTATCGATGGAGAATTTAGAGACTAGATATTATTCCTATGGATAAAAAAAAATCTTATTTTCAAAATTGGTTTTATACATAAAGCAAAAGTTGTTAAATAGTACAAGCTAAGTGGGCTTTGATTAAAATATTCCCGTTAGTTGGAGATTTCAAACATGACATTAGGTTTTGAAGATCAAGGTTCTATTAAGTGATTTTTAATAGTTTAAAGCATTATATAGAAAATTGTTTGTTACGTCAATAAATAAACAATTGAATTTAAGTTCGAGGACATCTTTTGTCAAAAATATGTACTTTGTAAAGTTACTAGGTAATTAAAATACAACAAGATTTAGAAATCTTTAGTTTGTGCTAAGGTATGAGGTTATAGTTTTTTAAAAAATAAGTAACATGTGGAGAAATGAAATAATATGATTTGGGTAGGGTGTTGAATATTTAAAAAGTAGCTAAAATGGTAAGGTGAAGTGTGATTGTGAAATCCATAGATGGTTATGAAATGAGATCGATTTAAGCTGTAAAATTTTGAGATTTTAGAGCTTAGTTTAAGGAAAGTGAGTGTAATCATTTATTCATTAATTAAAACGAATAAACGAAAACGTTGACTTATCAAAACTTCTAGATTCTAATAACATAGTGAAGACATGCTTTAGCCTATAAGTGAACACTCATCCCGAGAATTCCCAGGTAGGCATCCAGGTCCCTCGTCTAATTGGGATTCATGCGCAATGCCAGTCCTAGACAGAAAACTCAGAATACAGGCGTTAACCCTTCCAGATTGCACGTGTTCGTTATTAAAATTTAGAACTTCGACGAGATCTTCAAGGTGGTTCAGGCTAAACCTGAGGATTTGTCCTACTAGTCTAAGAGTAGATCTTGTGATGGAGAGCACTCTTCTTGTAGGGACTAAAGTAAGGATAAGAAGTAGGATAGAGAATAGAAACAAGTAAGGTTGCAAGTAAAAGGAGCAAGTACTAGTTAAAATCCTATGGCTATAGACTAGATTATTTTTTTCTAATAACCTAATTCCCTATAACCATGGCTCTGATACCAATCTGTAACACCCCAACCGATGGCGGAAACATCGAGGTGTCACGTAGTGATGATTGTTCAATAGCTCATGTTACTAAATGAAAGTTGAATAATATTAAACAATTTACAATTTATCTTACAAGTAATTATTACAAAAGCTTGAATAATATAAACTAAGTCCAAAGCTCCTACGTGTTCAAAGACTTGTACAACCTCCAATAGCAAATAAAACCTGAAACATGTTTAGTTGGAAAGATGGGGGGGTCAACTATAAATAGTTGGTGAGAATACATAGGTTTTGCATATAGTTGAAAACAATATGTTGTATAGCAATCATTGTTGAAGTATAATAATGAGTAATGATAGTATATGAGTCCGACATGTAACAATGCGTCTTTTGTACAATCAAACCTTGTGTCGACTGAGACCTAACTCGCAAGTTAGTAAAAGTGTAACTGTTATCGATCATCCCTGAATTTATGCGGGGGGATGGGTTTGTCAGACCTATAGCGCTATAATCTAAACAGGCGGCTTGATCAATGTTAATGATTGTACTGTGTCTTTTTGTTACAGTCAAATGATAGAATGAGTAAATGGTAGTGTAATTGAATCACAAGTTTCAACAATGTAAGAATGAGTAAATGATAGTGTATAAAATGTTTAAACATGTTTCACCCCAAAATGTAAAACATAAAAAGGGGCTATGTAAACTCACCTTAGGTGCATAATGAGTTCGTGCGTTTTATTGAGCGTGCAAACAGTTAGTAATAATGCCTTGGAAAACTCGGAACTAGCTAGAGGAGATAATGATGGATGAAAACTTTAGTATATGGGAGATGGGATAATAATGTTTTTTTTTATTGAATGGTATAAAGAGTTGAATGGTAGGCTATATTATTTATAGTGTATAATTTGGAGTTGTAATTAGGGACTACTTTGACTAGGCTTGAATTTAGAAACAACTTTGACTTGACTAGAAGACCATATTTACTAACACTTTGACTTGACTAGGAGACCATATTTACTAACACTTTGACTTGACTTGACTAGGAGACTACGTTTGACTTTTCAGGTTTGACTAAGGGACCTTGAAAGGGTTTAAGTTTAATTGGTTTTAATTAACATCACAAAACACCAAATGGTGTAGTGGTTTGTGTGGTGTGGTTAAGGTTTAGCACGCCAAGGACTCGGGTTCGAATCCTGGCACAGGCAAACATTTTTTTAACGTTTTTAAATCAGATTTTTTAATACAATCCAATTTAATATTGATTATAAGTCATTATTTAAACAAAAAAAAAACTTAACAAAATGGATGGTAAAGATACTGTAAACATGAATCAGATGAATAAACGATGGAGTTATATATATATATATATAAAGAAAATTTGTGTGATGTTACAAAGCTGCCATCCTCGGCACTTAGTTTTGATGTCGTGTCCACCGGTGTGTTGCACGGTTTACAATCTGTCATGTTGGCACGGGGCAAAATATCACGGGCATATTGAGATTGAGATAAAAAATAGACCGTGAGTGTCACGCTGAACAGATATTCCCAAAAAGTGATGCAGAGTTCCTAAGTCAGACATGGCGAACTCTCGAGAGAGTATGTTGATTATGTTCTGCAGCAGAGTACCTGAGGAAGCTGTTAAAATAATATCATCAACATAGAGTAATAGGTAAGCCGTGTGACTCTCCTGTCGATAGACAATTAATGAATTATCACAAACGCTGCCTTTGAAATTGTGGGAGGTGATAAAAGTGGCGAATCGTTGGAACCATGCCATCGGTACCTGTTTGAGTCCATATAACGATTTTGGTAACCGACAAACATGATTGGGTTTGTGGTGTCACTAAAACCCGATGGCTGAAACATGTACACTGTCTCTTTGTAGGTTGCCATGTAAAAATGCATTCTTAACGTCAAGTTGATGAATGGGCTAGTTGTTAGTAAGTGCAACAGTTAGGACTGTGCGCATAGTGGCTGGTTTAACAACTGGACTAATTGTATCTTGACAATCAATGCCTACTGTTTGTGATTTTCCATTGATAACAAGACGGGCTTTGTACCGTTCTAGACTTCCATCTTGTTTGAATTTGTGGCGAAAAAGCCACATGCACCGAATAATAGGTTGGTTTGTGGGCCTAGGAACCAATTCCCAAGTATCATTATCAATTAAAGCTATATATTCAGTTAGCATAGCCTGTTGCCAATTATGATCGGTTAAGGCTTTAAGGTGGGAAATGGGTACAAGGGAGATCGGTGTGGTCGTGGTCGCTGTGAGAGTGTATTTTGGGATTGGTTTAAGTATTCCATCTTTCCCTCTAGTGGTCATGTGGTGAGTGTTTTGGAAGGGTGGGTCCGGTTGTATGGGTGGTGCGACGGGTGGTTGGGCTTGTGGTATAGGTTGATGAGGGTAAGGGATGTGTGGGCCGGTTGGGTGAGATGAAGTGGATGGGCCGGTAGGTTGGTGGGTAACGGGCTGGGATGTAGAGTGTGGGCTGGACATATTTGTCAGGCCAGTAGTAGAGGGTGGTGAGGAGTGTTGTGGTGTTGGGCCAGGTGGCGTAGGTGGGTCGGGGTTGCGGATCGGAGGTGGTGGGCTGTTGGAGTGGAAACGAAAGGTGGTTGAGGGTAGTGTGTCATCATCTAGGAATGTATAAGTGCTAGGTAAGGTAGGCGTAGTGAACGGAAATGTGGACTCATCAAAATCCACATGACGGGAAATAGGACTAAACCAGTTGAAGGATCTAGATAGCGATAACCTCAAAAGTTGGGCAGGTAGCCAAGAAAAATGCATCGAACAGACCATGTGTTTAATTTATTTGATTCAGTGGCAGAAAGGTTAGGGTAGCAAGCACAACCGAAAACCCGAAGGTGATCATATGTTGGGTAATAAAAGTATAAGGCAAAGGTGGGTGTATTGTAGTTTAGGCGGGTGGTAGGAAGAATGTTATGGAGATATGCTGTGGTGTGGAGTGCCTCAACCCAAAAAGTGGGAGGTATATGGGCATGCGTGAGGAGGGCGCGTATGATATCGTTGAGGCGGCGAATCATACGTTCATATCGGCCATTTTGTTGGGATGTTTGAGGGCAAGAAAAGCGTAAAGTAAACCCGTTGGAGGAGGCAAAATTGTGTAAGGCGTGGTTATCAAATTCTCCCCCTAAGTCACATTGAAAAGCTTTGATATGTTTATGAAATTGAGTTTGGATGAGTTTGTGAAATTTAACAAATGTTGGAAAAGTTTCGGATTTGAATTTTATAGGGTACACCCAAACGTAACTGGAAAAATTATCTACCAAAACCATGTAATATTTGTATGAAGCATTACTAAGAACAGGTGAGGTCCACAAATCGCAATGAACTATATCAAAAGGAGCATAGGTAAATGAATTTGACGCAACAAAAGAAAGCTGTTTACTGTTAGATAAATGGCAAGAGTCACACAATGCAAATGATTGTTCATTACAAGGAATATTAAAAGTACTGGAAAGAAATTTTAAAACTTGTGTGCCAGGATATCCAAGACGATCATGCCGCTTATTTGACTCAGCTGCTAAAAGGACTTGACGAGGTGGGGTGAATGGGTAAAGCTCACCGGATCTATCATGGCGCGAAAGATGTTGTCCAATCTTGAGATCCTTCAAAGTAAAACCATAGGGGTCAAATTCAATAGATACAAGGTTATCCCGGGTAAATTTTCGGACTGAAATAAGGTCTTTGACAACTGAGGGTGCATAAAGGATATTGTTTAAATGGTAAGTGGAGTTTGGTGTTTTATGATAGCCCTTACCCTATCCCAAAATTGGCAAAGATTGGCCATTACTAACTAATATATTAGCATTAACTGAATTAGATAAAAGAGAATCGATTTTACCTGGGTTCGAGGTGAGATGAGATGAGGCACCGGTATCCATGTTCCACTGGGGTGTCGGTTGATTGAGGGTTAAGGCGGATAAGGCGGTGCCGAGTTTGGTAGGTTGTAAAGGGTCGATGGGAGGGGTGTGGTTGTAACCGGTTGGAGGAGGATAGGAAAAGGCCGGGTTTGGGTGTGTGAGGTCGTAGCCTGGAGGGATTGGGGCTGGCTTATTGGGCTGCTGTGGAAGATTGTGGGCCGACCGATTCAAATTGGAAGTCCACGGAGCTTGGGCCGGGAGGTGGAGAAGCCCACCAAGGATAGGGTGATTGAGGTTGGCCATAGGTGTTAGGTGAAGGCTGGTTTGGAGTGAGCGGGTATGTGGACGGGTTGGGCGGATAATAGGAGTAGCGGCCACGACCGCGTCCCCGATAGGAGTTACGGCCACGACCCATTCCACGGTATTGGTTTTGGGTTCGGGTGTCATAAGTTTGGGCCGGGTGGTATGGTTGAGGAGGAGATGGGTTCGGATTAGGGGTGGGATTGGGGTTCGGATTTGGTGGGTTCGGATTCGGTGCACCAGGAGTAACAGCGAGAGCCGCTTGGATGGATTGTCTAGCGGCTTGGCGACGTTGCTCGTGTTCAATCATATCACGAGCATCATCCCACGACTTCTCGGCTTAGGTTATAAACGAAGCAACCGTGTCATATTCTTGTGGTAAGCCGGTGACCATTTGAAGGACCAAACGAGATTCGCTTACCGGGTGATCGACATCATTTAGTTGGTCAGCGAGATCCTTCATTCTTTGAAAATAGTCGTTGAGAGACGAGCAAGAAGCCATGGTAGTGGTGGTGAAGGCGTGTTCGAGGGTGGCGGCACGGACATTTTTGTTTAGAAAGAATGTATGGAGCCGATCCCATGCTTGTTGGGCAGTGCCAACATTATCAATGACCCCTTTTATGTAGGAATCCGATAAGGTGCCAAAGATCCATTGAAGGACAATGGCATCGATCTTCGACCACAACTCGTAAGCCGGATCAGATTTGGCTGGTGGGTCGGAACCGTCGATGTGGGATAAGACATCATAGGCCACGACATGTAACTTGAACAGTTTAACCTAATCAGAATACGTAACCTTCTCGCCATCGAGCATACGCACCTTATTTTGAATGTTTGTGACCGAGTATACCAGGTGTAGGGATTTGTTTGGGGTATCAGCGATTGAAGGGGATTGTTGGTCGGCCATTGTAGTGTCTCAAAAGACACAGGAAGAAGCAAAAGAAAAAAATGTGGCGGTAGGGTTTAAAGGAAACTTGACTGTTATACCATGATAACTCGTTAATATTGTTATTGATTTCAATTATCGAATACAATGATAATGTACACCATATATAAAGAGATGCATCCTAACTAATTTCCTATATACAAGGTAAATTGTATAATCTACAAATCACAATAATAGGAGACTAATAATGATAATAACTATACTACAAATACTTGGCTAATAATGATGTTCATACAAGTAATGCACCGGCAAACTTAAACCTAAAATGCCTATTGCACAAATGTAACGAGCTTTAATACACAAAGCATATTTACTTTTGAATTTAAGGATGGGTATGGGTCAGTTTGATTCGGTTATTGCATTAAACCAAACCATAACTAGACACTTCAACCATTAGAAAATCATAACCAATCGGTTTTGGTTATCAGTTTGCAAATGGTGATCCAGTCTTGGTTAAATCATTAATGGAAATTTTGAAGTAGTGTTGTTTTTGTTGCTTGAATTAGCTTTTATGATTAATATTTTTGTTGTTTGAATAGCGTTTTTATGATTAAATTAATATGTTCAGTTAAATCAGCTTTTATTTTTAGATGATGCCCAACAAAATGACACATACATTATTTCAAAAAAAAAAATGACACATACATATATTGCATAAATACGTATAGACGAAGCCAAATCACTACAACCAACAAAAACCGGTCAAAACCGGTTTCACGTGAAACCTGTACTAAAAAATCTCAAATCGAACCGAACCGAAAACCGGCCTAAAACCGACGGAAAAACCGGTCAAAAGAAACCGAAACCGAACCAAAACCGGGACACAAACCGAAACCGGCATCGCTAAAAACCGGCCGAAACCGATAAAGAACCAAAACCGGTTTAAGAAAAATACATATTTTTGGCCATAAACACAAATAAAACTTTGTTTTTTGTATTAATATTCAATTTCCTTCTTTAAAAAATCCTAAAAGTTATTAAAAGTTAAATTTTATGTAATTTATACGATTTTAAAAAGTGCGCGAAAAAACCGATTAAGAACCGAAACTGAAACCGAACTGAAACCGAACCGAAACCGGTCTTACGAATCGACAAAACCAGTCCAAAACTGAACCGGTTTGGAACCGAAACCGGTTAGACAAAAAAAAACCGATTTGCTCACCTCTACCTACATGGCACATGATTTGCATATTTAATCCCCTCATGGGCTTTTTTTGTCCTCACATGGCTATCATAAGTTTAAAAAGTTAAAGCTTTAATAACTTGGTTTCAAATATATAATTTTTTTTATTCAAGTTTTTTAATTATTTAAAACTGAAGTTTCAATTTTTTTTCAATATTTTTAAAACATATTATTTAATAACTTTAAGTTTTACATTTATAAAAAAAAAATAAAAAAGAATAGCCAGTAAACCAGTTAAACGAGCGAGTCAACCAACTGAGCTCACTCACCATAGCCCAGGCACAACTTGTTTACAAACCAACGAGCCGAGAGAGCTTTAAACGAGCCACTAGATTTATCAACAACCCAACTTCAAACCCACTTGAGCTTGGAGCTCAAATGACTGCAATCGCAAGCACTTGCGAGCAGTACAGCGAGTCAGTGACATCCATCGAACACTTTAATACAAACTGATTATCCGAATAAATATCAAACAACGCTTTTACAATCTTATTTTGACATCATGATCCTTGTGAACCAAGTCTTTAACCCGAAACCACAACATAACTCTCAACCTAAAACCTTGACCGCACCAGTTTAATCATCAAAATTGCGATAAAGTTGATTTAAACACACATGTTTACAGGTAATCATAACACACGCCACCGGTAATCATACAAAACAATGTGGGCCACCTTCAACTGCTAGATTCAACATCTTAACTTACCTGAAACTGTAACGAAATAATATACGGGTCAAATGACTCGAATAGAATATCAGCAGGTACAAACACCCATGAAATATATATTAATTGGGCAGAAATAAAACCTGGATAAAAAAACAATTTGGTTACAGCAACATCTCTGCAATCTGGACAGCATTAAGAGCAGCCCCCTTGCGTATTTGATCGCCGCAAACAAAGATATCCAAACTGTATAAAACAAAAGACAGAAAATAATGTGTCAAATATAAATAACTAAAAGAAAAAACGAATCGTATGTTCAAGATTTACAGACCCATGGTTTCCATCTTGAGACTCGTCTTGACGAATACGGCCAACTGCCACGTCATCTTTGTTTGAAACTTCCAAAGGTGTAGGGAAATGATTGCTAGCCCGATCATCAATAACAACTACACCAGGAGCTTTCTTTAAAATGTCCCTTGCTTCATTCTACATAAAACACAAACGTAAAATTGTAAATTACTATTCTTTACTACAAGTCTATAACCATAAATCTTGGTTCCAAAAAACGTGCAACAAAAGTGTCACGTACGCGAAGCGTTGCTCAGTGTACATATGAACAAGCTTTACATACAACCAAAGGTTGCTTCTGTCGCATCTATTTTACATGAAGCTCCGCCTCAAGCCCTGAGGCGCTTCTTATAACCAAGCCATAGATCATACAATAAGAAATTATAAATAACAATTAACGCAACAACAGTACCTCATCAAGCGGGCTTGCAAATTGTAAGTTCACACTCTCGGCATGGGCCCGCATAACTGGAACCCGTATACATGTAGCAGTCACTTTGACATCCTTGTCATTCTGAGTGTATACAAACATATTTTAAATTGAATCCAATTCACCTTTTTAAACCCTAAAAAAAGAAAAAAAAAACACTTACCCAGATTTTTCTCGTCTCTTTTACGAGTTTCATTTCTTCCTCATTATATCCGTTTGGAAGAACTGGTGCATTATGTGAGAAAAGATTAAAAGCATACTGCATTTCAATTACAAAACCATACTTTAAGTGTT
The DNA here is from genome assembly GCA_028751855.1 of Ambrosia trifida. Lineage (NCBI taxonomy): Eukaryota > Viridiplantae > Streptophyta > Magnoliopsida > Asterales > Asteraceae > Ambrosia > Ambrosia trifida. Next base: position 24,079,629 of record CM054123.1, on the reverse strand, counting down.
TAAATCAAGATTTTAAATTTTCCTTTAAATCATAGGCAGATGAAGAAAATGTATAAGAACAAAACCTGTTGTTTGAAGATATTACAAGTTGGTCTTTTCCCTTCAAGAACCTACATTTAAACAAAAAAAAAATAAAAAAAAAATTAATTTAAGATTCTTGTTGCAAACCCTATATTCGCGAAATTAAAGTGATTAAAATCATTTTAATAACCTCACGAGTCTGCAGCTCGAGCTCTTCCATGGCTGCAGCACCAGCACCACTAGCAGCCTGGTATGTGCTAACAACCATACGCAACACCTGCAACATACAAAACACTAACATAACCACCATATGCAAATAAACGCAATACCGTGGTTTAGGGCTCTTAACAAACAAAACAAACCGTGTTCGTTCCTTTAACTTTGACCCAACAAACACTCAAACACGAAAAACATCAAGTTTACAAACGAGATTTTTTGGTTCACATTTACTAACAAGTAACAACATCAAGTTCGTTCCTTTAACTTTAAAAAAGGATTCACATTTACTCAACACATATCAACAAACATAACTCATCTTATCTAACAATAAGTTAAAAGTAAATCTGAACAACAATCAACTGTGCATAAACGATCCAACACAAAACTTAAAACTAATCGGATTTTCATGTTTGTGCTCATGTTACAAACAAACATAATATATAACATAGATGAAACAAACATAACAGAACTAACAAAAATTAAAATAGATGTGACCAACAATCTATCACGCCTGAAAGATTAATACTACTAAACTAAACTGTAACTAATGATATTTAGACTAAACTCTCGGGTTCAAATGAGCTGAGCTGATCCCAAGCTCGAACAGGCTCGATCTTGAAGTCAAGCTCGAGCTCGGCTCATTGGTAGTTTCTATTCAAAAGGGGGTAGCGGCGCAACTTATAGCCCGTTTACCCGCCGCCCACTTGTAAAACTTGTTGGTTTTAATGGAATTAGGTTTTTTATATAAAAAAATTATATATTAATAATAGGCTTGTTTAAGCTCCGAGCTCAATTAGTGAAGCTCGGCCCTACTAAACAACTTTAATTTTTTTTTTTTGAACGGCCAACGAATCAATTCCGAGCACTCTTGGGCACCCTTTTGGCGAATCAGGTACTCGAGAGTACCCGGGCGACCAATTGCCACCAATTCCCGGGAAAACCCGACCGCTCACCCGCCCGAAGGCACGACGGTGAAATAGTCGGTAAAACCGGTCGGGATCAGGACTCGAACCCAAGCCAATGGCCGGGTCATCGCTCATTTCCCGAATCAGGTACTAAACAACTTTAAATGACGGATAAATACTATCAAATGCTAATATCAAATTCATTTACAGTCCTACCTCAATCTAATCAAAAACCAAAACAACCCAACCAAAACAAAAACCCACAAAACTTTCTAACCTTAGCACGACGATGAAGAGGAGTAGCAGCCATAAGACAAATAATAGTCGAACAATTCGGGTTAGCAACCAACCCTCCTTTACCCAACTTAACATGTTCCATAGCATCCCCATTAACTTCAGGAATAACCAACGGAACATTATCAACCATTCGAAACGCAGAGCTATTGTCAACAACAACCGTCCCACAATCAACAGCAATAGGCCCAAACTCCTTACTAATCGACCCGCCAGCACTAAACAGAGCAATATCAACACCCTTAAAGCTGTCAGCAGTAAGCTCTTCAACAACGTATTCGTTGTCTTCGAATGTGTATTTCTTACCCGCTGAGCGTTTGCTTGCCAGCATTTTGATTGAACGGTATGGGAATGAACGGTCGGATAAGACGGAGAGGAATTCTTGGCCCACGGCGCCGGTTACGCCGACGACGGCGATTGACGGCGCGTCTTCTCGGAGAGCCATGCGGATGGAGGTGGGTCTGGGTTTAGGGTGGTGGTGGTGGTGGTGGGTGGTGGGGACGGTGGTGGTGAAGAAGCGGCGGTTGATGACGGCGGGAGAATGCATGGTGGTGAGAGAGTGATGATGATCGGAGAATTGAAGAGTGTGATGTTTTTGTAAAGGAGGCGGATAAAGGTTCGATAGGGTTTAAAGGTAAATCACACTTTGAGTCCAAAGCTATGACATATACATATTTTTTATACTATTAAAACCAAGGAAAATAACATTTCTAAGTCAAATAAAAGAAGTTGAGATAAATCATGGGCGGCCATTGTTTTGATCTTTTTTTAATTTAAGTGATTAAAAAACCATAACACAAAACGAGTAGTAGAGTTAAATCATGGTGCGGACATTCTTTAATTTTATTTTTTAGTTAGCGCATTTTAGTAGCTTTTAATAGGCTCTGAATCATTCATTTATGAATCTGAATGATTCAACATTCATACTGTTTATTTCAACCTAAAAAACGATCTAAATGGAATGGTTAGGAATGATTAAGAGCTGAACCATTCAGACTTGGTACATAGCTGAATCATTCAACACTTTATCATTCAGAGCATCTTAACCATGCAAACATTTTAATGATTCAGCACTTAATCAACCAAACAACCTCTTAATATTTTTTTTTCTTTAGAACCCCCCTCCCCCCATTCTTTCTTCCTCTCTCTCCTCTAGTTACATAACCACCTGCTACCACCATCCAACATCTTTCACCACCATTGAATGCTGAATCCACTTTCACGGCTTCACCTACCATCCTCGCCCTACCATCGTCTAAAAAACCCTATCATCAATCACCCACCACTGACGAACCACCACCTAAATGTAACTAGGGTTGTGCAAAGGTTCTGGAACCGACCTGACCCAGACCCACCAGAACCGTATACCCTTTTATTCTTGAAATTAGGAATCACGAACCGAACCTTAAAAAGGCTCTGTGGTTCTGAGTCTTAAAGGTTCTGATCGGTCAGGTAAAATGGTCTGGCCCTCTAGAACCTTTTAATGTAATAGTCACTTTTCGAGGATTACATATTCCTATTCTTTTATCATGATCGTAAAAGAATTCCTCCATATGATTCTAACTACCATGAGTTTCTTTTTTAAGTCACTTTTCGTTTCTCGACTTATGTTTTCGTAACAAATTTGTCATTCTCATCACTCGAAACATTATGTGAATCTGTTATGTATGCATAATAAATACGCACACACATCAGAGCGACATAGATAAATATTTACTTCAAATTTGGTTATAATATATATTATATAATATATCACACCTATGCATATCCACCAAGCCGAAAAATATTTCAGGAAAAATACATTGTTATTATTATAAATAATATTTTTAGTATTGTATTAACATTACATGAAATCGATTACAATAACACGTAAAAACGAATAGTGAAAAAACTAAAAAAGATTATTTTTTTTATTTTTTAATTAAAATACAAACGGTTCTTGTGGTTCTTATATTAGAACCGTGGGTTTGGAACCGACCCGATCCTGAACCGATGATTCATATATATCTAGAACCAGAAACCGACCCATATATTTAAAAAGGTTCGGATCTAAGGATCTCGTGGGTCGGGTCCAAGGTTCCTGTGGGTCCGAACCATGAAATGCTCACCCCTAAATGTAACCGTCAACGTAACCCATCGGCGATGACCGTTCAACCACAACTTCCAACCTCACCACCTCCATCTCCGTCGTGGACCACCAACATTCAAATCCCCTAATCCATTCGCATTAAACCCATGTTAAACCTATGCCATACCATAGTCAGACCCTACTTCTCATTGTCAATTTTTTCACTAAAACTTCCTAATTTTTGAAGTTGGTCTGAGAAAGACTTGGAATCGAAGAGGGTGAAGCTGCAACAAACTGGAACAGGTACTATCAAAAACTTGTATTTCTTTAAAAAAAAATAAACTTTGTAATTATGTCGATTTTGATCTTTACAACAACGTTATTCACTATAAACATTCAAAATTTATACTCTAGTTCAGGAGTTGAGGGTTATAAGAACTATAAATCATTATTAAACCATTACATAACTAACAAAATGTTAATTTGTCCAGATTTCATTGGATATGTACATGTGTGATGGAGTATGTAAAAAAGAGAACTAGAGTCGAAGGTCCAAAAATTAGTTTCAAACCCCAGGACCTTGAGTTAGTAACCATCACATTATATGTTAAAATATTTTTAAAAATATTACGTAATAAATAACATTTATATACAAATGACAGAGATCACGAGATTGATGCAACTTTATGGGAAGATAATGTACTTGCAATGTCAGCTTTCATGTTAGACAAAGAAAGAGATCGTTATGCTTTTATTTTAGTGTCGTTAACAAGTACAATGAGTTTACCTAATACATATGTAATGTAGATTGTAAATATAGTAGTTAACTAACAAATGAAAAAACCTTTTTAATGTTAAATGTATACCGTTGTACTTGTTAACAACACCAAAATGTACCAGAATAAAAAAACATAACGATCTCTTTCTTTGTCTAACATGAAAGCCAACATTGTAAGTGCATTATCTTCCCATAAACTTGCATCAATCTCGTGACCCCTGTCATTTGTATATAAATGTTATTTATTCCGTGATATTATAAAAAATCTATTAACATTTAATGTGATGGTTACTAACTCGAGGTCCTGAGGTTTGAAACTAATTTTTGGAACTTCGACCCCAGTTCTTTTTTTACATAATCCATCTTGTAGCACACATGAACATATCCAATGAAATCCATAAAAGTAAATAAAAATGTGGTTATATGTAAAGTTTATTAAATATTAAATTAAAAATTGTTAATGAGTAATTTCTTGATAGTTTCATTCCATATAGTATATATTTATAATACAATGATGAGAGACTAAGTCTTCATTGACCATTGACTACATTTACAAGGTTGACTAGAGACAATTCTCTATTGACCATTGACTACATTTACAAGGTTGACTAGAGACTAATTCTCTATTGACCATTGACTACATTTACAAGTCTATTACTCCCCCGCAGTCGAAGCGAAGGGAGGACCGATGCTTAGACTGGATCGAAAGTCATCGAAGAGGACTCGTGGCAAGCCTTTGGTGAAGATGTCAGCAACTTGATGGCGAGATGAAACATGTACCACTCGAACGTTGCCTTTTTGAACCTGTTCCCGAACAAAATGAATGTCAAGCTCGATATGTTTAGTGCGTTGGTGTTGAACCGGGTTACCCGACAGATAGATAGCACTAACATTATCACAATAAATTATTGTTGCACGGGTGAGTGGGCGATGTAGCTCTAAAAGAAGGTTACGCAGCCAGCAGATTTTAGCGACAACATTAGCAACCCCACGGTATTCAGCCTCTGCACTAGAGCGGCTAATGGTAGACTGTCGTTTAGACGACCAGGAAATGAGACTGTCACCGAGATAAACACAGTAACCTGAAGTAGAGCGTCTCGTGTCTGGGTATCCAGCCCAATCTGCATCAGTATAAGCTCGTAAAGAACCGGTGTCAGAGGGACCCAGGTGAAGTCCAAGATCAAGGGTTCCCTGGATGTATCGAATGATTCGTTTCAAAGCATTCCAGTGAGCAACCCGAGGAGCGTGCATGTGCATGCAAATTTGTTGCAATGCATAGGAGATATAGGGGCGTGTAAACGTGAGATACTGTAGGGCACCTGCAAGTGAACGAAAAGTTGACGGATCATCATGAAGGGGACCTGTGTCTGCACTGAGCTTGGGTTGCGTGTCGACTGGCGTGGCCACTGGCTTACATGAATCCATAGCCGCACGATGGATGATGTCTTTAACGTAGGTTGATTGCGATAAAAAAGATTATTGCATGTACGAGTAACCTGTATACCCAGAAAATAGGACAAAGGCCCCAAGTCTTTCATTGAGAATTCACCTGCAAGAGTGGACATTAGCCGACATCGAAGAGCTTCATTCGAAGTGGTAAGAATGATGTCATCTACGTATATTAGGAGATGTGCAATATCACGGCCCTGGTTATATATAAACAATGAGTTATCACATTTACTTTGGCGAAAACGCTACTAAAGAACAAAGTCAGTGAACCGTTGATACCACGCCCGAGGTGCCTGTTTCAGACCATATAGTGATTTCTTCAGGCGACAAACATGATCTGGATAGTTATGATCACGAAACCCCTTGGGTTGATGCATGTAGACTGTCTCACGGAGAGTGCCGTGTAAGAAAGCATTATTGACGTATAGTTGGTTGATTTGCCAGGATTGAGCTAGAGCAAGGGACAAGATAAGTCGAATAGTGGCTGGTTTAACAACCGGGCTAAATGTTTCCCCACAATCTATACCTGCCTGCTGACCACGGCCATCACAAACGAGCCGAGCCTTGTACCGTTCCAATGTGCCATCGGACCTGAACTTATGTTTAAATAGCCACATACTACGAATAATATTCATGTCGGGAGTGCGAGGTACAAGCTCCTAGGTCTTATTTTTAATAAGGGCACTAAATTCGTTGGTCATGGCACTATACCATTCCGGAGTGGACAAAGAAACCTTAGGATTTTATGGAATTGGTTGAAGAGTAGTGGTGTTGAGATTGAAAAGGTGCTTGGGTTTGACAATGCCACTCATGGAGCGGGTGCGCATAGTACGAGTGTTGGCTGCGGGTGGGGGTGGGTTTGGAGCTGGGACGAGTTCGGATGGTGTAGGTGCTGGGTCGTTGGATGGGCCGGGTGTAGGAGGATTGGTTGGGGTATGAGAGTGTGGAGTTGTTGGGCTAAGGGAAAGGGCCGAGTGGTTGGTTGAGGACTGGGCCGTAGAAGTGGGTGACGGTGGGCCATGGGCAGGAGGGGATTGGTCAGTGGATTGGGCGGGTGAGTTGTGGGTTGAGGTCGAAGGAGCAAGAGGTTGGGTAGGTGAGGTTTGGGCTGAGTTATGTTGGTGCGGCAGTGGGCCGATTGGGCCGGGTGAAACGTGAGACCAGATAAGGGGATTTAGGGTGGGGTTTAAAAAGTTGTATGTGTTGGGAGTAGTTGGGGATTGAATAGCAAATGGGAAAATGGTTTCCTCAAATTGAACATGTCGGGAGATAAGGATTTGGTTGGTGGAGAGGTTTAGGCATTTGTATCCACGGTGATTTAGGGGATAACCGAGAAATACACAAGGGTGTGAGCGATGGGTTGATTTGTTGATGGTGGTGGAGGGTGTTATGGGATAACATAGGCAACCGAAAACATGTAGATGGTCGTATTTCGGTTAACAGTTGTATAAGCGGGAGGTGGGGGATTTAAAGTTGAGTGTTTTGGTGGGTAGGATGTTTAGTAGGTAAGTTACGGTGGCAAGTGCATGGTGCCAAAGGTTGGGAGGTAACGATGCTTGCGCAAGGAGGGTGCGAAGCATGTTATTGATGGTGCGGATTTCGCATTCCGCTTTTCCATTTTGTGAGGAGGTGTGCGGACAAGAAAACCGAAAATTCATGCCATTTGAGTTGCAAAAATTGTAAAACTTATTGTTTGCATATTCGGTTCCATTGTCGCATTGGAATTGTTTGATTTTTCTTTCAAATTGGGTGTTGATGTGGGTGTAAAAGGATTTAAAAGTTGCGAAAACCTGTGATTTATGGGAGAGGGGAAATGTCCATAAAAAATCTGTGTAATCATCAAGAAACAACACATAATACCGGTGACCTCCCGTGCTAAGAACCGGGGAGGTCCAGAGATCACTATGAATAATATCAAAAGGCATGGAAGTAGAATTCATAGAATCATAAAAAGGGAGTTTAGTACTCTTCCCAAAAACGCATGGTTCACACAAAGTGTTATTTATTTTGGAATAATTAATGAAAGACGACAATTTTAAAGATTGTAAAAGACTATTTCCCGGGTGTCCTAGACGTTGATGCCAGCGATCTTGTGTGATGGTGGTTAAGGCGGATGGTTGGTTGGAAGTCGTGTAGAGAGGAGCGGTGAGCGGATAAAGATCGCCGGTGCTGTTGCATCTAAGGATGGGCACCCGAGTTTTGAGATCCTTCACAACGAAACCAAAGGGGTCAAATTCAATAGAAACAAGGTTATCAATGGTTAGTCGTCTAACATAAATTAAGTTTTTAATGATGTATGGGGCAAAAAGGACATTGTTTAATTTTAAGGGTGGAAAGGGTGGTGGAAGGACTTGGTTGCCTTGTGCCACAACAGGAATAGATTGACCATTACCAACAATTATAAATTTATTAGTGCACGTATTAAAGTTAGACGGGAAGTATATACCTTGCTGGTTGGCCGAGTGAGAGGAGGCGCCGGTATCCATAACACCATGAACTGGTGGGTTGAGAGACATCGTGTAGAGAGCTTTTTCAATGTCTATAGGCGTGTACGAGTAGTGTGCCTGATCCGGATGTGCACCCAAAATTCCTTGACTTTGTTTAGGCCTAGATGGATACGGACACGGCGGGATACCCGAAGATGGCTGAGAAGAATTATTCATGATCTGTGACCATTGGTTTGCAGTCCACGAATTCGGGAATACAATATAAGGGTGGTTTGGGGATGCAGAAGTTTGGCGGTTTCTGTTGTTGTTGTAGCTACGCCCGCGACCCCGTCTACGACCCCTGGATCTGGATCTAGAACCTGCAGTAGAATCGGATGAGTGCTGAGATGCCACAACAGCGGCCAGTGCCGTGGCAGAGTGTTGGGCAGCAGCGGCAGATTGCCGCTTCTTTTTGGTTTCTTCATTCGTCAGGCGGGATCATATTTAAGAGAAATCAGGGAGTGGGTCACGATTTTGCAACACAGTAGAGATGCCGTCAAACTTTTCAGTCAAGTCGGTTAAAACTTGAAGAACAAGCATGTGGTTATCCACACGCGAACCAAGTCCGTGTAATTGGTCAGCGAGCAGTTTCGCGTGTTGTAAATATGCGAACATGGAGGGAAAGTTGGCAAGATTCAAGTTGGCGAATTCTTAGCCAAGAAAGATTGCCCGGGTATTAATATTGCCATTAAACTCGTGTTGTTGAGCACTCCAGGCTTGATAAGCCGATTGACCAGGAACACAAATGATGTGAAGGAGATCACTTGAGATGGTCCCGTATATCCACTGGAGCACAAGAGCATCCAGCCGAGACCATAAGGCGGCCTTTGGGTCGGTTTCAATTTCTGCAGAGGAGGAGGATGAAGCAGAATCCGAGGTATGAGGAGAAAGATGATCGATAACCTCATAGGCTCGACAGTGTATCTGGAAAAGCTCTAACCAAGTGGTGTAGTGGGGCGAGTCTTTTTCGAGGGTAATAGGAATGAAGTTGAGGATATTGGAGATTTTCATTGTCGGGTGGAGTTTGGACTCCATGAAAACCGGAATTTAGAAAGAAGAGGAGAACTGAAAATAGAGGGGCGGCGAAAGAAGACCGGTGGCAGTGGGTCACCGGACAAGGAAAAGGTAGGAACGTGAGGTGGATGATACCATGTTAATGAGTAATTCCTTGATTGTTTCATTCCACATAGTGTATATTTATAATACAATGATGAGAGACTAATTCTCCATTGACCATTGACTACATTTACAAGGTTGACTAGAGACTAATTCTCTATTGACCATTGACTACATTTACAAAGTTGACTAGAGACTAATTCTCTATTGACCATTGACTACATTTACAAGTTTATTAAAAAAGATTTCTATATACCATTTAAGTTACTTATTGTTGTATTCTCTTTTGTTTTTTTGTTGCAAGATAGATTTGAAATTGGCAAATTTAAAAGAAACCAAGGCCCTTCCCAATTGTCACACTTGTTAACAATTGTTTTATTATACAAAGATATTTTCTTTTTATGCTCTACATATTTTTGGTAAGACCCCGTAGTGGGGCGTTACCCACACAAATTTTTGAAAAATAGCGCCCCCCATATCAAAACATAGGGCGCTACATGTCCAAATCCAGCCCAAGGGTTATTTTTATAACGCCAAACGAAAATGGAACCTCCAATTAAATCGTGACTCGTGGCGAAGGGGGGCAAAAAAACGGTCAAAAAATTTTGACCGTTGGGGCATTCAAATTTTGAACGGTAACTTTAATTTTTTTAGATTTTATATATTTACACACAATACACATACAACACAACCACAAACTAAAAACCACACTACAATTTTATAAAAACTACACTACAAACCAGTTATGGGTGGTGGATTTCCAAATGACCTTGCCGAGCCGTCGAATCTCCTGCGATACGCTCGCCGGAGACGTTGTGCACCGGTGTTTTCTTCTCCTCCTCCTCCTCCTCCTCAACAACAGTTTTTTTCTCCCCCTCCTCAACAAGTGTTTTTTTTCTCCTCCTTCTCATCCACGTGTCTCCAACCCCGTCCCCTCCATTCCTCCACTCCCTGGATACACTCCCACACACCCTGATGTTGATTTCACTGCAGAGGAGATTGTGTGGTCCGTAGATTACGTTATGTCTGAGAGAGGATTGGGGCGTCTACAGTTTGTGGAGACCCAACCGAACCCCACCCCACCCCACCCCAACCCTTCCTGACCGGGAGCCAACCGAGGAGGACCTGGAAGCTTTAAGGGATACGATAGAAGAAGAACGAAACAATTTTCCCCCTCCTCATGAGTACTGCTGCATCCCCTCAGATGCGAGGTCCGACGGTCGCGATAGCGATCGTTCCGTGTCCCCGCCGTACTACACACTCAAGGACTGGGACAATTACTCTCCATAGGGGAGAAAATTAGGATTAATTATTTAATGTTTAAATAAGTAATTTAGGATAATCTAGTGTTTAAATTAATATTAGTTGTAACTTTTTTTTTTAATATTAGTTGTATTTTTTTTTTTTAATATTAGTTGTGTGTTTTTAATATTATTTGTAATTTTTTTATATTTATTTGTCTTTTATTTTAATTATTTTGAGTTAAAAGATTTTAAAAAATAATAAAATAAACAACCAATCAGAAACAGGGGCTTTATAAATAAAGCCCCTACCACTACATCCCGTTTTCACCTTCTCTCTGTATGCTGACTCAGCTGCCACGTAAACCAATCAGAAAGGGGCTTTATAAATAAAACCCCCACTACACATGGTCTAATCATACTTAGCGCAATGGCTTGGTAATGTAAAGTGTTTCATCTAGAGTCAGCATATTCTCAAACTGATTGAACAACTTATGAAAACATGATCCGAGTATTAAACTACCCTGCAATGGAATAAAATTAAACAATTTTATAAACAATTTACTTTATTGTATAATAATAATAATTATATTTCTAATAAATAATTATAACAATTGTGATAAAATAAATGTTTACCATCTCATCCATGAAGATCATATCAATTCGGAATAGTTGAGTGTCACTTCCATGAATCTTCTTCCTCCACAAACTTACAATCTTCACGTTAAGCATAGCATTTTTCATGTATCCCTTTAAGTCCTTAAGCAACACCACATCTTTGCTAGCCATACTTGTTTCAATGGTTTAAAATACTAATTAGTATTGATCATTGGAAAATATATGCAGAATTAGTAATGATTAAAAACAATAGATGTTGAAGTAGTTGTCAAATTTGCAAAATAATGTGAATGTGATCTTGGTCAATCTCTATATTCTCTGATTTTATCCAACCAGGCTCTGTTACCACTTCTTACAAAATATAAAAAGAGAATACACAACGATATCAAACAACCAACGATTATCTTTATTATTAATCAACGACCGTTTATACAATTATACAAGAGGAACTAAAAAGAAACGAATTACAAAAGATTATCCCAAATCATAGCTCATGACTGACATTATAGCCCCGGACTTAAGTAACGGTTTATAACAACTTTACTTTGGCGAGAATGGTCCCTCAAGTCTCTCATCTTATTAAAATCTGACTGAAACTTACTAATCGTTGACTTATGCTGTTTGACTATATTTGACTCTCTAATAAGGTCTCTAATCTCAACAATTTGGATCACAAGCGTGATAATTTAGTTCATGAGTTGTTCACAAATTTCTTGTTTTTTTTGTTTTTGGCTATCAGGTTTTACCGCCATATTTGTGTGAACCCTATACTAATTATAATATTGTTAATTGTGTTGTGTTTTACCACCATGTGATGCTTTTTTTTTTGTGTGTGTTTTTGTTAATGAGAGTGTTATAAAAAAGAAACAAAATGTTATAAATTCAATTGTCTTGTTAGACCCTACCGTAGGAGAATAGGGCATTCACCGTAGCAGACTAGCAGCTGCATTTGTTTTAAACATATGACATGCTAGATTTATACCCTGAGAGCGTCCTGGGTTGAGAAATCATATCAATTTTACATACGAAATAGACTGATGCACTTTACAGTTACATGCAGGAAAACTTCGGGTAACACCTAACCTAAAACAATTAACAATGTATCTCCAATGTTAACGTCTAAACTTAAACAATGTATAACTCTAATATTAAAACCTAACTTAAATAATGTACAACTCCAATGCTAACACATGTTGTAAATAAAATTCATATTTACTGGTTTGAACATAATTAATGACTAGCCTATACATGATTAATGAATAATCTGAACACCTTGTGTTTTTTTCCTGTATGAACAAAACCCCACAAATAAATAGACGTTTTTTTTTCGTTTTTTATATAGCACTATGGACTCGTTAAAAAAATAATAATAAAACGCTCGTTAATTTGGTCATTTTTTTTCTCCGTTTTTATATATCACTATGGTACTCGTTGGAAAGATAATAAAATGCTCGTTAATTTGGTGTAATTTTTTTCTTTAAAAAAATCCCGTATATAAAAGATATTAACGTTTAAAAAATATGGGAGGAAACATGATAAAGCAAAATCTAATTTTGTTTTTAATTTTTTTTTTCCTAAAATATCTCAATAAGTAAATCTTTTATTTTAAATTTTAAGATATGTATATCTTGTATAGTGTTTTAATTAATTTTATTATTAGATTTTAATAATAAAAAAATAAAAAAAAATTAAACACTTATTTAAAAGAGGGTTGAAGACATCATTAAATGTCACATCATTTAAATTCAATTCTTTTATCTATACATATAATAAACCAAAGCCATTTTGATGACATGTCATAATATTTTGCAATCTCTCTTTTGAGAGATGCCACATAGGATGTGATGTGGCAACTCTAGACCAATTAAAAAGAAGGAATAAATATGGTTTAAATATGATTTAACATAATCTATTAAATACCTAATCTACTAAATTTAAATATTAAAACTTTATTATTTTCTCTTTCATGTTTCCTCTCATAACTTTTAAACTTTAATATCTTTTATATACGAGATTTTTTAAAGAAAAAAATTACACCCAATTAACGAGCGTTTTATTATCTTTCCAACGAGAACCATAGTCTATATAAAAAACGGAGAAAAAAACGACTATTTTTTGTAACCCGACAGGTATTGTGTCAGGTTTGGAATTAGTTTAAAAAAAAATTGTGGGTTTGGCTCGGGCATGGAATTAGGTGATATAATAATAATAATAATAATAATAATAATAATAATCATTAATCATATATTGGCAAGTCATTAATTATGTTGTCATATTAGATATTTTATTATGTCATATTAGATATTTCAACCCGGAACGCTCTCCAACAGATAATTGCTATATAGATGTCATTTTTATAGTTTAGAAACTTCTAATTTTATTCACTTTACTTAGATTTCTCAACCCGGGACACTCCCGGGTATAAGCTAGTTAATTGTATATATGATATGATATGATGGTAAAATAAGGGGACAACAAATTTTTAGGTTACATTGACTTTTAAAGCCAATGTTTTAAACTGAAGAAATAAAGTTACAAATTTTGATGATTTAATTTTAGTAGTTCACAAGAAGTTACATACCACACATATAACTCAAGTTTTAAGTTTTACGGTGTCAATTAAACGTGAATTTTTGTACCATATGTCAATGATCTTAAAATTTATCCGTTCGATGATTTCTTCTAGCCATGACTTATGAAGCTAGACCTTTGACACTACCAAACTTATGTGAGGTTATATTTTTTGACTCGACAGGTGACCTTAGGCGTTCTGAAGTTTGGTATCTAATAACGAAAAATCATGGATCCGTCACTGATAAGTGATAACTGCCAATCTTACTTTTAAATTCAAAATTAGTAAAATTAGTTTAAGATGATATTTTTAAATATGAAGTGTAAATTAATAATTATATGTTTCGCTAACTTCAAATTCTTCTGTGATTATGTTTTCAATATTCTTCAACCAGCATATCCATGTTTTCGCTATCCTACCATCGATTTCTACACTTTATCACATAGCATGTTTTAACCTAAAATTAAGAAAACAAAATTTATATGTTTTTAATTTGCGTGTAACCTTCAAATTATTGAATCATTGTGTGTATTGTGTAACCTTCAAGGGTAACATCTAATTGCGTTGGTTGGCAGCCCGTAGGCTGTAACTCCATAAGTTTTTCAATACCGAATTCTCATGATTAAAAAAATGCGATTAATACTCGTTCCTTTAACAGAACCACATACAAAACTAAGAAACATGAAACTAAACCTATCACGAATAAACTTTGTCCCTACAAATTGGACAAAGTTTATTGTGGTTCAACCATACGTCGATGCATTCTTTATGATACCAATGCCAGCATTTGAGCGTGTGGCAAATCTCACCCGCTTCAAATTCTTTCTGACAAATCACACAAATCTCCTCCTCATCCTCCTCCTCCTCCTCCTCCTCCTCCTCCTCCTCCTCCTCCTCCTCCTCCTCCTCATCATCATCATCGTTTCCATGAATCATGACCGAATGGTCTATAATCTTTTCACTCGATAAGCCCTTTGCACAACCAGACTCATACAACATTACAAACCTCGCGATCATCATTGCTCCTTCCGAATCCCGCTCATCACCAAACAATTGAGATCCATCCAAGAGTCTAACAGTGGCTACCGAATTATGATTGGTGGTGAACATCATGCTTATGGTTGTATAAGCATGCCACTCATCTAGCAACATCGAGTGGATGCCTTCTTCGTATTCTTGTATCTTTATGGCTGATTCGGTTATCGAGGGGGTGATAACCAGCACTTTTTCGACACGATCATTGGGTTGCGGGTTCACTATGATTAAAAGCCTGGAGAAAGGGACTATAACACCGTATGAAGACATAGATGCGAACTTGAATTGAAAGTAGAATGTGAGCTATGATGTATAATGTATTTATACTAGTTGTTTGATTACTTGTACCGCAAGTTTTAAATCTTTTAAGTTGTTTCCGATAATAGATGCGTTAGATTTGGATACTTTTGAATTTTGATTCTCGTAATCTCATCCTAAATTAAAATCGTAAAAGATTTGGATTGCACAAATTTTGTTGATATTTTTTTTGAAAGGTTATGGAAAATTTTGTTGATATATGTTTTGTTTTTTATTTATATATTTTTAATAATAATAAATAATCTATTACTTATAATAAAAGAATTGAATATTGGAGGCCTAAGAAAGCCATTTTAATGACATGACATTCAAGGAGGCATTCTCCTCCTTGAGTGTGCCATGTGTCATGCCATGTAGCAAATTAAAAATAAATAAATAATAATATAAAACCAATCTACTAAATTTAAATTGAGTTATTTTAGGAAAAAAGAATTTAAAAACAAATTTAAATTTTTCTCTCTTATTTTCCTCTCATAATTTTTAAACGTTAATATCTTTTATATACGATACTAGTTTTTATCCCGGGAGCGTCCCGGGTTGAAATATCTAATATGACATATTATTATTATTATTATTATTATTATTATTATTATTATTATTATTATAAACAAATCTCTGCCATAAGTTATGATATTCAAATATAAAAAAACGAATCTCTGCGCTGTGGTATAAATCTAGTGCCATTACAAATGAATTCGGAAGTTTGTAATCGATCATTCTAAAAGAACTAACATGAAATAAGAAAAAAAAGTTACTTATTGAAATATCGAACGCATTAGTCTAAGAGTTATGTGATGCGTTAAAAAATTCATAGGTACATGATCGGGTATATAGTTCGGGTATTTGGGTATGTTGTTTCGGGTAATCGGGTCGGGTATCATCTAATCCCAGACCCGACCCAAACCCACAATTTTTTTAAACTATTCCCAAACCCATCACAATACCTGTCGGGTTACAAAAAATAGTCGTTTTTTTCTCCGTTTTTTATATAGCACTATGGTACTCGTTGGAAAGATAATAAAACGCTCGTTAATTTGGTGTAATTTTTTTTCTTTAAAAAATCTTGTATATAAAAGATATTAACGTTTAAAAGTTATGGGAGGAAACATGAGAGAGAAAATAATAAAGGTTTAATATTTAGATTAAGTAGATTAGGTATTTAATAGATTAAGTTAAAGATTATATATTCCTTTTTTTTAATTGGTTTATACTTGCCACATCACATTCTATGTGGCATCTCTCAAATGAGAGATTGCATAAGATTATTACATGTAGGATGTCCCCCTTTGCAATATATATATATATATATAGAGAGATTTTTTAAAGAAAAAAGTTACACCAAATTAACGAGCGTTTTATTATCTTTCCAACGAGTACCATAGTTCTATATAAAAAACGGAGAAAAAAACAACTATTTTTTTGTGGGGTTTTATGTATGAAACACAAAGTGTTCAGATTATTCATTAATAATGTTTTTTCTTTTAAACTAGGTTCTTATCTACGATGTTGAAATTCAGCCCAATCGTCATGCTTTCATTGGAATTTTACTCTTTTAAAGATGCATATGTATACTTCATCAAGAGAAGCTAGGGGAAAGAATCGCGCAACACTGCAACACATGGTGTCACTTTATAGCAAGTTTATTTTTTTATTTATTTAATTACAAGGGTAATAATTATTACTATTAGTGTTAGTATTATTAGAATTGTTATATTTTTCAATCCCGGGACGTTCCCGGGATAAAAGCTAGTGTTTTATAAAATAAACGTGAACATACAATCTACCAGGTGTGTTCACGATTCGGTAACCACCCAAACTGGTCATCGTTTGGTTTTGCAGTCGAGATTTTTACAACTTTTAATTTTGTTGGTTTAAAAAATTCCAAACCGTAATGAACGGCTTGGTTTGTGATTTATTTCAAAAACCAACTGTATAAAACCAGAAGGACGGGGAACTAAAATTTAAGTATATTTTAATTTAATTTTGTGAATATTTTGCGTTAAATTTAAGTATTTGTATTTTATATCGATACTATGTTAGAGCATTCACATCTACTACACCAAATTTCCTCTATCAAATTAAATATCACTATTCCACTCTAAAATTTTCTCTCTCCTTTTTAAAATAATAATACTTTTTCATTATATTTTTTCTCTCTTCACTCACAACCACTTCCAAAAATATTAAAAAAAATTTAGGGGTGAACAATAGTTTTTCAAATATAAGGGTGAACAGTGCTTTCACCAATATTTTCTATCTTCTCCACTTACAACCACTTACACCCGTCTCATATAATTTGGTAGACACACTCACATAAATTTGATTTCCCAAATGTGAGTGCTCTTACAAAAAAAAAAAAAAAAAAAAAAAAAAAAAAAAAAAAAAAAAAAAAAGTGGGCCTTGTGTTGAAATGCAAATGCAGCCCACAATCCAATCGAACTCTATTTTAAGCATCAGTTCGACCTGTTTATCAAGTAAAAACTAGCAAACACCTACTTGCATTCAAGACATAGTATCACATTCTAATAACTTTGTACGAGTAATTTTTGTGGTATGTATTCTTTTTTATGTTTTATTTTCATTGTTGTGATATCTATTCTGTTTCGGATTTGACTTCCCACGTTCTATTAAGATTTTTATGTGTTTGCAATCTGTTTTTCATGAGTTATGAGTCACATCTTTTGAAGTGCTTGAACCATCTTATTAGATGTGTTGAATCATATGAAAAGTTGTGTTAAACTTAAAAGATGTATTATGTATTTTTGGACAGTTTCGTTTATTTTTATTTAGTGTAAATATATAATGAGACATATAAATCACAAACCATGAAATCAAATCGGAACCTAACTGGTTGTAACAGTTCTGTTTCGGTTTTCAATAATGCAAAACCGTTACTAAGAGCATTCACATTTGGGGAATCAAATATATGTGAGTGCGTCCACCAAATTATATGGGGTGTGTGCAAGTGGTTGTGAGTGAATGAGAGAGAAAATATTTGGTGGAAGTATTGTTCACCCCTATATTTGAAAAGCTACTGTTTATCCCTAAAAATATTTTAATATTTTTGAAAGTGGTTGTGAGTGAGGAGAGAAAAAATATAATGAAAAAAGTATGAAAAAATATTATTATTTTAAAAAGGAGAGAGAAAAATTTTAGGGTTAAATAGTGATTTTTAGTGTAATTTGATGAAGGAAATTTGGTGGAGAAGATGTGAATACTCTAATGGTTCTGTTCATGGTTTGAAATAAAAACAGAAAAAAAAAAAAAAAAACCGGAAATGTGAAACCCCAACAATCTTCAAAGTTTAAGGGTGACAATTTCTAAGACGACACATATCTAACATTTTTAGAAAACGAGTTGTGTTCAGGTTGACGTGTTTAATCCGTTTAGTTAAACAGGTCAACTTGCTAACTTGTTTAGTTAAACATGCAACCTACTAACCCGTTTTTTACCCGCATAACTCATTTTTACAAGCTACCAACCAGATTAAAACGTTTAAAACTTGATTATTACCCACAAACCCGTTTGACACAACTTTATTATTAATCGTGTTGGGTTGGTAGGTTGAAATATTTTACCTGAACACAACTCATATTTTTGTTTGTTTCAAAAACGTCATCCCTAATCCACACACACTTACAATCATGTAACCCAAACACCGGCTGTTTCACGCATTTATCTAGATAAACTCATAAACTTCAAATTTCTTGTTTCGATACTTGATCTGTTATTTGAATGTGCAAAGGAGCCTGATGAAACAAAGTTATACAAAGAGTATCAAATGGCAACAAAGTATTTATTTTAATACAAACTTTAATTTACATACCTAAATTCTCATGATCGTTTACTCGTCACCTAGGAAAAATATTGTGGGTTTTTTGGGTTCTATGATTTCCACCGTACCCTCAAGCATCTTGGCCACCTTCCCCATCAACAGTCTCATTTCGGGCCGATATTGGAGACACCATATCGCGGTCTTCACCATCCGTGTGATCGTGGTCTTCACCATCTTTATCTACTTGTCCAAAATATCCTTGATATTCATTTCCTTGTACACCTTATCAAATGCCCATCGAGGAAAATACCACTCTTCACTACCCAATCTCGAACCCTGAATGTCAAAATTATGCACCCCAATAACTATCTCCAACGACACCATCTCAAAGCTATAAACATCTGCTTTTGGCATAATTTAATCGCTTTTTACCCATTCGGGTGCCATGTATCCACGAGTTCCATGCATCCTCGACTAGCTAACCATATCCGCTTTCTGTCTTAGTTTAGATAACCCGAAGTCTGATATCTTTGGGCAAAAATCAGCCCCGAGAAGTATGTTCTCGGGTTTGATGTCACAATGAAGCACCCATTCTAGGCACTCCTCGTGCAAATACGCAATTGCCCTTGCTACTCGTAGAGCTATACGATATCTAATACCCCAATCGAGCATGGGCTTTCGATCCAACAACTTGCTCCCTTCAACATCTTGGTGTTCATTTGCGTAGTTGACTTCACCCGAATGGAACAAGAACTTGTCTAATGATCCATTTGGCACGTACTCATAAACGAGTATCCGCTGACCCTTCTCGGCACAAAATCCCCACAAACGAACTAAATTGAGATGGTGCATCCGAGCAATAATTGTAACCTCAGCCCAAAACTTGTTATCACCCGTCGTAACCCGGCGTAAAAATTTTCAAACACTTAACCGCGACAATTCGATAATCTTTCAAAACCCCTTTATAAACATCCCCAAACCCGCCCTTCCCAACAACATTCACACTCGAGAAATCATTCGTAGCCGTTATAAGCTCCGCATAACTAAACCGCTTCGGCCCACCCGCATGCACAAATTCAAGCCCAAACATCCAAGACATATCTCGATACTTTACATATTTCTTCAAAAAATGCCATGCCGCTAATCAACTCAGCTGCAAACAAATTCGTTATAATCGCAACATTCCTAGTCGTCGAATCCGACTCATCCGGCGGTAATGGCAAATTAACCTCAACCGCACACATCGTCTCAAGCGCACTCGTCAACCCCATAAACATCGTCTTATCAGTTTCAAACCTATCCACCCGAAGAAAAAACTCGGCCTCCATCACAGGAGACCACAACCCATATAACAACTCCCTCACAAGTACACAATACGTGGTATGTTTGGTAAGGAGATTTTAAGAATTTTTTGAGCTTCAAGCTTTTAAGAAAAAACTTATACTCAATAAAAAGTCTTGTTTGGTTGAAGGAGCTTGAAGCTTTTATGTAAGAAGAAAAAACTCTATGTTGAAAAGCTACTGGTACTAGCGTTTAAGAAAGAGCTCATACTAGCTACAAGCTTTTAATGAGTAAATAACACAAATACCCATTCTATCATAAAAAAAACATGCATACAAGCTTTTAGGTAATGCTCATTTTGGTCATTTTTTTAAAAGCTACATCTACTCTGCCAAACACCAAAATATATTTTAAAGCTACCGCTAACAGCTACCAACTATCAACTTGCATCCACCAACTTCCAGCTACTTTTGCCAAACATACCCATAAACTTTTCTTAAGCTAGGGGCCTTTTCAAGATATCGGCCTAAAGCTCTAGCTTGACTTTACTACCCATGCCTCCTGATTAAATTCATCAATGCCACTTACGGTTCCATGTACACTTTGATATATGATCTATATGGTTCATTGTTTGTCCTGGAAACTTGTTGCCCAAGAAACTATAGTAGCTGATCGGCGTCAAAAGACCGATCAAAAATAAGAATTTTAGAAGTGTGCCGAACTACCTTATTAGATAGGGTAAGTCGGGTGTCGAACCTCGAGGAGTATTGTGGAAAGTGTTATAATAAACTAAGCAATTAAATTAGACATGAAAGTAAAATCGATTGGTTTGAATTTTTGAGAATTATGAAATTAAACTAAAAAGACTTTAAATAAATTGAGTTTTAAACAATAATGAGAAAGGGTGATCTCTCCAGGATTCTTGTCAATCACTCTCACCAAGGATTGCACAATTTTTCAATAGAAATCACATATACATGATTTGTAGTTGAAAATATGATTTAAGTTGTAAGTTGATTAATGACCTCACTGACAACTGATAACTAGACCAATGTTGATTTGGTTAATTACCACTTTTTTTTAAAGGAAAATTTCATTCAACAACCGCTCGATGAGTCCTCAAATCAAGGACCAACGAGCCACCCAAAAATACAAATCAATCCAAGGGGTACAAACACCAATTAGACCACTCAACATCTTTCCATCTAGACCTATTACAAACCCATAAGAAAGTCGTGTATTTAATAGTCTCCACAATCTTGATCGGCCTCCGATGCTTGCTATTAAAGATACGATTATTACGCTCGGTCCAAATAACCCACAAAGTCGTGTAAATGATACCTCTTAAAATACCTCTAGCCTTCTTATTCAGCGATTGGTTCTCCGGCATTTGTAAGATATCTGAAACATCAAACAGGATATTAGGACCTAAACGACACCATGCTTTAATCCTAAACCACACTTCTTGAGCATACGAACATCCAGAGAAGAGATGACAAGCTGTTTCGGAACCATCTTGACAAAATGGACAGCATGTATGCTGCAGATTGACACCCCGTTTTATAAGTTTAGTAATGGTAGGAAGTCGGTTTAGAGCAGCCCGCCACACCATAATCTTGCATTTAATCGGCACCCATACCTTCCATTTAATCTTCGGATTCTGCACAACATCGTAGCTATTGAGCAACAAGTTTTTTTGCCGATTTTACACTGAACAAATCATCCACAGCAGGCTTCCAACTCCAGCTATATGAACCACCCTTCCAGTTGAGTTCTTGAATATCGTTTAGGAGCTGAAATAACTCAGACACTTCAGCTGCAGATCTGGGATTCGAACTCCAGTCCCACTCCAAAGTTTTGATATTATTAACCATCTTGATTCTCGCCACCACCTTAACCCATTTATCTTTTTCAAGCTTGAAAAGTTTTGGGTACACGATTCTAAGCGGGTCATCATTTAACCAAGTGTCACCCCAAAAAGGTAACAAATCGCCGTCCCCAAGTTTACCACTGAAGAAGGAGTTAAGAACCGACCCGTTTGGGAGTTTTATCTCTCCGACTTTTACAATGTGCTTCCAACACCCATTAGAAGATGCACTACATGGAAGTAAAGCCCACGGTCTACTTGCACCATGACAACCCATGATAATATTCTTCCACAAACAACTTCCTTCTTTTTTGAATCTCCAAGTCCATTTTAATAAGAGTGCGGCGTTGACATCTTGTAACTTAGCCACACCCAAACCTCCTTTCTTTTTGGGGGTAGTGACAATATCCCAAGCAACCCATGGGATCTTCTTCTCTTCGCTAGAACCCGCCCACAAGAAACGTCGCATAATAGACTCGATAGACTCGAGCACCGCCTTGGGAGCTTTGTATAGCGAAAGATAATAAATAGGAAGACTTTCTAGCACCGATTTGATGAGGGTGAGACGGCCCCCTATCAAAGGCGATTTAGCTTTCCAAAGGACAAGACGGTTACGAATGACATCCAAGACCGGGTCCCAATTTCGGATACGGGACATCTTCGCTCCAACTTGAATACCAAGATAGTTAAAAGGAATACCTCCACAAACACAACCAAAAAACTCCATCATGTCATCCACTTCAGCGTCCTCCGTGCCAATCCCATAAATATTCGACTTATGGAGATTAATACAAAGCCCCGAACAAATGTAAAAAATGCGGAGAATCCTAGCAATGCTTCAAATATTATCGTTAGACCACTCACCCAATATAAGAGCGTCATCCGCATAGAAAAGGTGTGTAATGTCAACCTCACCATTCGAGAAACAAATACCTTTAAAAACGCCTTGAAGTTTCGCCTTTTCCAATAGCCACGAAAGCGCTTCCAACCGTAAGCTACGACCACTAAGCCGTAGCCTACGGCGTAATCTTCACACCTCATCCATCTTTAACTTGTAATCTTTAACCAACCGTTTCCGATTTCTATCTATCCTCGTCGAAGGCCCTTTATATCCCCATTCAACTTTGGTTTAAAGTCTCTAACATTCATTGGCCTTGATTATCATCCTCGGTTAATCACACATTATAACTTCGCGTAGTTATCATATTCATAACATACAACCATCCAATTTACATTAAAAGCACTCAATTAAATCCATTAACAAGCATGTTTTACCCATTCCAAATGTAGCAATGGCTAAACAAACCGATTATGTAGAATCTATGATGTGGTTCACTCGATGAATGTGATTAGACTACATGTCTACATCCAGCACCAGAGTAAAATATAATCATATTATATGTTGGGATATTCAATTTATTTAATTTAATAAATTCAAAATTGAGATGCGTTTTTCCATTTATTTAGTTTTAGGATTTGATTTCTACAATAGTATATTTATTAAAATATAAAGCTATATATTATTTGTGAAAACTTGCATTTAAATACATCGAAATATATATATGTTTGGCAAGGAGCTTTTAGGAGCTTCAAGCTACAAGCTTTTAAGAAAAAGCTCCTACTCAATAAAAAACCTTGTTTGGTTGAAGAGCTGGAAGCTTTTAGGTTAGGAGAAAAAACTCTATAGTGAAAAGCTACTAATACAAGTGAAGGGATAGGGAGCCTAATCCGGGTGGACGCGACCTCCCTATCCCCGCTCAACAGAGGATCCGCGGAAACGGGCGCGTAACAAAGTTTCGGCGGAAAGAACTTGGGTTGCAACACTACACATCTGTGTCAAGCACGCGTGCGTCTACCAATGTGCGAGCTGCTTCATATCACAGACATTCTCAAGTACGATGTACGGAAGATCAAGAGTCAGTAATCTACATGCAGAGGATCACTGACACCATCAATCGGATAAGGACACGTGTCCGCGGTTGCCTAACAACCACTGAGGTTCAATAGTGACGTGACTGGTTCCATGCTTCCACCATGCTGCCACTACTGTTCTGACCAGGCATGCTTACCTTCTGTTAGAGGCCACATCAGACGCCGACAGGTGAGTCAACCATGCTACTTCAGAACAACATACCGCCAAGGGCCAGTCACATACCGCTACGTGTCCACCAGTAAGCTCACCGCTGACGTCATCTACAGTGGACGTTCTTTTCCTGCCTTTCTTTGAGGCCAAGGAGAGTTGGGCCAAGCCGAGGCCCAAAGATCACAATACTTGTTGTGGGCTTCTTCTCAAGCCCACGACCTCCATTATAAATAGAAGACATCAACCCCCTTCAAGGGGATCGAAAATCAATCACTTGTAACATAGAGCTAGGATTACTCATATGCTTTGTACTATCCCAAGCAATAATATCCTCGGCTCCTTACAGTGGACGTAGGTCAAACTTGACCAGACCACTTACATCTCTGTGTTCTTACTTCACTTACTCACCACACACTCACTCACATTACACTCTCGGGTTAATCCAAAGGTTTGGGTAAAGGAACGTACGTATAGTAACATAAGTTCAACCACTCGGTGATTAGAGATAATCCCCGAGATAGTTATTGTTTCTTCATTGGCGCCATCCGTGCGGTTACAACATTTTCTTGTTTTAACCCACCCATGGCTGAACCCAATCCCAACACAATCGTCATTAACCAGACCGAGGACGTCGACATCCAACTCACTGGAAACGACGGTACCCCAGCCACTGTCCTAAAACAGTCCACCTCACGCATCCAGAAGCCTGTTCTCGAAGTGCGTGACGAGGAAACAGACGAAAACAATGGCGACGACTCAAAGAAGGACCCAGACCAGTGGCTCCTCCGCCAAAGTACCAAAAGCGCTGCTGCTATCTACCAGCGGATGCTCATAAGACAAGCAAAAAAGAAGGGTAAGACCCTGACCTATAGCTCTTCACCAAAAAAGAGCCATAAGAGCAAAGAAACCGCCAGTCGTCGTAGTGGTCGCGGCGGGGAGCTCGGCGGAAACGCTGGAGCTCAGGGCAGCACCAGCACACACGACGAGTCGGACGGGTACGAGTCGTCAAGTACGGACTCTGACAGCAACGAAAGGGACCACACCCGTCGCTCACACCGCAAGGATGTGGACGACAACTTGGTTAAACCCTTCCGCCCGAAATCTTTTGCGGAAAAGTCAAAATTCGTCGCCCGTATAGCAACGGCTACAATCCCCAGAACAGCCAAACTTCCCAGCAGCATCGGCAAGTACGATGGCCTGCGTGACCCAAATTACCACATTCACGACTTTGAGTGTGCGGAAAGTTCGGTTAACTGGCCGGTCCAGGTTTGGTGCCATCTTTTTGCCCAAACATTAACCGGCGCAGCCAGGGTTTGGTTCGACAATCTCCCCGCGGGGAGCATTGCCGACTTCGACGATCTCACCGACAAGTTCGGTAACCATTTCTCGCACCTTCGAAAGCACAAGAGAGACAAGGCGCACATCCTTCTGTGCCGCCGATATGACCATGAGTCCATCGAAGATTTCATTGTTCGCTTCAACAAGGAGGCCCTTCAAATAGGCTACGGCGAAGAACTAACCCGCGCTGCGTTCATCCACAACGTGCGCAACCCGGAACTCTTGAAATGCCTTACAGGCAAAAACGGCATCCCAGAGTCCTGGGACGAAGTCATTCACTCCGCCAAGATATACGCCTCATCTGAAAAGTCATTCAATCAAATGAATGGTTTCCAGCAATAACACCACCATAATAATAATAATAAGAACAAGGGAAAGTTCGTTTGGAACCGCATTTCCGGCTCAACAGACAAGGAAAAGTACTCTCCCGCAAATGATGCTCGCCACATCATCAGCGGCAAACAATCAAGGGAACAGCGTGGTCATTCCAAGAAAAACCACGACTGGACCCCGCTAGTCAAGAGTCCGTCTCAAGTCTTAAAAACGGAATAAGTCACCCTCAAGGAGCCCAAACCCCTTGGGAGTAGACGCAATGTAGACACATCCAAGTTTTGCGAGTACCACAACGACTTCGGCCACTTCACAGACAATTGTTACAGCCTAAAGATGGAAATTGAGACTGCCCTGAAGTCTTGGCAACTGTGTCATCTGGTTAAAAATGTCCATCGCGCGGCTAAGGGCCAAGTTGGTTATGATACGCAAGCGGAAGGATCGCGGAAAAAATCCGTGACCTAAACACGCACACCGCCACCATCATCCCGCGTCATCAATGCAACATGACAAGGCCGGGAAAGAAGAGCCAGCAAGGAAAAAGAGTGCGGGTACCAATAAGCAATGACTCCTGGAAGGAGGCAGAAATCATCCTACCCAAAGTTCGCGGTGGGGCATCTTGCACCGCCCCTCTAGTCATCACCGCCGTCTTCGGTCATTATCGAACCATGTATATGTTCATGGATGGCGGCAGCAGCACAGATATCATGTACGACCAATGCTTCCAACAATTGGATGAGGAGGACAAGGCAAAGCTTGTCCCGGTCAACGAACCGATCTCTGGGTTCATTCACGAAACCATCATGCCCCGCGGTATGATTTCAATGCCAATAACAATGTCGGATGGCACACACGAGCGCACCGAAATTTGCGACTTCATGGTCCTGCCAGCAAACTCCAACCACGACATTTTATTAGGCCGCGAGGGAATCGCGCGTTTCAACGCCAACGCCTCTACAGCTCACGCAATGGTAGGATTCCCGACCAAGACTGGCGTAGCAATCATCCGAGGTAACAAAGACTGTCACTCGGCTGAAGTTGCCAAATCACCAAAAATGGTCAAAACAGACGCCCGCACAGAGCCGGAAAAATGGGTTCTTAACCCTAAATTTCCAGAGCAAACGGTGGTCATAGGCCATGTAATCTCCGACTCCATCCGGAACCACCTGAAACAGTTACTGATCCACAACATGGGCGTGTTCGCATGGCAACCAGCAGACATGGTCGGTGTCCCGCGAGAAATAGCGGAACACAAGCTCAACGTATACCGATCAGTCGAGCCAGTGTGTAACACCCCAATCGATGGCGGAATCATCGAGGTGCCACGTAGTGACGATTGTTCAAAAGCTCATGGTACTAAAATGTAAATATTTGATTATTGAATATTGTTTTACAACATGTGAAATTAAATACAAGACAACAAAAATAAAGATAATTGATTGATTTAATCTAAGTCCAAAGTCCTATGTGAAGCGTCAAGCAGCTTATCCTGAAACATGCACGAAAATAATTTTGTCAACATATGAATGTTGGTGAGTACTACTTAGTTTTTGTACATATAGTATAAGTTTGAAAAGTAGTACAATTCATGTGTCTAGTATCACCAAGGCATTATGTAAACACGCAAGTAACCAAACAAGACAAAGATCAAATGTAAAGTCTGTACAATGAAATTGATAATGAGCACCTCAACACGTGTGAGTCTAAAAGAGCACCATAACATAAGTTATGTCTAAATGAGCATCGTAACATAAGTTACGTCTAAATGAGCACCGTAACATAAGTTACGTCTGAGTGTAAAGAGCACCATAACATAAGTTATGTCTAAATGTATGATTTTGTATGTAAGCTACGTTCATGTTCAAGCATAAGCACAAAGATAAACAAGACACGTATATGAATTGTAAATGAATAAAATGTATGTGTAAATGAATACGAAAGTTTTGTATACTTGTGCATGAATCACCCCAAAAGTTGTAAAAGCGGAAAAAGGGGATAAGTAATACTCACCTTAGTAAGGTGGTAAGTCTTGTGAAATTGAATAAGTGTAATCCAACGTTGCCAAGTATCACCCTATGTATAAGGTAACAAATAAGTCTAAGTCTATCTAGTCTATAAGTATTTTCAAGGGCTTCGAATTGGGGATAAGTATTCGTTTTGATTAATAAATAAAATGTTTAATAAATAAGAGAAATTTGGTAAATATATAAACAAAAGTCTTTTTGTAAAATTTAAATTGAAGATGTTCACAATATAAAGTTTTAAGTATGAAAATAATTTTTATAAAATTATTTTCTTGAAAATAGAATATTTAATCTATTTATTTCAAATTGTCAAAATATAACTTTAATATTTAAAAATATTAAAATTAAAGAAATTTTAGATTAAAATTTGTATTTCTGTTCTAAATGGATAGGAATAATTTATATAAATTTTTGGTGCAAAAATATTGAAAAATGAATTTATTATGATTTATTTATTATTAAAACTAACAAAAATTGATTAAAAATATAAAATAAACGGTTTTTCTGAAATAAAAATATTTTCTGGAATGTTTAAGGATATACAAGTTTAGGATAATTTTTGTGAGATTTAATAAAATCGTTTAGATATTTTTATAGAATTTAATAAATATAAATGAATAAACTTATATTATTAATAATATATGTTAAATAAATTATTTTTGAAAAAAAAAAAGTTGGATATTAAACTTCATCATAAAACTGACTTAGAATAAATTTTGTAGAATTTATAAAGTTGTTTTAGTATTTTAAAACTAATTTTAAAAATGCAAGTAATTATATAATCTTAAATGTAAAAAAAAAAGATTGTTAATGCTGGGAATCGAACCCGGGTCTGGGACCGGTTCGAGCTTAATCACAAGCCTAGCCACCAGCTGGGCTAGACCCTGAGAACATTTAATCTTCGTTCGAATTAATTATATAGTATAACCTGAAACAATTTTTAAACCCTTTTTAAAAGAATGATTAAAAACGTGTATGGAGGGATTCGAACTCGGGACCCTTCGTTTTGTAACAGCTGTGTTAACCATCTGATCTGAACATCAGATTTGTTCATATTTCAGTTTTGATAATATTTATAGAATAAGAGAATTGATCATCTTCCCCAATTCAAGAATTGCGAGCCCTAGCTTCTGCAATACGCCAATCCAACAAACAATAACCCGATTAATCATAGGGTTATTGCTTGTTGATGGCCGATGAACAAAACCCATCAAAGAAACGTAACTTACAATAATGAAATCGTGTTCGAATGCTTGGTCAACGGAATGGTCAAACACGAATGATTCGTAGTTTATTGAGGGTCTTTAGGTGGAATTGGGTATGGGGGTTTGTTGTTCGGTCCTCATAAGCTCACCATGAGTGTTCAATTTATACTGAATTCATGTAAATGGGAATGCTTTGATGATTGCGTTTAGTTCGGTCAAGGACGAGCAATTTAGCTCTATTCTCGCAATTTCCGGGCTGTAGACGCGTGATAATTACGCGCGTTGACTGTCATACTAAATTATCGATACACTTATGACTTATTACCATGTTCGTTTGGTTAATTGGTCAATCAAAGACAATTTGGGGCTGAATCTTCGCAGCAGCGATCAAGGGAAGAGGAACAGACAAGGCTTTAAAGATGTTAAATAGTTTACGAACTGAGATTAAACCAACAATGAGCTGTGGCTCAGTTGGTGTAAGTGTGAGTGTGTATTTATTACAATGACCCGGGTTCTGGGCTGGGCAGCAGCATGTATTTATTTATTTTTTTTAAACTGATAAGGGGGTGGGCCTGTGTTTGGGCCGGTTCTTGTGTTGGATCAGTGGGGATCTGGGCTCAGGTTGGGCTTCAAGATTTTTAAAAGAGAAATAGGTTGGGTAGTTGGTTTGGGCTCAAGGTTTTGGACTAGACTATTATTATTATTATTATTATTATTATTATTATTATTATTATTATTATTATTATTATTATTATTATTATTATTATAGATGCGGATAAAATGTGGCATACAAGATAGGTGGTACGATATAAAAAATGTATATATATATATAATAATAATAGTGATAAAAATGACGGATGTCACAGCATCCGCTACTTTTAGAAACTTCGTCCCGAAGTTATTAGAAAACATAGGGTTATGGATGTTTGGGTAAAAATTAAGATAACTATGGTTTGGAAAATTTGTATGATTTTGGGTAAGAGGTTTGATAGGTGTGAGTTAAGGGTTGGATTAGTTTCGTCTCGAATAATAAGGAGAATAAGAATCTACTAAAACACTAAACTTCAAGTCTTATGAATCCTAAAATAAGTGCATAAGTTGATTGATTATAGAAAGTCTAAATGAACTACCAAGTAAACAGAGTTTGTTCCTGGTTCGACTTCCAGTCTCAATTTCAATGCATCATTAGTGTTTATATATAGGGTGTACCGCAGCTAACCCACCACACCTTTGATACCTTGAAAACGTACTGGACGCCTACCAAAAACTCTAATAAAATTTCACACTACCCTAACGTACCTGTAAATTCATGATTTCGTTCCGGACCGGAATCATCAATTTACCTTACATTAGGGTTTTATGTCCTTCTATGATCCTAATCTAACACACATTAAAGCAAATAAGTTTCACAAGAAGATGTCACAACAAACACGTTGAGTTACAATGAGATGTTATCAATGAAATGAGGCCATGTAATAATGAGGTCAATTGCATTGGTTTGCAATGACTTGTAAGCATAACAGTATTTAAGTATGGGCTACCACTCGTCCGAGGAGCCCTTTAGATGAAATGTTTATCTGAGTTACGTGAATAATACACACATGCAAGCAAGTTTATAAGTACGACAACCATTAAGTATGAGTGTTATCTTAGTGGCCTATAGAAATAGTTTACGAGTATCATGAATAATTAAATGTTCAATGGATAGTCAGGTTAAGGGAAAAATTAAGTTTCATATAACAAACAATGATGTTTTTAGAAAAGCTCTGTAGGATCAAGTATCGAGTTTTTTAGTAGTTTGGTTTTTATGGAAATCAAGTCCAAATGTTGCAATAAAATGTAATGTAGAGTCTGAAGCTTATACGATTTAAAATAAACGTAACCGAATATGATAAATTTCCAATCCGTGTTCGTACACAATAGTATGCAAGGAGATGTTATATGCTAATGAGTATGACATAATTGGGTACAAAATGATAATAGGATCAAGAAAATGAAAACACGAGTATGGGATTCTTGAGTCTTAGGAAGATTTCATCCATGGCTTAACCAGTGGGATTAACGTCATCCTGACCGTTTGCTTCGTTGATATTGATATCGAAAGCTTGTCCATGTGCCACCAGGTTTACATTATTCAATTTAGGGCATTGAGGTCGCATGTGGTTAGGGTCTCTACAATGATAACATGCCCGACCGTTAGTAATCTGTAGGCCAGTGGTTCAAAAGAAGAGAAGCATGGGGCCGGAGAAAACAAAGGCCATGAACGAGCAAGTCACCGAGCTGCTCAACGCGGGCATATTACGACCCATCCGATACCAATCTTGGCTTGCAAATCTGGTCATGGTCGCGAAATCTAATGGCAGCTGGCGCATGTGCGTCGACTACAAAGATCTCAACAAGGCGTGCCCAAAGGATTGTTACCCACTGCCAGAAGTCGATCTAAAGGTGGATTCCTTGGCCCCTAACCCTTCAAATGTTTTCTTGACGCATACATGGGGTACCACCAGATACAGATGGCAAAGGAAGACGAGGATAAAACCGCCTTCCGCACTGACATGGGCACGTTCTGCTACACAAAAATGCCATTCGGTTTAAAGAACGCGGGCGCCACATACCAGCGCCTCATGGACACAGCCTTCGTTGACGAAATAGGCGTGCGCCTAGAGGTGTATGTGGATGACCTGGTCATCAAGAGTAAAGAGGAAAGTGACATGCTGCGGGACATCCAACAAACATTCAACCAGTTGCGTAAAGTGCGCATGAAGTTAAACCTCAACAAGTGTTCCTATGGAATGGAGGAGGGCAAGTTCTTGGGCGTCATTGTTACTCGGGACGGGTTCCGCGCTAACCTGGAAAAAGTCCAAGCAATAGCGCAAATGCCCTCCCCTGCTTCAATCAAAGAAGTCCAAACGTTGATGGGTCGCCTAGTAGCGCTCAACCGGTTCTTGTCCAACTACGCTTCAAAATCTTTCCCATTCGTGGACACCCTGAAAAACTGCTTAAAGAAGAGCAACTTTCGTTGGACAACGGACGCAGAAGCCACATTCCAAGCAATGAAGCAGTGCCTCGTGAATCTACCAACCCTTACGGCACCCACACCAAAGGAACCGCTCACACTCTACCTCTCCGTAACAGAACGGGCGGTAGGCACAGTTCTCCTAGTAGATCGCAAGGGGGTACAAACGCCAATCTACTACATCAACCGCACCTTGCTTGATGCGGAAACAAGGTACACCATCATGGAAAAACTGGTTCTAGCCCCTGTACACGCGTCCCGGAGGCTGCGAAGATATTTTCAAGGACACCCAATCAACGTTCTCACAGACTACAAGATCAGCGATGTCTTGCGCAAGCCAGAACTTTCGGGTCGACCGGCAAAGTGGGCCATCGAACTTGGAGAACACACCATATACTACAAGCCCTGACCCGCAGTCAAGGGACAAGTTTTGGCTGACTTCGCCACCGAAATACCAACTGACAAAGTTGAGGAATGCAAGGCAGAGCAATCCCCCGCGCCAACCCAGAACCCATCGCAGATCTGGTCTCTCTTTACGGATGGGGCCTCCAACGATGACGGTTCAGGCGCGGGTTTACGCGTTATCAGTCCAGATAAACATGAGTTCACATACGCCATCTGCCTCGACTTTAAAAGCACGAACAATGAGGCGGAATACGAAGCGTTGCTGGCAGGCCTCCGTATCGCGGAAAAACTGGGGGCCAGGCACGTGGAGGCACACGTGGACTCATTACTTTTCGCTCGACAGATAAACGGGGTCTACGACGCAAAAGACGAAACAATGGCACTATACTTGAAGCAGGCCAAGCAACTCATGCGTAAATTCGATTCATGCACCATAGAACACATCAGGCGCAGTGAAAACAAACCAGCAGACGCATTGAGCAAAATGGCCTCCACAGTTTTCGAACACATGGCTAAAGAAGTCCGTGTCGAAGTCCTCAGCACCCCGTCCGTCCCGCTGAGACAAGTTAACGTCGTCCAAACAGGCAACGCGTCCTGGATGACTCCAATCAAGGCTTACCTTTCCTCTGGAACCCTGCCTGACGATAAGTCAGAGGCCAGGAAGATACAACACGAGGCCTTACATTATCAGCTAATGGATGGCGTATTATACCGCCGATCCTACTTAGGACCACTCCTCCGCTGCGAAGACTCCACAGACGCATTGTTCCTCATAAGAGATATTCATGAAGGCACGTGCGGACTACACGCAGGGCCACAGATGGTGGTCGCCAAGATCATGAATGCAGGGTACTACTGGCCGGGTGATGTGCTATGTATGGTCTAAAAATATAAACTAGCCTAGACACCTAGTAATATAAAACAGACTCAACTAAACTAGACCACACGACAGGCAAGTGTACCTATCAATGCAGTACAGACTAAGGTGGTGTTTGTTTTTTGGCCAGAAGTACTTCTGACCTCTTTTGTCTGCGCCGCGCAGACGCGGGCAGACGTTTGAGGTCTGCAGATTGTTTGTTTTTTGGAAGACATTTCACTAAAAAAGGTCTTCCTGACCTCTTTTTGATGCAGACATGAGTCTATGTCTTCCCACTTCTTCCTACCTCTTCTCCCTTGTATTCTAATTTTTCCTTTCTCTGCTGCTCCTCTCAACATCATCACTTCTCATTCCCCTTTCTTCTTCCCTTCCTATTCTTCTCCTCCTCCTCCTCCTCCTCCTCCTCATCCTCTCTCATCCGCCGCCTCCGTTCGCCCTCCTCCCACACCTCTGCCGCCGTCGCTCCGCCCTCCTTGCTCCCCTCCGCCGCTGCCTCCTCCCCCTACTCCTCCCCAACCTCGTCGCCTCCTCCCCCTCCCCTTATTATTATTATTATTATTATTATTATTATTAAGAAAACAAATTCAAATTTAGTGACCTGAAGGATAATGATGTCATGTCGTACATCGGACCACCATCGGAACTGAAGTGGGTTTGATTTTTGGGGTCTATGTGAAAACAATTGAAATGGAAAATGAAGGTGTTGTTATTGTAAGTTGTCGTCATTTAATTTTTGTAGTGTTGCTGCAAGTTGTGTGTTTGTTCTATCACCAATATTGTTTTCAACGATAGTTTGAAGTAATAATTTTTAGGAATAATGTGTATATTGATGATAGTTTGTCGGAACAGTTCATGGGAATAAAGTGGGTTATGGTTGTGGTGGTTCACGGTTGGGTTATGGTTTTGGGTTTCGCTGCAGACGTTAACAAACAAACAGTCTTCTTCTTGCAGACTGCAGACGTTTGGTCCACCTCTTCTCCTGCAGATGTCTACAGATGTGGTCCGCAGACTGCAGACCTTTTACCTCTTCAAAAACAAACAGCACCTAAGTAAGCCCGAGTATCGAACCCACAAGACACTAATGGAAAACAAAACTAGACTCGACTAAGACTCAAAAAGATTTGATTTGAAATATGATTTTTGGGTTTTTTTAATAATTAAATAAAGTAAATAAAATAAATAAGATAAATAGATAGAAAGGATAACTGAGGAAAATATCAGGATAGGAAGGCAACTACCTAGGTCAAGAATCCTACCTTCAAACTCACAACTTCCGGCAATGGAAACCTGAATGGATACCAGATTCTAAAGATAACTTAAGAAACCCTAAGACGTGCTAGATCTCCTCCCGGTCTCACCAACACACCCCCAAAGAATCCTAAAGAATAAAACACTGGCTATCTAGCTAGGATCACCTCCCGGTCTCACCTCACTAAGAATGTAAAAGTACTCTAATGACTCGATCACCTCCCGGTCTCTCTAATCACAATACACCCGAAGATGTAAAGGAGTAACTTAATTGGGTTAACTATTACTTGGAATTGCAAAATACTAAAGACAACTAGGATAGGATCACCTCCCGGTCTCACCCAAACCCTAACACCTAAAGCTCTAGACAACCCAACATTCCATCACCTCCCGGTCTCAAGAATGGAAGAATACCTAAGTCCTCTAAATTCTCTTATCAAGTTCCTATGGCTTTCGGATCCAAAACCACAAACTAAGCTACAAGCACCAAGCAGGTAACCCTAATAATCATCCAAACATGAAAGACATCACTAAGATGATTATGGAACTCTCAAAAATAATAAATTAGACTTAAGCACGCACACACATCATAATAAATACCAACTAAACTTTTACCAAAACATTAACCAATCAAAAAATATATCCAAAACCAAAAATATAAAATTAACATGTGATCATCATACAAGACCTAGGTAGTGGTTCAAGATTTAGCTACTCATAGTGATGAAAAACAATAAAAACAAAGGTTAAAAAATATGCAAAGTCATGGTCTCAAAATTTATGAACACAAAGTAAATAAATATAAAAACTAAAACTTTTAGCGATCAAACCCGTAGCTTCACTCTTGAACCCAAGCCTTCCTGGCCTTCAATTAACCTCTAATCAATTCCAAGCTGCTGTAGATCGAATTCTTTTCTTTTGCGGCGGCTGTGATATGGTTTTTTCTTCGATGATTGTCACCTCCACCATTTATAATATGCCTAACCCTTGTATAAATTTTGCCATCCAAAAAAACATGACCCCTTTATGACTTGGGCCATGAGGCCTTCCAATGTTTTCCTTTTATATTGTTTCCAAAGGCCTAAAGCCTTGTTTCACATTTATTTATTTTTTTTCTTAATTTGACTTTTGGGCCATGGCTTATAAAGGCCACGAGTTCTCTTTTGTTTTTTGTTTTATTATTATTATTATTATTAACTTCAAGCTCTCGTATCGGGTGTTCTTAATTCGACCAAAGTTGCTCGTTTAAGCTCCAAATCTCACGAACGCCTATAAAATAACAAAAATAATAAATCTACATCTACATCTACATCTACACTTCTACACTATCTAATAAAAGAAAACACATGAGGGACACATGACACTCTCTCATGAGTTCTCTAATTTTACTAATTAATATAATAAATTCAAATATAATTATATTAATTGATTTGCAAAATCATAATATAAATACATTAATAATCATAATTGTAACATAAATCATTAAAAACAGATTTAATGATTTCTGTTATTAATATAAATACTAACCGAATTAAAAATTATTTAAACATTAGTGATTCTTTTTTGAGAAAATTGCTCGAATAGTCCCTGTGGTTTGCACAATTTTTACCTATAGTCCCTAAGTTTTTAAAATTACAGGTATAGTCCTCAACTTTTGGTGTTTCTTAACTCGGATAGTCCTTGGAGTGACTGTGAAGTTACTAAATTACCCTTTTGATGGATGGAGGTCAAATAATCCAGTTAAGTGGATGTAAAATTACTAAATTATCCTTACCCCAATAAAAATAAAAAAAATCAATTAATTAAAAAAATATAAAGAGGACCCACTTAACCTCTTAGCCAATTATTTTTCTCCACCTATTTTAGTGGGCCCACCAACTTCATCTTCCCCACCCTATCACCATCACCACCCACCACCCACCATCCACCACCAGCACCTCCCCCACCATTCAACATTTATAATTATAAACCCACCAACTTCTTCATCTTCCCAACCCTTCCCCCATATAAAAATCTCAAACCACCCATCTCTTGTACCTGCTCACATACACACACAACACACACAACACGTACTTTACTGATTAGATTGTGTGTATGTGAAGGGAAATCAATATTTCTTTAAGCTGCAACTCTACACAAAACCGTAACTTATCTTTCACAGATGTAGATACTATATTAAAAAGAATGGAAGATAGGTGTCTTAAATCATACAAAGCCCTGGACCCAAAATTTTCTGTGAAGAAACTTATGACATATATGTGTGATTCCCTTTTGGATACCGAGCCTGAGCCCGAACCCGATTCCACAACACCCAATGGGGCTTTGCCAGAAGTTGCAGCCTACACTGGCAATAACGGTCCGCCGCTTACCGTCAATGGCTCAGTCGGTAATGAAGTTGAGGATGCCAGTGAAAATGGGTTTCAGGATTCCGAGCCACAAAGTTTGGTAGGCGTGACAGATAATCAGTGGGGGAGGGGTTAGGTGAGATTGTGGTGATGTGGTAAGTGGTTTTATAATTTATAAATGTTGATTGGTGGGGGAGGTGCTGGTTGGTGGTGGTGGTGAGTGGTGATGGTTGGTGGTGGTGATAGGGTAAGGAAGATGAAGTTGGTGGGCCCCATTAAAATAGGTGGAGAAAAATAATTGGCTAAGGGGTTAAGTGGGCCCTCTTTATATTTTATTAATTAATTGATTTTTTTTATTTTTATTGGGGTAAGGGTAATTTAGTAATTTTATATTTACTTAACTGGATTGTTTAACATCCATCCATCAAAAGGGTAATTTAATAATTCCACAGCCATTCCAAGGACTATCCGAGTTAAAAAACACCAAAAGTTGAGGACTATACCTGTAATTTTAAAACTTGGGGACTATAGGTGAAAATTGTGCAAACCACAGAGACTATTCAAGCAATTTTCTCTTTTTTTTATATAACACATTTATGTATTATTAACTTTAAATTTAAATCATGTACCTTAAATAAACCTATTTATAAAATTTTGATCTTTTATTCTACGTTTAAAACTATGTTTGTTATTATATTTGACAAATGTTTATTAAGTTTTTTATTATTTTGGTCATTGTTTTAGATGCTAAATATGCTCAGCAAGTACATACTAATTCTAGATGTTTAAAAAAGTTCAAAAGTCAAATAAGCAAATTAATACATTGGTTAAGCTTTTTTGTTAGACTTTCATATTGTTCTAAACAAATAAATAAAGTAAACCAATCAACATTAATCTATTGCTATCTATACTAATAAAAGACAACACATGGAATTCTAATAACTCCCTTATAAAGCCTCTCATTTTCTTATTTAAAATAATACATTTATTTTAATTTGTTTCTTTATTTAAAAATAATTATTTTTAATTTTTATTACTTACAACTATAACTACTAATTTAATTATCAAAATTTAGTTTATATATATATATATACACTATGTCTTTGTAAATTAATTAATATGATTATATTTTAATACAAAATTAGAAATAAATTACTAGACATGATTTGAAAATGTTTATTTATTAATAGAAGTAAATATTATTAAAAAATATTCATTTTTTTAAGATAGCGTATTTATATGTTATTAAATTTAAATTTAAATCGTGAACGTTAATTAACCTATTTTTTAATATGTGGTATTTCACTCTAAGTTTAAAACTATATTTCTTATAGTGTTATGAACAAACAAAACAAAATAAAACAAATCAATCCACATTAATTAAATATTTGATTAATTAAAACTAAACATGCTTAGTTATTTTTATATTATAATAGCTTGATATATAAAATACATTTTATATATAAACAATCATTGTTTGAAATTTTCATTGACTGCGTTGTTTCAAGTTACTTCAACAGAGAAATACAATATCTAAATGGCAACAGTCTTTTCATTAGTAATTCGTTTTAGCTTCATTTTCACGCTATTAAATCATGAAATCCTTTTTTTATAGTTACAGTCATATTGAACCAATAAATGACATTATTTTTAAGGACCTTGATGTTAGAAAAAAATGATTATACTCTCAAGGTTAGAATTATTTTGGCTTTGCAAGAAACTTGATGTCAAATCCAAATTAACGATACTCAATTGGGATTGTTTAACGGATGAGGAGATATTTTTAAATTAATTTCATTTTTTACATCTTAGCCTAAACAAATTTATCTTATTACTTTTGATTTTTTTTTGTTGTACCTGCAGTTTACAAGGTAACAGCCATAGTATGAAAGATATATGTTGAAAAGTTTGGAAATAGTTTTATGTGAATATGAATGTCTTTACAAGAAATTATTTAGGGCTGGTGAATATTTAATATTTTTCAGTTGTAAAGGCAATTTTATTTATTTTAAATATAACATGTAATCTAATTTTTCTTAATTATATTTTTAATTTTATATATAATATATATAATATAAATTGTTCAACCCGTGTATCACACGGGTACATAACCTAGTATATAATAAAACGACACGAAATAAATAAAAAACTAACCAAATAATATACAAAATACATAGGAAAAGAGATGTGTTTTGCAACACATCAAACATCCCCACACTTAAATCTTTTGCGTCCCAAAAAAGAAGTATGCAAAATCCCAAGCATTCTCAACAAAGCACTTAACAAAAACGATAGCATCAAACAGGGTCAAAAGCAAGCTACGAAATCAACAAGCATAGCGGTTTCACAAGACTTACATCGTTCAAAAGGCTGACTGGTCAAGATGATACATTTTTAAAAACAAGGCCTACCTAGTCAAGCTTCACTTACCTTCAAGTAACAAACTATGCACCTGTAAGCACCCCTCACAATATCACTCATCTCTCGGTTATATATTTATTTGGAGTGAATCTCTCAAAACCGAACTATGAAGCAAAATTATCATAAGCTTGTACGTCAATCAAATTTCCACCTAATTGCTAAAACTAACACAAATCAAGAGGACTTCGAAAGGGTAAGTAAGGGTTAAAGGTAGGAAATTTTATTGGGAAAAATTGGCTAAAAATAAAAATAAGTGATAAAGCGGATAAACATAGAACATATACACTCTAAATCTTTGGTCTTCTCGACCACAACCTTTATTCTATTTTTTTCTTTTCTCATTACATAAATACATATCTTTCTTTTTTTCAGATTTGTTTTTTTTTTTTTTTTTTGCCTGCTACTCTTTATGCTGATATATTTTTTTTTCTTTTCACATTACATAAATATATACAATCCGGTAATCAATATGAAATAAAATGGGTAACAAACGAAAGTTTTTGGCTCAAAGTGGTTTCTAAAGGTAAAAATGGGGTAACGGGTCAAATAACAAAAACAAACGAAAAGGCTAAACAAAAATGGGTAATCCTAATGCCTCTATCATATCTGTGTCAAGTCCAATCCAATGGTCTCAAAATGTATCAAAACACACAAGTTCTAAAAAATGAAACAAAGTCGGTATATCACACATGAAACGAACTTGTAAATATTTATATATAATATTTAAAGGCTCAAAACTCACTGTCATGTGGAAATAAGGGTTACCGATGCTAGCAAGTGCAAAACCAATTAACCAATCCAGCTTGATCCACTATCCCAGGCACCCCAAACATTTTATTTCAGAAAAACAACTCAGTCAAGCCTACTATCCCGCAACTTAAAGAAACATATGCTAAGACCCGTAAACCCGACAATCGACCCCGCTTTTAACCGACGTATTACATTGAAAAGGCTCGTTTACTACGCACAAAAAGGATAGGGACTAACACCAAACCAACTTTTTTTTATGTTTTATTTATTTATTTATTTTTATGACTCAAACTATCTAAAAATAAAAACGAAGTTCCCATCCCCACACTTGAACGACACATTTTCCTCAATGTGAGAGTAAGAAAAAAAATAAAGTAGAAATAAAAACAACAACAAAAATGTTTATTATTGGCCAAATATTAAAGTACGGATTATTATTGGCCAATGGGAAAAACTTTGGATTATTTAATACTCATTTTTATTATTATAAATCCTTAAAATATTTATATATTATATAAATTTGTAACACAAATTAAATAATAAACATAAAATATTCATTAATAAAAAAAATTAAAAAGACATAACTAATAAAAAAACAAAACACCCAACTTCGTTC
The DNA here is from genome assembly GCA_028751855.1 of Ambrosia trifida. Lineage (NCBI taxonomy): Eukaryota > Viridiplantae > Streptophyta > Magnoliopsida > Asterales > Asteraceae > Ambrosia > Ambrosia trifida. The sequence goes on along the minus strand of CM054123.1, from coordinate 24,038,928 downwards.
ACCGCCACTATCAAACCACCTTCCACCACCACCAGCCACCTCCTCGACGACTACCACCATCATTTTTGTCAACTTCCTCTGCCATCAATTATCTTCAAACCAACATCGCAATCCTTACGTAAAAAGTGATCGCAATCCTTTCGTCAAAAATGATGGTGGTGCGGAGTGGTGGTGGTTGTGGAAGGTGGTGGTTTGATAGTGGTGGTGAACGAAGTTGGGTGTTTTGTTTTAAGAATTTATAATAATGTTTTAAAGATTTATGGTAATAAAAAAGGGTATTAAATAATCCAAAGTTTTTCCCATTGGCCAATAATAATCCGAACTTTAACGTTTGGCCAACAGTAAACCTTTTTTTTCTGACGTGGCATTAAAAAAAATAATTTCCATGTCATCTGCCACGTCAGCATACACTAACCCAGTTAGTTCATAGTTAACGGAGGTCCATTTTTGACACCCACATGTCCACTTGGGATTATTTTAGGCCAACGTTAAAGTTCGGAATATTATCGGCCAATAGCCCAAACTTTGGATTATTAAAATCCTATACCCCTAAAAAAAACTCAAATTATTTTGTTATGGTGGGACATCAATGAGTGTGTGAATCTGCTATTGATGTAAGCATTAGTTAGGTGGGTGTATTAATCCAAGACCCATTTATAATAGTTAATTGGTGGCCCGGTATGAAGAAGGACATAGCTCTTTATGTGGCTAAATGCCTTACTTGTTCCAAAGTCAAAGCTGAGCACCAACGTCCATCTGGTTTACTTGTGCAACCAGAAATTCCAGTGTGGAAGTGGGAGAACATTGCTATGGACTTCATCACGAAGCTTCCACGCACCACTCGTGGGCATGACAGTATCTGGGTTATCGTCGACCGATTGACCAAATCTGCTCACTTCCTACCCATTCGTGAGACCTACACAGCTGAGAAACTGGCTAAGATCTACATCAGTGAGATTGTTAGTCGTCATGGTATTCCTCTAGACATTATTTCCGATCGTGATAGCTGGTTTACTTCACGCTTTTGGCAGACATTTTAGTCTGCACTTGGTACACAACTGAATCTTAGCACGGCTTATCACCAACAGACGGATGGTCAAACTGAACGAACCATCCAAACATTGGAGGATATGCTTCGAGCGTGCATCATCGACTTTGGTGGTAATTGGGACACACACTTACCCTTGGTTGAGTTCTCGTATAATAACAGCTACCATTCCAGTATTAACATGGCACCGTTTGAGGCACTTTATGGTCGCAAATGTCGTTCCCCTGTGTGTTGGAGCGAGGTTGTTGAAACACAAATCACCGGTCCCGAACTGATAACCTCCATGTCCCTTTAGAGGATATCCAGATTGACGAGTCGATGCGCTTCATAGAGAAACCTGTGGAGATTATGGATCGGGACGTCAAGACGCTTAAGCGAAGCCGAATTCCTATTGTCAAAGTTCGTTGGGAATCCAAACGAGGCCCAGAGTTTACTTGGGAGCGTGAGGACCAAATAATGTCAAAGTATCCTCATCTTTTTCCAGAGACTACCACTTGAAGGAATTTCGGGACGAAATTTCTAAAAGTAGGGGATGCTGTGACATCCGTCACTTTTCTTTGTATTGTTTTATATTTCGATGTACGTTAAACCGTAATTAATAAAACGTTACATTTTCATTATTTTCGAACATTTAAAAATATTCGGTGACATTTTCGGGCTTATATAATCATACTATAAGTTTAGAACAACTCCAAACTTGTCGAATAATTGTAAAAAAATAAACGCTTGGGACGGGATTCGAACCCGCGTCCCAAGCCGGGTCAATGCACACTTCAACCAATTGAGCTATACAACACATCTGAACTAAACCCACTTGATAATTATTATAAACCATCTTTAAAACTGAACAGTTGACTACAAAAAGTCAACTGACGCGTGGATCATCATCATCATCAATCCAATCAACGCGTAATTGATCCAAATAAGGAATGGAATTGATTTGCTTGACCAAGTCGCATCATTCACACGCAGGAATTCAGTTAAAACCTTCCAAAACTCGATCAATTGCCACGTCATCGTTCAACCGAGTTAAATACCTGCCTAATCTACAATCCAAACCTTGTCTTATAAATTGAACCTCCCTACACCATCCTTACTCGCCGAAAATACTCTCTCCACCTTTGATTTCTGTTAAAAACGTGTTATTGAAGCCTCTAATCGTCCCTTTGACGTCTTCCCTTGACGAACTCGCATACCCGACTTCGGGATTGGTAAGTTCCTTTTTTTTGTGGGTTCTAACCTTCGGCACTCTGTGATCATTAGCCCCAAAGATTCAGGGGCTAATGATCACCAATTATGATGATTTGAAAATTAGGGCACGAATTGATAATAATTGGGGAAGAACACTGAGCGCTGTTAGTATATTTATTTATTTTTGAACAGAAACCAAACAACCAACTGATCTATATCAGTTGGTTTACCTCCCTTGTTGCAAAACAGAACCGGCCAGTGGCCAGGTTCGAACCCCACGAGAAACAATTTTTTTTTCTTTTCATTTAGCCATTAAACTAATAAACCTATTTAATCAATTTAAATCCAATATAACTCGTTCTCAGGGTGTGGCTCAGTTGGTGGCCACGCTTGTGATAAAACCCGAACCGGCCAGAGGCCCGGGTTCGATTCCCATAACCAACATATAATTTTTTTGCCATTTTATATATATACTTAACATATCTATCTCTTAAAATAGTTTTTAAATACTAAAAATGGTTTTTAAATTCTACAAAAATTATTATTTGATCTTCAAATGATAAAGTTCATTACCCAATTTTTAGTTTTTCAAAAATAATTTATGGACCTGTTATGCTTACCTGGGGATTCTTGGAGTGAGTGTCCACTTATAGGTGTGATGAGGACACGTGCAATCTGGAAGGGTGGACGCCTGTACACTGGGTTTTCTGGCATAGGCAAGCATAGCGCATAAATCCATTTACGGACCTGTTATACTTACCTGGGGATTCCTGGAGTGAGTGTCCACTTATAGGCTAAAACATGTCTTCTTTGATCACCATTGGGCTCAATTTCTTTGAAAAGTCAACGTTCTTGTTGGGCTTTATAGCTAGACAAGGGCAATCCAAGCATGTTATGCAAATATTTCAAATGATATACTTCTATTTCACATACAATATCTTGTATTCATAATCCTTATGCAATTATACACTTACATTTATTAATCTCATAATTTTTCATTGACTGCCTTGTAGATGTCTGCTCGCCGTATGCTCCGTGATGCTAGTCAACGCACTGTTCGTGCTTCTGGACAACGTTCTGATCGTCGCCTTGCTTCTCTAGTCGCTGAGCAAATTGCTGCAGTGATTCCAAATCTTGTTAGTGAGTTAACCCAAAACAGCAACAGTACCAACACAGAGGGTGCAACTCAATTCCGGTGCACATTCAAACACTTCAACTCATGCAACCCCACGAAGTTTACTGGGGAGGAGGGTGCTACTGGCCTCCTCTAATGGTTTGAAAGTATGGAAAGTACCTTCGTGAACAACGAGTGTCCTGATAACCTCCGCGTTCGCTATGCTACCAGTGTCCTTCAAAAGGGGGCATTGACCTGGTGGAATGGTGAAAAGCGTAATCGGGGCGCTGATGTTGCTCTATCCTTGTCTTGGGCTGAGGTCAAGGAACTCATGATCGCCAAGTTCTGCCCTAGGAACGAAATTTGGAAACTAGAGGAAGAGTTCCATGGGTTGAAACAAGACAGTGGTGAAAATCTTGCGTACAACACTCGATATCATGAGCTCAGTATTTTGGTTCCACACATGGTCACCCCGGTCTCTCGAGCAATCGAGAAATATATTGAGGGATTGCCTGACCTAATTCAAGATGTAGTCACTGGAAGCAGACCCACTACGGTGGAAGAAGCCATCCAGCTCGCAGCCTCCTTGACTGACAAGCATGTCAAAAAAGGAAATTTGGTTAGGAAAGGAACCAAGAAACCAGCTGAGAAGACCCCCACCCCTACTACTGAATCATCAAGAGTTGTTGTAGACAATACCGGTTCCAACACTAGGAAGCGGAAGTCCAGGGGTAGAAACTATGCTGTTGTGGCCCCAGTAACTCAGGCTCCAATAGCCCAGGCTCCAATGGCTCAGGCTCCTCCTGTTAAGAAGGTTTATAGTGGAAACTTACCCAAGTGCGCCACCTGTCAGTACCATCACCCCGCAAATTTTCCTTGTCGCCACTGTACCACCTGTGGTAGGTACGGTCATGTAGCTGCCACATGTCGATCAGTGTTTCGACCTCAACCAATCAATGCTCAACCTGTTAACCCTCAACCAGCCAACCCTCAACCAGCTCGCCAAAACCCACAACCTATAGCATATGGTCGAGCTTGCTTCAATTGTGGTGATCCAAACCACCTTAGAAATCAATGTCCAGCACTTGTCCCAGCAAACCGTGCAGCAAACCCAGTGGCTCGTGGTAGGGCTTTCAACATCAATGCAGCAGAAGCCCTGGAAGCAAATGATGTGGTGAATGGTACGTTTTTACTTGATGGTCGTTATGCTTCAATTTTATTTGATACTGGTGCGGATAAAAGTTTTGTGTCGTTAGCATTCGAACCTTTATTATCTCACACTCGCTCTAGATTAGGAGCGCCTTTCACTGTCGAGGTCGCGGATGGTAAACCCATCTTAATTGATTCCATCATCCAGGGTTGTACTCTTAGACTTAACGAACATGACTTCACCATTGATCTCATACCCATGAAATTGGGAAGCTTTGATGTTATCGTGGGTATGGATTGGCTTTCTAAACATCATGCCGAAGTTGTCTGCTTTGAGAAATTCATTCGGTTTCCTCTCGCATCGGGTGACTTTTTACGGGTATATGGTGAGAAACCATCCAGTGGTCTTAAACTCATGTCCTGCACTCAAGCACAGAAATATCTACGCAAGAAATACGTAGCTTTCTTGGCCCATATTGTGGAAAAGAAGGGTAAAGACAAGAGTATTCAAGATGTTCCTGTTGTTCGTGAGTTTCCAGAAGTTTTTCCTGATGACTTACCTGGACTACCACCGGTGCGTCCTGTTGAATTTCGTATTGATCTTGTACCTGGTGCTACGCCCGTTGCAAAATCTCCGTACCGCCTTGCACCTTCCGAGATGCAAGAACTTGCGAGTCAACTTCAAGAGTTGGCAGACAAGGGTTTCATTCGCCCCAGTTCATCACCTTGGGGAGCTCCAGTCTTATTTGTAAAGAAGAAGGATGGATATTTCCGTATGTGTATTGATTATCGGGAGCTGAATAAACTCACCATTAAAAACCGGTACCCTTTACCCCGCATTGATGACCTCTTTGATCAACTTCAAGGTTCGACTTGCTTCTCAAAGATCGATCTTCGTTCGGGATATCATCAACTACGAGTCCATGAAGACGATATTCCAAAGACAGCTTTCCGTACACGCTATGGGCATTACGAGTTCATGGTTATGCCTTTTGGACTAACGAATGCACCCGCTGTCTTCATGGATCTCATGAATCGCGTGTGCAAACCCTTCTTGGATAAGTTCGTAATCGTTTTCATCGATGACATTCTCATTTACTCTAAAACCAAATCAGCCCATGAGCAACACCTTAGACAAATCTTGAGTCTTTTGAAGAATGAACAACTGTATGCCAAATTCTCCAAGTGTGAATTCTGGCTTAAGGAAGTTCAATTTTTGGGACACATTATCAGTGATAAGGGTATACACGTGGATCCAGCTAAGATTGAGGCTGTTAAGAATTGGATTACACCGAAGTCTCCCATGGAAATTCGCTCTTTTCTTGGCTTAGCGGGTTACTATCGTCGATTTATTCTTAACTTCTCCAAGATTGCCTTACCTCTCACTTCCTTGACCCATAAGGATAAACCATATGTATGGGGACCCAGTCAGGAAGAAGCATTCCAAACATTGAAGCAGAAACTGTGTGATGCTCCAATCCTCACTTTACCTGACGGCAATGAGGATTTCGTGGTTTACTGTGATGCCTCTAACCAAGGTCTTGGTTGCGTTCTCATGCAACGAGGCAAGGTTTTAGCATATGCATCACGACAACTGAAAAACCATGAGAAAAATTACACTACCCATGATCTTGAACTCGGAGCGGTCGTTTTCGCACTTAAGATTTGGCGGCACTAATTATACGGTACAAAATGTGTAATCTTCACTGATCACAAGAGTCTGCAACACATTTTCAACCAGAAAGATCTGAATATACGACAACGACGATGGGTCGAGTTGTTAAACGACTACGACTGCGAGATTCGCTACCATCCTGGCAAGGCGAATGTTGTGGCCGATGCTCTTAGTCGTAAAGGCCATGCCCAACTTTATTGTACTCAAGTACAGTCTTATATCAAACTCCGCATCATTGAAGCCCAACATGTCTCTGTTACTGAGGGCAACATGTACGAAGAAATGTCGTGTGGAGCCGAAAATCAGTTGGAAACCAAAAATGGTTTACTTTATTTCATGAACCGTCTTTGGATCCCTGATCGTGACAACCTGCGTACCTTCCTCATGGACGAGTCCCATAAGTCTCGTTACTCCATTCACCCTGGTGCAGATAAGATGTATCAGGATCTGCGTACTTTGTATTAGTGGCCCGGTATGAAGAAGGACATAGCTCTTTATGTGGCTAAATGCCTTACTTGTTCCAAAGTCAAAGCTGAGCACCAACGTCCATCTGGTTTACTTGTGCAACCAGAAATTCCAGTGTGGAAGTGGGAGAACATTGCTATGGACTTTATCACGAAGCTTCCACGCACCACTCGTGGGCATGACAGTATCTGGGTTATCGTCGACCGATTGACCAAATCTGCTCACTTCCTACCCATTCGTGAGACCTACACAGCTGAGAAACTGGCTAAGATCTACATCAGTGAGATTGTTAGTCGTCATTGTATTCCTCTAGACATTATTTCCGATCGTGATAGCTGGTTTACTTCACTGCTGGCAGACATTTCAGTCCGCACTTGGTACACAACTGAATCTTAGCACGGCTTATTACCCACAGACGGATGGTCAAGCTGAACGAACCATCCAAACATTGGAGGATATGCTTCGAGCGTGCATCATCGACTTTGGTGGTAATTGGGACACGCACTTACCCATGGTTGAGTTCTCGTATAATAACAGCTACCATTCCAGTATTAACATGGCACCGTTTGAGGCACTTTATGGTCGCAAATGTCGTTCCCCTGTGAAGATCCAAAAGCTGGACGTACCTCAGAGAAGAGGTAGAAGACGACTAGCTTGATAAGATCTTAGATGAATTAACCTGCAAAACTAGACAAACCATTAGGCTCGTCACAAAGGAGGGCTGGGAGGGCCTCTCTGTGACCACCCTCCGGCGTGAGGATAAGTATTTGTTTGGAGAAGAAAAGTGAATAGAGAGAGAGAGAGAGAGAGAGAGAGAGAGAGGTTCGGAGTGTTTCAGAACGTGTCTTACTTGTACTTGTGTGGGGGTATTTATACTAGTCAGAATTTGTTGTACTATCCTTCTCCCAGGTGTACTAACCTTCGTCCTAGTGACCTCCGGTCGTTAGTGGTGAACACGTGTCTTTGTGAGCCGCGTCATATTGCTATTGTGCCGCGTCCTAGGAGGTGGAGGTTCGGACAGGAGGTTTTATACCTCTTCATGTCCCCTCAAGTCCATAAGTTAATTTATAACTTAGTGGAATTGTTCGTTCTATATGAAATGCTTTCCAGCTGTTTTGATGGACGCGGCACGTGGCAGTTCCCCAGGCCATATATCGTGGCGGTTATTCCCAGGCGATCTCAGCCGTTGATGTTTGATGATTTTGGTGAGCGATTACGACACGTGGCACCGTTTTGAATTCCACTTTTTTCGGGTATTTAAACCCATCTTTTCCATTTCTTTTTTACTTTTTTCCTCATAATCTTTTACTTGCTTCCCTGCTACCCTTCTGTGATCTGCAACTGTCTTTTTCAGGTTCGTCCCTTCATCTCGTCTCTTTTCCAGAGTATTTTCCTTTTTTCTTCTTTATTGGTTTGTCATGGGGAAGGATAACATGAACGTTAGTTTCTCGACCCTTACCAAAAAGAAATTAGATAAATTTTTAGCAGATTATAGGATTCCTTTAGACCTTCATCCTGAACTCCCTGCCCCTGACCGAGCCATATATCCCCATCTCTCTGGTAAATTTGCGTTCTACACGAGAGTGTGTGATTTTGCTAACTGTAGGGTCCCCTTGACAAAGTTTTTGTTTAAGGTTCTTCTGTTCCATGGGGTTCACTTTTCCCAAGTGAACCCCTTTGGTTTGGGACGAATCTGTCATTTCGAGTTGAAATGTCGGGCTTTAAAGTCCAGGGCCGACCTAGAGGTGTTTAGGGCTTTTTACAAACTGAGCCAGGCTGGCGATTGGTATACCTTCGAGAAGAGGAGGAAGAAGCCTGAATGCCATTTAAAGGACACCTCCAGCCTGAAGAACTGGAAGACGCAGTTCTTTTGTTGGACGATCGGTGTCTTCCTAAGGAGATGTTGGGTATATGGAGGAAGGAATATGTGTCATCTGAGTGGGAGCTTCCGGGTAATTTTGAGTGCGACTCAACTTTATACAATAAACTTGTGACTCATAAGTTGAACATTAAGAAATACCCGGAGCATATTCTGGTGTTAGCTGGGGTTAGTAGAATTTGGGATGAACCTGACCGATGGCCTGTTATCCGGTATAGGAAGAAAGGTGAGCTGCGTTCATTACCCTTAAATCTTTGCCTTGTGAATTTTGTTTTTAACCTTTATCTTTTTTTTTTTTTTTTTTTTTTTTTTTTTTTTTTTTTTTTTTGCAGAGATGTCGCTGCTCGCAGCTCTAAAGTTTGATGACTTTGATGATGACAATCTCTCTTTTTCTAGCGAGCCTCTTGGGTCCAGCAAACCAATCCTAGAACAAGTGACTAAGATATAGGCACCTATCCGACCGGTGGGAGAGGAGACGGAGCATACTGAGAAACCTTCGGGGGAAGGAGAAACTGTGGGTGAAGGTAGTGGGAAGGATGAAGGTGGCGATGATGGTGAGAAGGGGCGAACCCTTATTTCGGAGGGGGATGCTGATGACATTACTGTGGGTAAGATTTTTCCTAACCCTGATCCTCTTCAATCCGTGAGTTCCTCGAGCGTTCATGTTTCGGAAGACGACCTTACCGAAGATGCTTCCTTAGACCTGAATGTGAAAGCTCGGAAGAGGAAGGCCGAATCATCTAAGGTCAAGAGGAGTCCGAAGAAGGTAAAGTTTGCAGGATCGGCCCTTACTATTTCCGAACATACTCAAGGTAACATATTAGATGTATTTGATTTGCACATTTCTGGTGGGAAATCTCCTTGCGATGGTGAACTGATTTACATGCATGTTCCGGGGGATAAACTAGGTGGTGAAGGTGATAAGGAGGAGGACGATGTATTTAAGGATATCGCCAACAGCCCTCCCCGGACTTCGGTAGCTCAAGCCTCCGGTGAATTTTCTGTAGCTTCCCCGGGTAAGTCAACTGGTCGTGTATCTAACTTTCGAGCTAGTGAGGAGAACGAGTTTGGTGCGTCCTATTCTCCTTATTGGTTTGAGACTGAGACGTTGATCCTATTTAATCTTGTAGACCCCCTGGATGACGCGATGGAAGTGGATCCGTCTACGGCCGAGGATGTGTTCGTCCCAGATTGGGATTTGAAGAACGGATCTCGTGTAATTGATGCCTTGTCATCGAAGATGATGCTCTTTAACTTGCATACTCCGGCTGATCATGCCCACTATCGGAGGTTGAAGGATACTGACTTGGGTGATGCCCTGATGATTAACCAAGCTCAGTCTAATTTCTTGGTGTCGGAGGTATATAGACGATGGGTCGATTATGAGTTTCAGCGAGGCAAGTTGGAGAAGAGGGGGGTGTGTAGCCATGGAAATGTGCTGGAGTCTCTGAAGATAAGCCAGGAGCAGGTTAGGTCTGTGCAGGCTTCTCTAGCCGCGGCTGGGGAAGAAAGGGACGTTCTTCAGGGAGAATTGGAGGATTTGAAGAAGAAGTTACAGGCTTCTGAGCTCGCCCATGAAGCTTCAAAAAATAAGTACATTCATTCTATCGAAGAGCTGGAGCGGGTTATGGAGAAGACCAAGGCTGCTGCGGACCAACTTGTGAAAGGTTCGTGCTCCTTCCACTTTTCGTTTTTTCTTCGTCCCCTATTTGTACTTAGTGAATTTTTATTTTCTCCTTTTTTCAGATAAGGACGAAGCTGTGGCTCGGGAGAAGGAAGCATTGAAGCTTGTTTCGGATTTGAAGGCGAGTATCGAGAAGAAGGACATGGAGCGACTTGACCTTCTTAAGGAGTTTGAAAAGTTGCTGAGCTTCAAGCAGTTCATCCTGTCCGAGGGAGTGGAGCTCATTTCACTTTACGTCCGGAAATGTCCGTTGATGAAGGAAGCCGTGGCTGGGGTTAATAATGCGATGAATGGCATAGGTTACAATGCCGGGGTACGTGCCGGACATGCTGCGGCCTTAAAGGGAGTGGCCATGAACGCAGTCCCCAAGCTTGTTCCCAATGCCAAAAAGATTTTGCTGGATGCTGTTCGAGCTTATGATGAAATCGTCCTCCCACCTATATCCAAAATGCAAGATCTCGTTGGTGAACCTCCAGAGTCGATTATCAAGGCTTTCAAGGATTTAATCGTTCTTGAGGACGCACCCCAGCATCCACCGAAATAGTTCTTAATTCGGAATGTTCAAGTACCACCCGTTCCTCCACATAGGTTCGGGGTTTTCTTAGTTTTTAGTGAAGCTTTTTAATCCTTGTTCTATCCGTACCTTTGTTGTTGGTACGGTCTTGTAATTGGTATGAAGTCCCTCTTTAGGGATGTAGCCATGGATGGCTTTTGTAATTTTTTGTCAAGTTCGTCCTCGGGACGGACGTAAATAATGACGGTGCTTATAAGAATGGGTATGCTTTTACTTTTTATGGTTTGGATGTTCCTTTCCCTTTTTTTTTATTTTTTTTATTTTTAGAAGTCAAACTTATATCTTACCGAAGTTTCGAAAGCTTCGGCTTGTATTTATAGAGAGACCATATCATGCGTCCATGATTTTTAAGCCTCGGTAATAAGTTATGTCTTAAGTGTTTCAGAATTTTCTATTCTTAACAACTTATAACATTCGAAGTAGAACGTTCATTTTTCGCGAATTAATTTATTATGCAAAGATGCTACGTAGTCTTTGTGGGGCGTCTTCTAGGCTCGGTATCTTTGGGTCCTCGGGCCTGTTTGACCAAGAAGTCCGGACGAAAGGGCCTTCGACACCCCCATGTCCTAATTCTTATTCCCCTTTGACCGAAGTACTTTTACCTCGGTCGACGAAGTTTACATGTTAGTTGATCATACATGTTAGACAAATATAATGAATTTGCAAAGATCGTAAGGCTCGGTGTGTCGCGTTTCATTCTTTAATATTTTTATGGGTGCGGAGCATGTCTCATTCCGCAGTACATAATAAAAGTTGGAAAATTTGTGGGGCATTCTCATCCCACTTTTACATTGAAAGAAAAATAAAACAAAGTGCTTTATTATTCTAAGTATTTCTTCTTAAATGTAGCATTTTTTGAGATGCACTCCATTCCAAGTCCGGGGAATCTCCTCCCCGTCGAGGGTAGCGAGCCTGTAAGCTCCTTTCTCTCCTACGGAAGTGACGACATACGGCCCTTCCCATGTGGGGCTCATTTTGCCTGGTTTCTCTGAACCACTTGCTTCATTGCTCCGCATCACATATTCTCCGACCTTAAACCTTTGCTCTCGAACCCTGGAATTATAGTATTTTTCCAAGGTTCTTTTGTATTTTGCCTCTTTGATGGCCGCGGTTTCTCGTCGTTCTTCTAGGAGGTCGAGATTGTTCCGCAGCTCCTTTTCATTTTCCTGTGGGTTAGCCACCCTATAGGTTGGCATGCCTATTTCAACTGGGATCATAGCCTCGGTCCCATACGTCAAGCTAAAGTGTGTTTCACCGGTGCTTGTTTTGTTCATCGTGCGGTACGCCCAAAGGACATTTGGCAACTCATCCACCCAACCACTTCTTTTCTTCCCTAGTCGCTTTTTAATGCCTTCCACTAGGCTGCGGTTTACACGTTCGACTTGCCCGTTTGCTTGGGGGTGGGCAACGGAAGAAAAGGCTTGTTCTATTCCGAGACTGGAGCACCATTTTTTAAAAGGGTTGTGAGCGAATTGCTTGCCGTTATCGCTGATGATGACCATGGGAAGGCCGAACCTACACACAATGTTTTCCCAGACAAACTTTTTTACTTCGGCCCCAGAGATTATTGCAAGGGGCTTGGCCTCCACCCATTTGGTAAAATAATCCACCGCGACAAGTAAGAATTTTGCTTGACCGGATGATGTTGGGAAGGGACCCACTATGTCGATGCCCCACTTTTGGAAGGGCCAAGCTGCGGTGACCGGAACTAGTTTGTTTTTTGCTCTGAGACTGATCGGCGCGTGCCTTTGGCAGCTTTCACATTTTTGCAACTCGTGTACTGCATCTTGATGCATTCCTGGCCAGAAGTATCCTGCGTTCATGGCCTTTGTAACCACCATTCGTGGACCGGCGTGAATGCCGCAAATTCCCCAATGGATTTCTTTTATGACATACTTTGCCTGTTCTGCCTCTAGGCATCGGAGCAAGGGACCCAGGAAGGTTTTTCGGTATAATGTGCCGTCAATCACTTGGTACTGCAGAGATTTGACTTTAATTTTTCGGGCTTGTGCTTTGTCTGGTGGCAATGCATCATTCAAAATGTAGTTCATGATGGGAGTCATCCATGATTCTGTACTCATGCTTATTGCACACACTTCTGCTTCGGCCGTAGATGGGGTATTTAGTATCTCGAGCTTCACTTCTTGCGACATATGTTCCGGTGTATTGGCTGCGAGCTTGCTTAAAGCATCGGCCTGCTTGTTTTTTGACCCTGGCACGTGTTTTACTTCACATTTCTCGAATTCTGTGATCAAACTTTTTGCCTGTATCAAATGAAAACAGAAGTTAGGAGCTATGCCTTTGATGTGGGAGATGAAGTATTTTTGAGAGGTAAGACTCGTACCTTGTGAAGGTATTGAACCATGTTTGCCTCTTTTGCTTCGTACTCCCCACTGATTTGGCGTGCAACCAACATTGAATCTACATGTGCTATAACCTATTTGCAAAAACATGGTGTTCTAAGCATTAGATTATTTCATTCTTTCTCAAGCGTTTCTCTAAGAAAGGGTCATCCTCGTTTTGTTCGAGGGGTATACCTTTCGAGCTCCGATCTTTTTTGCCAGTCGGAGCCCAGCCAAAAAGGCTTCATACTCGGCTTCATTATTGGAGCTTCGGAAGTTCAAACGGATTGAATATACAAGTTCTTGCCCATTGGGATCCTTCAGGACCACTCCGGCTCCGGAACCTTCGGAGCTAGATGCCCCATCAGTAAAGATGTTCCATTCACATTCATTCGACTCTGTTGGCGTAAGTGCTTCATCTGGACTCATAGCTAACTCAGTGAGGTAGTCTGCGACCACTTGTCCTTTAACCGGGCCTCTTCTCTTGTAAGTTATGTCGAATGCTCCGAGCTCTATTGCCCACTTGGCGAGTCTTCCGGAGACTTCTGGCTTTCGTAATATACCTAAGATCGGTTGGTCAGTTTGTACTTCAATCTCAAAAGCTTGAAAATATCGGCGTAGCCGTCGTGAAGCATGGACAAGAGAGAGGGCGAGTTTTTCCATGGCAGGGTATCGTGTCTCGTAATCTCGGAGGGCGCGGCTTACATAAAAGATCGGTACTTGTGCTTTACCCCGGGTGACCATTAGCACGGAGCTGATAGATGCATCTGAAGCTGACAGATAGATGGTGAGTACTTCCCCAGGTTCGGGTGCTGTTAATGTGGGTAGTTCTGCCAAGCATTTTTTAAGATCGCTGAAAGCCGCGTCTGCTTCTTCGGTCCATCGGAATTCTTTTGTGCCTGAGTATTTTTTCAGGACTGCCATGAAAGGAAGTGTTTTTTCTGCAGCTTTGGACAGGAACCTGTGTAGGGCGACTAGTCGTCCATTGAGTGTTTGAACTTCTTTTAAGTTGGACGGAGGTTTCATGGTTGTTACGGCTTCGACTTTCTCAGGATTAGCCCGAATGCCCTGTTTTGACATTAGAAAACCCAAGAATTTTCCCTCCTCCAATCCGAACGAACATTTCTTTGGATTGAGCTTCATGTTTATCTCCCGGAGTTTGTCGAATGTTTCTTTGATGTCTTTCAGCAGAACCTCTTCATCGGAACTTTTGATTACTAAGTCGTCCACGTATACTTCTAAATTTCGACCTATTTGTTTCTTGAAAGCTCGATCATGACCCGCTGATATGTAGCTCCGGCATTTTTTAACCCAAATGGCATTTTCTTGTAACCGTACAACCCCTGATTGGTGACGAAGGTTGTTTTGTCTTCATCGGCTTCGGCCATCTGGATCTGATGATATCCCTTGTAGGCATCTAGAAAACATTTTAATTTGAAGTTGGCCACAGCATCGACTTTTAAATCTATCTCCGGTAGGGGATAACAATCTTTAGGACAGGCATCGTTTAGATCCTTAAAATCGATGCACATTCTCCACGATCCATCATGCTTCCGAACCATGACCGGATTTGAGACCCAGGTATGGTACTTTACTTCTCTAATAATGTCTGCTTCTAGCAAGACGTTCACGTCATGTTGCTTTGATGCGATCTGGAGCCATACTTCGCCTTTTTAGGGCCACCGGTTTTTTATCCGGATAGATGTTGAGCCTATGTTCGGCTAAAGCTCTTGGTACTCCGGTCATGTCTGATTGTTGCCAAGCAAACACATCAAGAGATGTAGATAACAGCCTCCACAAGGACTTTTTTACTGTGTCTGGTAATTGAGTACCGATAGTTATCTTTTGTTCTGGGAATGCCGGATTGATGGACCAATCTTCTGTCGTCTTGACTTCGGAATCTTTATTTTTTGGGGGAGAATAGCCTAAAGCCTGTCGTACTTCGGCCACATATACCTCTGATTCGGTATGCATTGTTGCTACTCCTGTTTCGGTAGGAAATTTGATAGCTTTGTGAATTGTAGAAGTTACCATGCTGAAAGCTTTCATACCTGGTCTTCCCAGTATGATGTTATGAACTGAGGGTGCTCCTACCACCAAGAAAGTAAGCACAACCGTTCTTTGGTGTTCTTCGGTGCCAAGAGTGATTGGAAGTGTTAATTTTCCCAAGGGATGTATGACTTCTCCGGAGAAACTGATCAATGGCATTTGAACCGCGACTAACTTGTCTTTGGTGGCTGGAGCTAGCTGTTGGTAGCATTGATAGTACATAATGTCGGATGCACTACCGTTGTCTATGTAAATTCGTCGGACCTTGTGTCCTGCTACGACTCCGGAGACAATGATTGGAGCTTCTTTCGCATCTCTTGGGTCGATTGGTGGGAAGAACAACAATTTCTCCATCCATGGAGCCATATGTTCGTTATTTCGCTTGGTCCCCTGTTCATGGATGGACCGCACCATGTGGATCCCTGCCTGATTGTTCGGATTGGCGATTTGTGGTGCGGCTGGTTTTCCTTCCTTCAATTCTCGAATCAGGTGGGACAATTTCCCTGCTTTGCATGCCTTGTCTATTTCTTGCTTTAGAGACCAACAATCATCCGTATTGTGACCTTTTGCTTGGTGATACTCACAATATTTCTTGGTATTCCGGTCGGAGGTGGGTTTCTGTTTTGGTGGGGTTGGAAAACGGATTTGTTCAGTGCTTAAAATTTCACTCGGGGTTTTATTTAGGTCGCGGTAACTGGTGTTTCGTGCGGAGTGTCCGGAGCTGGACCTTTCACTTCTATCATTTCTTCCATACGGCTGTGATCTGTGCTTTGACCATGAATTATTTCTCTCGACCGGGGCCGAAGCTCCTTTCTTCCAAAAATTACCTCTGGAGTTGCTTTTGTGTTCGCTTTCTGTTGATTGACCGCAGGCACTTTTTCCTCTTGCAAAAGCACGTGCTCGTTCCATTAATATCTCCATGGTCTTTGGTAAATCTTCGTGCAGTTTTTCGACCAGTTGGTTGTTTCGGACCCCATGACAGAAACCTGATATCCGAAGCTGATCGACAGCTCCGGGTATTTGCATGCTTTCTTTGTTAAACCTGTCGATGAACCTTTCAAGTGACTCTCCGTCTTTTCTACGGATGTTGTGTATTTCGGTAATGTCTTTTGAACATCGCCGTTGTTGGGAGAAGTTTTGTAGAAAAGCACGGCGAAGTTCGGTCCAGTTTGCTATCTCCCCTGCTGGTAACCCATCGAACCATACTCTGGCTGCACCTGTAAGGGTTTGGGCGAACATGTGACACCAAGCGGGCATGGGCCACATCTCGATCTCCGCGGCTCCCCCGAAGTCATGAAGGTGATCGTCTGGATCCGAAGTACCCTCGTATCTTTTTATTGTTGTAGGCATTTTAAGTTTTGCTGGCAACGGGGCGCTAGCAATTCGGGGTGCAAATTTGGAGTACTGCGTCATATATGCTGGTCTATACGGGGCTGTGAGTTCTTCATCGATGGTATCGGAACTTGTTTGCTGCTTGGCTGGCTTCACTGACACGGAGGTCATCGGCCCCGTGGATGTGAGTCCAGTTGGCAGTGGTCCGGTATATCCGTAGGGCATCAGAAAGCCATACGGTGTTTGCAACGGGACGGACGTTACCACAGTGGAGTATGTTTGGAGGCTAACAGGGGTGGACATTACTGCGGTTGTTGTTCCTTCGGAGGGGAACAAATTAACCTGCAGACTACGGAGTTTTTCATCTTTATCTTGTTGTTCTTTTAATTTTAACAGGAAATCACGATTCCGTTGTAAAAAGGTTTCATCGAACTCTGTTGGTACAGTTTGCGTCCCAGTGGGTGCAGTGACTGTTTCAGTGGTTGTGGCTGATACGAGATCTGATAACACCCTGGAATAGCCAGCAGCGTGCTGTTCAGAGGCAGTGGTGTCATCGCTTTCTTTGTTGGTGATGTCAATGATGTTTAAATTTTCCATAGCCATTCCAGATCTGAGTGGAGAGAGTAGATCTGCAATAGGATGGCGCCAATGAAGATCCAAAAGCTGGACGTACCTCAGAGAAGAGGTAGAAGACGACTAGCTTGATAAGATCTTAGATGAATTAACCTGCAAAACTAGACAAACCGTTAGGCTCGTCACAAAGGAGGGCTGGGAGGGCCTCTCTGTGACCACCCTCCGGCGTGAGGATAAGTATTTGTTTGGAGAAGAAAAGTGAATAGAGAGAGAGAGAGAGAGAGAGGTTCGGAGTGTGTCAGAACGTGTCTTACTTGTACTTGTGTGGGGGTATTTATACTAGTCAGAATTTGTTGTACTATCCTTCTCCCAGGTGTACTAACCTTCGTCCTAGTGACCTCCGGTCGTTAGTGGTGAACACGTGTCTTTGTGAGCCGCGTCATATTGCTATTGTGCCGCGTCCTAGGAGGTGGAGGTTCGGACAGGAGGTTTTATACCTCTTCACCCTGTGTGTTGGAGCGAGGTTGGTGAAACACAAATCACCGGTCCCGAACTGATACAAGAAACGACAGACAAAATTCTTCGCATTCGTGAGAACTTACAAGTTGCTCGAAGCAGACAGAAGAGCTATGCTGATCAAAGGCGCAGGCCTCTAGAATTTCAAGTCGGAGACATGGTACTTCTCAAGGTTTCACCTTGGAAGGGTGTATTTCGGTTTGGAAAGAAAGGGAAACTTGCACCACGGTTTGTAGGCCCTTTTAAGATCCTTGAGCGAGTTGGGAAGGTGGCTTACAAGCTCGATTTACCACCCGAGCTCAATAATGTTCATCCAACGTTTCATGTTTCTAATCTTAAGAAGTGTTTGGCTGAAGATAACCTCCATGTCTCTTTAGAGGATATCCAGATTGACGAGTCGATGCGCTTCATAGAGAAACCTGTGGAGATTATGGATCGGGACGTCAAGACGCTTAAGCGAAGCCGAATTCCTATTGTCAAAGTTCGTTGGGAATCCAAACGAGGCCCAGAGTTTACTTGGGAGCGTGAGGACCAAATGATGTCAAAGTATCCTCATCTTTTTCCAGAGACTACCACTTGAAGGAATTTCGGGACGAAATTTCTAAAAGTAGGGGATGCTGTGACATCCGTCACTTTTCTTTGTATTGTTTTATATTTCAATGTACGTTAAACCGTAATTAATAAAACGTTACATTTTCATTATTTTCGAACATTTAAAAATATTCGGTGACATTTTCGGGCTTATATAATCATACTATAAGTTTAGAACAACTCCAAACTTGTCGAATAATTGTAAAAAAATAAACGCTTGGGACGGGATTCGAACCCGCGTCCCAAGCCGGGTCAATGCACACTTCAACCAATTGAGCTATACAACACATCTGAACTAAACCCACTTGATAATTATTATAAACCATCTTTAAAACTGAACAGTTGACTACAAAAAGTCAACTGACGCGTGGATCATCATCATCATCAATCCAATCAACGCGTAATTGATCCAAATAAGGAATGGAATTGATTTGCTTGACCAAGTCGCATCATTCACACGCAGGAATTCAGTTAAAACCTTCCAAAACTCGATCAATTGCCACGTCATCGTTCAACCGAGTTAAATACTTGCCTAATCTACAATCCAAACCTTGTCTTATAAATTGAACCTCCCTATACCATCCTTACTCGCCGAAAATACTCTCTCCACCTTTGATTTCTGTTAAAAACGTGTTATTGAAGCCTCTAATCGTCCCTTTGACGTCTTCCCTTGACGAACTCGCATACCCGACTTCGGGATTGGTAAGTTCCTTTTTTTTGTGGGTTCTAACCTTCGGCACTCTGTGATCATTAGCCCCAAAGATTCAGGGGCTAATGATCACCAATTATGATGATTTGAAAATTAGGGCACGAATTGATAATAATTGGGGAAGAACACTGAGCGCTGTTAGTATATTTATTTATTTTTGAACAGAAATCAAACAACCAACTGATCTATATCAGTTGGTTTACCTCCCTTGTTGCAAAACAGAACCGGCCAGTGGCCAGGTTCGAACCCCACGAGAAACAATTTTTTTTCTTTTCATTTAGCCATTAAACTAATAAACCTATTTAATCAATTTAAATCCAATCTCAGGGTGTGGCTCAGTTGGTGGCCACGCTTGTGATAAAACCCGAATCGGCCAGAGGCCCGGGTTCGATTCCCATAACCAACATATAATTTTTTTGCCATTTTATATATATACTTAACATATTTAATCTCTTAAAATAGTTTTTAAATACTAAAAATGGTTTTTAAATTCTACAAAAATTATTATATGATCTTCAAATGATAAAGTTCATTACCCAATTTTTAGTTTTTCAAAAATAATTTATTTAACATATATTATTAATAATACAAGTTTATTCATTTATATTTATTAAATTCTATAAAAATATCTAAACGATTTTATTAAATCTCACAAAAATTATCCTAAACTTGTATATTCATAAACATTCCAGAAAATATTTTTATTTCAGAAAAACCGTTTATTTTATATTTTCAATTAATTTTTGTTAGTTTTAATCATAAATAAATCATAATAAATTCATTTTTCAATAGTTTTGCACCAAAATTTTTTATAAATTATTTCTAACTATCTAGAACCGAAATACAATTTTTAATTTAGAAATTATTTAATTTTAGTATTTTTAGATATTAAAGTCATATTTTGACAATTTGAAATAATTAAATTAAATATTCTATTTTCACGAAAATAATTTTATAAAAATTATTTTCATACTCAAAATCTTATGTTGTGACTATATTCAACTTAAAATTTTACAAAGAGACATTTATTTATTTATTTATCAAATTTCTTATATTTAATAAACAATTTGTTTATTAATCAAATAAACGTTTATCCCCAAATTCGAAACCCTAGAATTACATGTATCCTAGAGTTATTCCCTTACACATTATCAAATTCTTTAGGTTGATTCTTTGGGATAATTCCAACTCATATTTCGTTGTCCAGTTCAATTTCAAGCTATTACGTAAATTGTGCGTATTCCTACCCCTTTTTGCTTTTATACATTTTTGGGGTGTTACATGTACACTATTATAATTTCAAATACAAGTTTACATTTTTACAATACAATTCTAGTACTATGTGCATTGCTTACAACGTGCTTTATGCTTAGACAATACATGTGGATTACATTTGTACTTAGTGAAATCATTAACATGGTACAAGCCGACCTTAACATTGGATAGCGCTATTTGGATTGACAACCCGCCTAGATTGATTCTCCCCCTTTTTCATCAGAGAATCCGTGGCCATTGTTAAGTTATCACCCATTTATTGGATGAGTACACCACCGTTCATACAGTACATTATACAGTCACAGGGTTGATTTCGCTCATTTGTATGATACATAGTTTACATATTTGCACTGTAGCTTGCACTTGAATTGTATATCTTTTTAACTTACTATATATATCAAAACTAGGAATGCTCACCAACATTTCTTATGTTGACCAAACCTATTTTTGTACATGTTTCAGGTGCAGTTTGATCTAGTGCTTTAGCAAGAGACATTTAGTGCTTTACTTAAATTCAGTATTTCAATATTTACATTTCATTTAAACAATGTATTTTCCATTTCCATGTAAGACAATTTTGGTTTATTCAATAATACTTACATTTTAATACCATGTGCTTTTGAACAATCGTCACTACGTGACACCTCGATGATTCCGCCATCGGTTGGGGTGTTACAGTTCATAGTTAACGGAGGTCCATTTTTGACACCCACATGTCCACTTGGGATTATTTTAGGCCAACGTTAAAGTTCGGAATATTATCGGCCAATAGCCCAAACTTTGGATTATTAAAATCCAATACCCCTAAAAAAAACTCAAATTATTTTGTTATGGTGGGACATCAATGAGTGTGTGAATCTGCTATTGATGTAAGCATTAGTTAGGTGGGTGTATTAATCCAAGACCCATTTATAATAGTCAAATTATGGTTAGTAACATGATTCTAGGTTTGTGCATTAATTAGACTATTTGTTGTGGGTAAAGGTGAGTGATGACTTTATCCTCTAATATTAAGCCACATAAGCGTTGACATGACAGGGTGATAAAGCTGCAGCTCACTAGCCTGATCCTGTTGTGGGTAGAGGTGAGCAACAGCTTTATCCATTTTTATTAAATTATTAAATTTTAAACTTTGTTATTTTAAATTTATATAATATATAAATTTGTAACACAAATTAAATAATAAACATAAAATATTCATTAATAAAAAAAATTAAAAAGACATAACTAATAAAAAAAAACTAGTAAACTACTCCTCTTGGTCGTTGAGCTCTTGGTCGAATTCCTTCACAAGACGGTCCTGTTCTCGTTGAAGTATCGCTCGGCGAGGCATTGGTAGGTTGCTAAAGTCTTTCGTTAAAAAGTCCATGTTTCTCAATCGAACTTTATCGACTTTAGCTTTCGCCGCCATTTCCATTGTAGTCCTTATTTTGCTAATTTCACCCCGAGAACTCGTTATCGGCTTCATTAGCAGTTTGTTTAGCTTTCACTTGTCCCTTCCAGCTGGTCGAACTAGGGGAGACGGGGGAAGACCCTCATCAGATTTTAGGTCATTCCCCACGTGAGCATCCCAGCTTGTGGAGGAGATATACCCATTTGATGAAGAGGTTTTGGCTTTCACTCATGTCTTCAAGCGAAATTGCTCCACCCATTTGAAGCAATTACGAAGGATTTTCCACAAGTAGACTTCATCTCACGTTTTGTTGGTCTTGTACTTGCGTAACACCTCATCTTTCCACTCATCGCAAGTGAAGTGATAAACATCAAGATCGCTAGACCCACTTTGACGCACTCGATTAGCGTTCCTATTATGAAGTGTAACATCGAGAATTTTTCCCCAATCTTTGAATCACCACTGTACCTATATCATACTTCTTTAATAACCTTGTCTAATTTTTATTATTTATTTCCAAACATTTTTTTAATAATAATAATAATAATAATGTTAGTAATTTATCTTGTTTGAAAAATTATAAACATTGTTTATAACCTTATAAACAAATAAACAAACCAAACCAATCCAATCCAAACCCACCTTAAATTCTTTATTTTTCGGAGCCTGCTCACCCTTAGCCCAAACCACTTAACTTAACCTACACCAAAACCTACCTATTTAATCTCTCTTTCTCCTTCTTCATCCTCATTCTTACACCAATAACCCTAGCCACCATCCCTTAAAACCTTCAACTCCTCCCTCATTCACTTATATAAAAAATTTTTAACATAACCTGCTGTTGTGATAATCTAAAAACGTCCAGCAAGGAATCTTGATAGCGTGAATCGAATCAAACAAGCGACAACATCAACTGTCTCAAAACTCGTCTTCGGTATAATCCTATTCTTATTTATGCTTTGCATCAGATTCTTTTAATCCAAATTAACTCTTTAAAAACTAATGATCAAATGTTATGAACATGTTAATAAGTGTGTTTTTTAATATAAAATGGATTAAGATCGAAACAAGCAGGATTTAACATAAAAACTTGTTAAAGCATGCAAACCATGCACATCAGAAAATTACTACAGAAAAGTACGAAATTGTTTTGAGTATAACTTGATGATACGGACATCAATTGGGCTCATTATTGAACTAAAATAATCATTATGATGTGTAGTTGCTGTACAAAAATTTTCATAATTTTTCATGAACTCTAAGATTGTTTTTATGATTTTTTATTAATAGAGGTCAAACTGTGTTTTATAGCAGAAAATAGGGTGTAATGCGAGATTCATAACTCATCTAATTTTACATAAAAAGCTTTCACATTTTTACAGAAGAAAGATTTTTGAACCCTTAAAATATTTCCACTGGTCTTGTATAATTTGGATAAACCTAGATTTTCTTATGCTTTTTCTTGTAAACTGTCACCAGAAAATGACCTCCTGCCTTTGCGGTAATACAAGATTTTGTTTCCAACTTTCCGTGTACAGTTAAGGCTAGATAAAATTTTAGTAAGTTTATTGGTCATAATAGGACGTCTCACATTTTGTTTAGAATTTATTTCAAAGGTTTACTATTTTAAATAACATTCACAAACTGGTTTAAAAATCTAATCCGAGCTGAAGTTGCTGAATGTTTTGTTAACATTATAACTTGCTTCATATAAACCTTATAAGATGTTTAAATGTTCAAAAAACTATAATAAACATCATAAGATACTACAAATAACTTAAACCATTAATTATGTTAATAGTTTAACCATCACAACAATGTTTATCAGTCAATGATCTTAGTCCTTATACATATGTAGCTTTCGCGTAGGAGGAATTTTGTTAAGCTTACTAAACACATTTGGAGCTAATCTTCATAACCAGTGAGTTTACATAGCCCCTTTTTCTGTTTTACATTTTGGGGTGAAACATGTTTAAACATTTTATACACTATCATTTACTCATTCTTACATTGTTGAAACTTGTTGATTCAATTTGACTGTAACAAAAAGACATAGTGCAACGATTAACATTGATCAAGCCGCCTGTTTAGATTATAGCGCTATAGGTCTAACAAACCCATCCCCCCGCATAAATTCAGGGACGATCGATAACAGTTACACTTTTACTAACTTGCGAGTTAAGTCTCAGTCGACACAAGGTTTGATTGTACAAAAGACGCATTGTTACATGTCGGACTCATATTCTTACATTACTCATTATTATACTTCAACTATGATTGCTATACAACATATTGTCTTCAATTATATGCAAAACCTATGTATTCTCATCAACTATTTATAGTTGACCCCCATCTTTCCAATTCAACATGTTTCAGGTTTTACTTGCTATTGGAAGTTGTACAAGTCTTGGATCACATAGGAGCTTTGGACCTAGTTTATGTAAATCAAGTTTATGTATTTATTAAATTGTATGTCAAATTGTAAATTGTTTAGTAATATAAAACTTCCATTTAGTACCATGAGCTATTTAACAATCATCACTACGTGACACCTCGATGTTTCCGCCATCGGTTGGGTGTTACATGAAGGTTAGTAAACAGGCTCACATATTTTCTAATCTCGGCCCACCAGCCGGAAATCATATCCGGGGAACGCATTTGACTCCCGACTTGTTTATAGAAGATTTCTCGAATACCTCTCCAAAAAACTTTCGCTACAAATATATATATATATATACACATATAGTTAAAAAAATTATTTGCAACATATATATAGTTAAAAAAAATTAGTTATACCGGCTTTTCGATCTTCCGATACTTCCACCCAAACCTGACAAAGGGCTATTTTCTCCTCTTTCGTCCAAGGCGTCACATGACGCTTTGGTCCTACATCTTGTTCGGGCGGTTCACCACCCTACCACCACTTCTGCCACCACTTCTAACGTCTGTCCTCGGCCACCACCTCTAGCCACCGGACCACCACCCCTACCACCACTTCTGCCACCTCGCTTTGGGGGTGGTGGTTGCGAATCCGGAATTACAAAATCCGGAGATGGTGATGGCATTTAGCTAAAATTAACTTCGAGTTCGTTATTCGTACCATACTCGTCTTCACCAAAGAACTCCATAGCGGGTTTGTAACATTCTTGCCACTGTGACGGATCCATTTTTGTAAAGATCGAAAGTTTCTTTGTGATTTTTTAAGTGTATAGGTTGAAGAGTGTATTTGTTTATTGTGGGTAAATAAAAAAAAGGTTTTTTTTTTTTTTTAATAGCCAAACTAGCCGTTGGCTAACGGCTAATTGGCTGCCAATGGTCATTTTTCTCTCACCACCACACGCGAGTCTGCTCACTTGCAATCGCTCGCACTAGCTATCAAGTTTGGATGTTATGGATCAGGTTAGCCACGTAGACCAAGTTATAGCTCGTGGCTCCACGTTCACAAATCACTAACACATAGTCTTAGTGTTTATTTGTCAACGTAGAAAATCAACTTTCACATAAACAAACCCTTTTAAGATAACATGCTTCAATATGTAGCATAGTGGCACCTTAGAACCACTTTTTCGATATTCCAATGATCAGGATTTCTACTTTCCAGTTTAGTTAGTTTATCCGTGTAAAACTATTTTCTCCATGATCAACTAAGCACGAGTGATATAGTTTAAATATAACTAGATTATACCCCGGGAGCGTTCCGGGTTGAGAAATTTAATATGATACATCAATTTTACATATGAAATAGACTGATGTATAACTCTAATATTAATATCTAACCTAAAACAAATAAACAATGTATAACTCCAATGCTAACACCTAACCTAAAAGAATGTAGAACTTTAATGTAACTCTAATATTAACACCTATCCTAAAGACTAAACAAATGTACAACTCTAACATACTAATATTGATACCTAACTTAAAACAACGTATAACTCTATTAACTTATTCGGCTCTGGTTGAAAAAAAAAATTCATATTTACTGATTTAAACATAATTATTGACTTGTCTATACATGATTAATGATTTACTTGAACATTTTGTGTTTTTTTTACTGTATGAACAAAACCCCACAAAAAAATTTCTCCGTTTTTTATATAGCACTATGGTACTCGTTGGAAAGATAATAAAACGTTCATTAATTTGGTGTAATTTTTTTCTTTAAAAAATCTCGTATATTAAAGATATTAACGTTTAAAAATTATGGGAGGAAATTATGGGAGGAAACACGAGGGTGAAAAATTCAATTTTGTTTTTAAATTATTTTTTTCCTAAAATATCTCAATGCCACATGGGATGACACATGGCACACTCAAGGAAGAGAATGTCTATTTGAGTGCCATGTCATTAAAATGGCTTTGGTTTATTATATGTATAGATGAGTAAAGATCAAATACATATAGTTTTTTTTAAGAACTGTGAGAATCAAAGGGGGTAAAAAAAATTATTTTTTTTTTAGAATTTTTTTCCCATGTGCTTAAACATTCTTTCTAAATAAATAATACAAAAAAAATTAAATTTTTTTAGTGTAATTACGTCATTAAGGTAAATACATTAGTTTACACTAGAGTAATTATGTAATTACTCTACACGTAATTACTCTACACCAATTTTTTTTTTTTTTTTTTTTTTTAGTTTTCAATATTATAATACATGTTTAACAATATGGGGAGAAAATTTTTGAAAAAAAAATAAAAAAATACCCTTCTTTGATTCTCACAGTTCTTACCAAAAAAACTATTTGTACAGGATCTTTCCCCTAAATATAATATTTAAAATAAAATTTTATAATCACACTTGTCTTTCATACATACGTATCTACTAAATTTTTAAAAAATGAAATTTTCTTATGGAAATGTTTTACTAAGACCATGTCCATGTGTAATGGTAGGTTAAATTTGTAGGTGAAATAAGCATTAAAGGGACATTTTATGACATGTTGCATGTGATGCCAATTTGGTAGGTAAAAGGGGCAAGGGGTGTAATTTGGTATGGGGTATTTTTTGACATGTGGCATGTGGGCCACATGCCAATTTATATTATTTTTTTAAAAATTTAAATAAAAAAACTAGTATATAATTTAAATATTTAACTAAAATAAACATTAAAAAAATTACATTAATTCACTAAATTACCTAAAATTTAAAAAAAATACGAAACATAAAAAAAATACGATACATAACACTAAACATTAATAATTAAACAATAAAACGATGAATCATTTGCAATGATCGAACATTGGTGATGGAAGTCGGTTCCGTACTGCTCCCGATAACTGTCGTTTGTGAGTTGAATTTCCATTTGTTGGCTAATGCCAGAGTTCGCCTCAATCGTGGCTTCATAGAGGGTGTTCCATCTCGTATATTTATTGCGTACGAGAGACCACCTATGGGTGATCTCATCAATGTTGCGATTGTTTGTTTGGCTAATTCGATTATATTCATCCAACACATTGCGCCAAAAACCTGACGTATTGTTTGACGGATTCGCGTTGACATTGATCCAGGCCGTCACCAACTGGATCTGCTCGTTGTTAGTCCACGGTGCCATTAATCCGACCTAGTGTTTTTTGATGAATATGGGTTGTGAAGGTTTTTTGAAGTGGAATAAGAAGAATATGGGTTGTGAAGATTAATATGGTTTGGTTTATATAGTGAGGTGTAATAATTAAAAAAAAAAAAATCAAACGACTATAATTTAAAAATAATCGAACGTTGGAATTTTTTTTTTAATTTAAACCCTGCCACGTGGCAGGATCCTATTGGCCAGCAGAAAATTTCACCTACACGAAAATATTCGCGCAGGAATGCTTCACGCCTGATTAACATGAGGGGGGCGGGGGGTTGGTAGGTGAAAGGGGCACCAAAATCCCCCTTTCACGCCCATTTCGTTAGCCATTACGGGTGGTCTAAGCACCAGCAAACGTAATGACGACCCAAGTGTGATTGAAGCTATTCTGATTTCACCATTCTAGTCAAATATAGGAAAAAAAGAATAATGAATAATGTAACATAGGAAAAAAAGGGCCAAGTCTACGTAATTGAATGTGAACATGACAATTAGTGTGAATGTGTACAATATTCTATCAAGTTTTAAAGTATTAAATTTTCAATAAACATGACAATTTTAGTAAAATTTCAAAATTTAAGTGTACAACTTTAAAACTAGTAAGATTAGTTTTTCAAATATTTATTACATTTTAATTCTGGCATCTCACCTACACTTTTAGTTTCTTAACTTTACTCAATTTTTTATTATTCAAAACAAAACTAAAGAAAACAAACTTTATGTATTACCCAAACTAGACATTTCACATTTATCTTTAAAAAGCACGGTAATCAACTTTAACCTATATGGTTTATTGCACATCCAAACACTTTTTACAACTGAGATATTTTTTCTGTTAACTCCCCTCACATGCTTTGCATGTGGGGGTATTTTAGTCATTTTATGTTTTTTTTATTAAAATGTTTTTTGCATGTGATTAATTTTTTAATATATATATTTTCATATAAAAATATCCTTATTTTATTTGTAATAGATGTAAAAGGCGGTGAAGATGTTACAATGTTTTTAGGTGTTTTTGGGTTTTCTTATTGCGCAAATTTTTAGTGTTTTTAAAAAATGTGTGTTTTTTTGATGTGGCAGCTGACTGGACATATTTTTAGTTGTTTTTGAGATATGTTATTGTGGATTGTATAATTGAATGTGAACATGACAAATTCTGTGAATGTGAAACATTCTATCAAGTTTCAAAATTAATTTTCTACGGAGAAAAAAACTGATAGTTCAAGATTCCATTTATCAATTTATGGTGATAATTTTATAATTTTTTAAGGAGAAATTGGATAAAGAGGTAACAGTATGATCAAAAATATATTTAAAACTAGGTTGTATTCCGGAACGCTCCCGGGATAGACAACTTTAATATGAACTGATACAATGTATGTAACGATATAACATATATAATTTGAGAAAACAACAATTTTAATCATGCGAATAAGAATAAAAATGTATATTAAAGAAAAAAAGTATGTTTGGATAAGAAGCAGAAGTAGAAGCAACCATCGCATGGTGTGACTGATGTTGTGGTCTTTAATTGCAACTTTTTAGACATCATTGGTTTTGATCAATTATGCTCTTGATGAAAAAAGAACTCTCATTTAGGTAGCGTTTGGTATGATGGAATGAAAGGGGGAATGGAATGGACCATTACAAGGTAATGAAAAATAATGTGTTTGGTTGGCTAAAGGAATGGAATCACCCATTCCACAAAGCATTCCATTCCCTCAAAACCATTCCATCCACCCCCCATGTTTTTTTTTCATTCCATCCCCATTCACCCTTTACTAACAAAAGCATAATCCACCACCACCACCCACCACCACTATCGCCACCACCCACCGCCGCCGCCACCACCCACCACCCGCCGCCACCCACCACCGCCGTCACCACCCACCACCGCCGTCACCACCCACCACCGCCACCACCCACTACGTTCACCCTCCCACCACCGCCACCACCCACCACCGTCACCCACCCACCATCGCCGCCATACAAAACCACTCACCGCCGCCTACCACCACCTACCACCATCACTCACCACAACTTCCTTTACCCACCACTACCGCCGCCACCCATCACCGCCGTCTCCTCCACCCATCACCGCCACTACTCACCATTGTCACCCACCCACCATCACCGCCATCCACCTCCACCCATCGCCACCGTTGCCGCCACCCACCACCGTCGTCGCCACCACCTATCACCGCCGTCGTCATCCACCACCACGCTACCGTCACACACCACCACCTACCATCACCACCACCAACCGCCACCCACCACCACCGCCATCCACCACCGCCACTACTCACCATCGTCACCCACCCACCATTACGACCATCCACCTCCACCTTCCACCGTCGCCGCCACCCGCCACCAACCACAGCCGCCGCCGCCCACCACCGCCACATATCACCACCCACCATCACCGCCACTGACCACCACCCTCCACCGCCACTAACCATCAATTTTATTCATTCGTTTTTTCTTGTCTATCCAACAACACAAAGTAATGTTTTGTTTCATTCCCACATGACAACCAAACAAGACATGGAATGGTAATGATCCATTCCATTACCTTGTCCATTCCATTACCTCGTCCATTCCATTCCCCCATCCATTCCATTACCCCATACCAAACAGACCCTTACAGTTTAATTTAATGTAAAGAATTCAATAGAAACTTGTGTATCATGGGGGCCATAACCTTTTTTTTTGTTTTTTTTATTTATTATTAGGTAAAAATTTTAATATTACATGAGGTTGGATCGATAAAATATTAAATGTTTAAAATATTGGAAATGTAAAAATAATTAGTTAAAAAAATAAATATTAAATAAATAAGAGATAAATGTGAAATTATGATTTAATAATATTATTTCATATGAGAGAGGAGTGAGATAATCATAAGACTTTTTTTATTATATAGTAAAATAATACTCACTCCGTCCTAATTTAAATGTCCAATGTCTAAAAACACACATTTTAAGAAATCTTTTGTTTGTATGTGGTAAAATAATAATATCCTCAAAAGTGGTGATTGTGTTTTGTCTTTTATGTGCAAAACTGAAAATTGCATTTCTATTTTTAGAAAGAGACATTTAATTTGGGATAAACAAAAAAGGAAAGAAAGGCCATTTAAATTGGGATGGAGGGAGTAATAGAGATAGAGATTAAAGTTAACTTCTATTTTGCTCCCCGTGGTTTAAAAATTTTAACTCTTTTGATTAATCGGGCACCGATTAATTGAGTGATTAGCCCAAAATTAATCAGTAAAGTGAGGACTAGCGATTAATCAACGATTAGTCGGTGATTAATCGGGATTTTTACAACCTTGGTCTTGATACATCTTATCGGAGCCAGGGTGAATAGAATACCGAGATTTGTGAGCTTCATCAAGAACGAGTTCCCGCAAACCTTCGAATAAAGGAACCCAAACACGTTCGGCAAAATAGTGCAGGCCATCGGACCTGAGTTCAAGGTGCCTATCGGCACTGTGCATTGTTTCAGCTTTAAGGTTTTCCTCCTTCAAAGCTTCTTGCTGCGCAGAACGAATTTGGTCAGGAAAACTAGAATGGATGGTGAGCTGAAGAGCTCGAACACGACAAGGCTTACTCAAAGCGTCTGCCACAACATTCGCCTTGCCAGGATGATATTTTATAGCACACTCGTAATCATTAAGAAGCTCGACCCAGCGACGCTGTCGCATGTTCAACTCATTCTGATCAAAGATATGCTGGAGGCTCTTGTGATCGGTATAAATTGTGCACTTGGTACCGTACAAGTAATGCCTCTAGATCTTCAAGGCAAAGACTACTGCACCCAATTCCAGATCGTGGGTGGTGTAGTTTTTCTCATGAACTTTAAGCTGACGAGAAGCGTAGGCAATGACCTTCTCGCGTTGCATTAACACACAATCGAGACCCCGAATAAAAGCATCACAGTAAACCACAAAATCGTCCCTTCCTTCGGGCAAGGATAGAATAGGAGCAGAACAAAGCTTAGCCTTTAGCATCTGAAAGGCTGACTCTTGCGAATCACCCCAGTTGAACTTCTTGTCCTTCTGGGTAAGTGAGGTGAGGGGTTGAACGATCTTCGAAAATCCCTCGATAAAACGGCGATTGTAACCTGCAAGACCCAGGAATTTCCGCACCTCAGATGGCGTCTTCGGTGCTTCCCAGTCTTTGATGGCTTCTATCTTGGCTGGATCAACATGAATTCCTTTTTCATTAACCCCATGTCCAAGGAATTGGACTTCACGTAACCAGAAGTTACATTTCGAGAACTTAGCATATAACTGTTCCCGTCTCGAGAGTTCCAAGACAAGACGCAAGTGTTCCCGGTGGTCCACTTCGTTCTTGGAATAGACTAGGATATCATCAATGAAGACAAGCACGAATTTATCAAGATGGGGCTTACAAACGCGGTTCATCAAATCCATGAATACTGCGGGCTTCTTGGACTCTCAACTGATGGTACCCCCGATGTCAAGTCAATCTTCGAATAGAAACTAGAACCCTGGAGCTGGTCAAATAAATCATCGATACGAGGAAGAGGATACGATTCTTGATTGTAACCTTGTTCAATTCACGGTAGTCGATACACATACGCTGGCTTCCGTCTTTCTTCTTGACAAAGAGGATGGGGGCTCCCCACGGGGTGGAACTAGATCGAATGAAACCCTTCTCCAATAATTCTTGTAACTGGTTGGACAACTCCTGCATCTCAGGAGGTGCAAGACGATATGGGGCTCGAGCAATAGGGGTTGCACCCGGAGTGAGTTCAATACCAAATTCGACTTGACGATAAGGCAGAAGGCCAGGTAGATCTTCAGGAAACACATCGGGAAAGTCACAGACAATGGGAATATCTTCAATCCTTTTTCTCTTCCTATGAAGAAACCGAAACAAGAGCCAGCATGGCAGAATACCCCTTTCGAAGATACCTATAGGCTTTCATACACAAAATGATATTCAAAGGGACACCACTCTTCTCACCATGCACCAAAAGAATTTCTCCATCAGGGAGAGGGAGTCGAATGACTTTATCAAAACAGACGATCTCAGCCCGATACAAGGATAACCAATCCATAGCCACAACGACATTGAAATTACCCAAGGACACCGGCATAAGGTCAATAGGAAACGAATAACCCGACAATTCAAGGCGACATTCCCTAAGGACGTGTGTCGCTTCGACTTTCTTACCATCAGCCAATTCTATCAAGTACTTAGCCTCTAAAGGTGTAGGTACCCTATCAAGCAATTGACTAAATCCAAGAGATATAAAACTCTTATCGGCACCAGAATCAAATAAAACCGAAGCATAGCGATTATCAAGAAGGAACGTACCGGTAACAGTGTCAGGGTCCTATCGAGCCTCGTCCGAACCAATCACGAAGGCACGAGCATTCCTGCCTCTGCCCGCATTGTTCCCATTACCCGATTCATTCTTCTCAGCTTCGCCCTACTTCAACTTGGGGCAATCACGCTTGAAGTGTCCAAGCTCACCGTAGTTAAAGCACCCCTGTTTTCCCTGGTTTCCTTGAGGATTAGTAGCCTGCGGAGTGGGGGCAGGCGCAGCAGGTGGGTTCTGATTACCCTGAGGCTGAGCTGAGCTCGAGCCTTTACCCACACCTTCCCACTTTCGCTTGTTGTTCTCAGGAGCCTTCACAGTAGCACCTCGGGGAGGCAAGACTCCTTCTGCTACTTTCTTAGCGTGTGAGCCGACCGAACGACCTCAGAATACACAGTGAGATTTCCCGCAGCCACCAATCCCGCAACCTCCGGCACCAACCCAGAAATATAGTGCTCAATTCTCCTGTATTCCGGTGAGTGCAAATCCGGGCACAACACCGCCAGCTCATTATGTCTTGCTGTATACACTTCAATCTCAGACCCCACCATCTTGTGATTCCAGACCTCATGTTCGAGCTTCTGGATCTCGTCCCTTGGACAGTATTCGCTTTTCAAAAGCTGGACAAATTCTGTCCAAGGCATAGCATGGGCTTTCCCAATACCCAAGGTCTGGGTGGTGGAGTTCCACCAAGTCAGGGCTTGACCCTCAAGGGTCGCTGAAGCATACACGGTCGTCCCCCGGGCAACTGCACATGGAGAACACGTATTCAACTTTTTCTAACCACCGGAGCAGTCCCACTGCCCCTTCAGTCCCGTTAAAGTTGTGGGGTTTGCAATCCATAAACTTCTTGTATGAGCACTGAGGTGGGGGTGGATTGACAGCACCACCTGAGACAAGACACACTGATAAATAACAAGGAAGGGGATACAGTACCCAGAAATAAGGTAGAGTAGGTAAAAATCAACTTACCACCCATAGTATTATGAGAAGCTTGGAACGCAGCCAGGGCTACATTCACCTACTGTTGCAGTAGATTGTTCAACTCCTCTGGGGTCATATTAATGTTACCGCGACCACCGTCATGACCACCGCCGCCCCTGCGACCTCCACGAGCTCCTGACATCTTCTGTCAAAACATTGAACAAAAGACTTTGGCTTACCCGTGGTGTAACCCACTATGAATTTCAAGAAATTAATCCGGGTCTAATTCGGGTCCATCCGTCCAAATGCAAAGTCCACTAGGATTTCCATGCATTCCAGATTATGATCTCGTGTGCACCCGACATGATAAACTGTTCTACATGGTCCTCTAGGTGTACTTTAAGCTTGAAGTATAAGTGTAAGACAGCGTGTGTAAGGACGAGCGTGTCTATTGGGGCATAGAGGGGAGATGTCCGAACCCTGGACAGATCTCAAGAGTATGCCGAAGCTACCCCAATGTACACCGTCGCCAAGAAAGTTCAATAACATGATGCTCGCCGTCGAATCATGATAAGGATGAGTTACGGAGTAGAATGATAGAAGAGTAAGCATATGATGCAACGTAGAAGATGATGATACCAACACCCCGAGAAATTTAATATGTTACCCACATGTTAAGACTCGACCATATGTGACCGTCTAGTGTGTGTGACTTGGCTATAGACTAGACTCTACATGCAGTCCTAGTTTACTATAACCGTTGGCTCTGATACCAATCTGTCACACCCTCAAATTCCACTTGCGGGGTTTTACCGCGAGGCGCGTGACATACCAGGATCCAAGTCAACGATCACAATAAACAAACACTAAATATATAGAATGAAACCAAAACATTATGTTTTGAGCCATAAACTAGCAGTGAAAGCATTTCTTGTTTACAACCAAAAGACATATTACAGTTTACAAAACATTGTTTAATATGCGACAAGACTCTAGACGCTGTGCGAGACTCCGTGCGCCTAGTCCATTAACTGCTACCTTAGCGACCTAAGAAAACATGCCAAAAATGTCAACATATAATGTTGGTGAGTTCACAGGTTTTTATGAAAGAGTTGGTTTTTATGCACCCACCCGGCTCCCAGCTGACGAGTGGGGTTTGTGAGACCTAATAGATCTATCCATATTTCCCTCGTTGTGCAACCCGCACATTCATGGTTTCCCCCTGTGACTTTGCATAAAATGCCTATAGTAATGTAAAGTAACCATAGTATAACATGACCTTTAGTAAGTAAGTATGTAGCATGTTTCTCCCCCGAAAGCAAAACAGTAAAAGCGGGGCTGTGACACTCACCTTAGATTGCGTTACTTGAGTATAGTTAAAATCAATAAGCTATGATAGCTCCAAATAGCGGCGACCTATCATAAGACGTATATAAGTACCCAGACTAATAACCCGTAGGTTAACTAGTCCCCGATTGTCCAGACCATAACCATGAACGTTGAAAACACCTTTGACTGTTAAACCGACCGAACCAGACAAGACCCGACATCCCATTGGTGACCCGACATTCCACGTGTTAGCCAAATACAAGATATCATGCAACATATGTAGTTAAACACTTAGCACGCACAAGTGTTCACTAAGTCTAGCATAACGCTCAATTAATGCATAAACGAGTCCGAACACGTGTTACTAAGTCATTAGGCATGTCACGGGGTTCCTATCATGCTTCGGGATGTCAAAATACGCTTACAACAGCAGCACACTCGATTAGGAAATTAACATGCAATTAGGAAAAGTCAACTGGTGAGTAGGAGAAGTCAACATGCATTTAGGATTGTAATCGCCTGTTGCAAGTGGCATTTAGGATTGTAATCGCCCATAGTCACTAGCATTTACATCCTAATCGCCCCTGCATCAGGAGATTAGGATTCCTAATCGCCTCCTGCAGCCGCGCGACGTATTTTCGCGCGTTTAACCCTTCAAATCAGACCCGAAACATGTAAAAACACCCAACATCAAACCTAAACCATTAACCAACCCATTCCAAGCAAAAACCCCCCAATTCATTACTGATCTAACACCCTTTGTGCAATTATTTCCAAAAATGGCAAAGTACTAGGTTTCATTAACTATGCATATCTTTCCTTAAATGGCAAATAATCAGATTTCATCACCTACAACCTTGCAAATCATCATCCCTCTATTATAATACCCTTCTAATGTGAATCCTAACAACAAACAATCATCAAATCATATCATAACATCCTAAATCTTCAAGAATCATCCAAATGGGTCAAAATGCATATTTTCATCAAAACACAATAATAATAGCTCAAATCCTTAGGAAAACATCCTAATAACTCCTACACATCAGAAGTACATCAATTACATGGAAACATTCATGTTTTGACCATCAAAAATCATTTCCTGCATGAATACTTCACATATAGCAAGTATAAAGGTTTAGACTTGTTTTAGAAACTCATTTCAAAAGGTTTTTAAAGACACAAACTTGGTAAAACAAGGTCTGGACCTTTGGGAACCAAAACAATAACATTACAAAGGTTTGGGATGAAGAACACACCTTGGATTTTGTCAAAGAAAGGAGTGTAAGCTTAGAAATAGTGGATTTTGAAGCAAAACGAGTTCCAGAGGTGTTTTATGGTGTGAGGGAGGCTTAATAACACGCGATTAGGGCCTAATCGCCCCCTATGACTAGCGCGTAGGCTAAATGCCTGTTCCTAATCACGTATAATTCCTTGTAATCGCCCCCAGAATACCATTTTGGGTTTTTGGCACGTTAAACGCTATTTTAACACATATAAACACGTATTCACATACCGACAAGTCGTATAATGATTATAAACACATAATGCATGATAACTGACACATTCACACCCGTTCACCAATTCCCGGGACTCGAGACTTGCGTGTGTGCGTTAAACCAGGTGATTCCACGAATCACCAATCCTTGTACACATGGTTATGGACCGACTCCCAATGATCCGGTGGATCATTGTAATGACTCCCGATGTGTAAGGCCCCAAACCCGGGCACCATACCGTCGGATCTCATTACAGTGTACCGTTTAAAAATCAACAATTTTATTAAAATGATGCAGCGGAAAAATAATTACAACAGTACAAATTGTTTTTTTTTTAAATAGTTTGTTGATAAATCTGTAAACCAAGATGCATCACCAACTCGAACAAACCTGCAACACAATCTAACATACATGCAAAAGTCAGCTACGCTAAGTGAATTCTAATAGTTTAAGTTTATAAAATTAAAACACCTCATAAACACTTTATTTTTAAAACTCAACTTCATCGCAGTAAAGTCATCATTAATTATTTAAACACTTTATCATCAACACCCCACCCAATATGACTCAAAATCATAACTTACTTATCATTTATCTCGATCCACAACTATGACTCAGCAACGCAATGTCGCTACACACGACTAGTTCATATATACTCCTTTTAATTGTACCGGGCACCCCCACTACAATTCATCACAAGAAACTCTACATTATCATCTTTAACAAAAACACAACACATACCCACCGATTTATCTATATGAATGCAAATAAAATACATAAGGTGGGAACCTACCACACACTTTGGTCAATTCATAAGAAATTGACCGATCTCACCTCTTTGCCACGAAGGCACCCATCGCGTCACAAAGCAACGACAATCATCTTCGCCACTAAGGCACTCATCGCGTCACGAGGATAACGACAATCATCTTCGCCACTAAGGCACTCATCGCGTCACAAGGACAATGACAATCATCTTCGCCACTAAGGCACTCATCGCGTCACGAGGACAACGACAATCATCTTCGCCACTAAGGCTTACTCTTTAAAACACCACGAGGGTGCTACATCATACACATAGCACATAGACACACACACACACATAGGTGCCTATAACTCGACATCTTGCATCTTTATGTGGGTTAACCACTAGCAATGTAATCTCGCCACTAAGCCCGTCTCCAAACATCAAAGGGCATACACGCATCCCTACGCACGTGTAACCCAACTACATATATCGTATCTCATTACTCTATAAGTGTCACACGACACATCTGTTGGATCAGTATTGCTCT
This sequence comes from Ambrosia trifida, assembly GCA_028751855.1. Taxonomy (NCBI): domain Eukaryota; kingdom Viridiplantae; phylum Streptophyta; class Magnoliopsida; order Asterales; family Asteraceae; genus Ambrosia; species Ambrosia trifida. The sequence continues at coordinate 24,001,405 of CM054123.1, read as the reverse complement.
TTGTATGAACTTGCTAGTGAACACTTAAGTGTTTAGCAAGTTCTTTATCAGTTTTAGCACAGCGGAATGTTTTAAGTTAAAGCTACACTTATCAACAGGAGTTATTACTCCCCCTGGATGTTTGAGAAAACTAAAGACAAGTATTTAATGAGAATCTAAGTATTGAATGAGAATGAATACTTAAACAGATTCTCAGTAAATGAAATGGAAAGAACAATAATAAGCTTTGAAGGATTTCTGTATTAAAAATCATTGTCTAAAACAGAGGGATGAACCCATCTATTTATAGACTTTACATATACATGAACCTTGCCAAAAAGCAAGTTCAGAAACAAGTTGCAACAAGTTGCAATCTTGGAACTCGTACAAAAAGTTAAAGTAATACTAAACTAATAAACTACTGAAACATAAGGCGGTGGAAAGATTCTTGAACAAGTGCTGATGAATGACAAACTACTGATGAGTAGTTTGTCTTCAGTAGTTCTTCAGTGAACTGTCTGGTTTGAACTTCAGAACTTCTGATGCATTTCTTCTTCAGTAGTTCTATACTTAGAATATTTTTGACAGAAGTGAATTAGACTTAGGTTTCCAAAAGTGGTTTCACCAATCCTCTTTGTCCTAACAATCTCACCCTGGATTGATGAAGCCAAAACCTTTCTAATTCCTTTATTGTCTTCTTCTGTCATTGACAATTTTCCATATTTCCTTGAACATGGAATTCTTCAGTTGATTAAGTTGTTCATCAGTGAGAGATCCCCTTTGAGGTTCCAGATGTTGAATTGTAAGCAAGTCCTGTGTTGATAGTTTCTTCAGTTCATTCATTGACTTGTAGGCCTTGCTTGTAAGATCTCTTCTTGTCACCAATACTGAGTTGTCATCAGTAAAGGACCATCTGATGATCAGCACTTTAGACTTGTCAAAGTCTGAAGTATAGGGAACCATGCTGGTCCCTTGGGAAGTTCCTGAGTGTTGGATGTTTTCAATTTCAGTGACTCTCAGGTGGGATTCACTTCTTTCTTCTTGTTGCATCACATCAGGTAGTTGGAAAGTTGGTAAGTGATGTTCAGTAACTACCTTAGTGTGCAGTTTGTCTTTGATGGTCTTCTAGATTTGGTAGGCAAATGTAGAAGGATCCCTGAACTGTGTTAACAGAGGCTTTTCTTCAATATCAAAGTCTGAATGGACTACTGTGTTTCCTTCTAGTAGTACCATCTTGAAGTCAGTCTTTGTATTGTCCTCTGTCTTCTTTTTCTTGGTAGCAGGTCTTGTAACACCAGAAGTTCTAACTACTGAAGTTGATACTTCAGAAGTTTTGAACTTCTCTGGATTAGCAGCCTTTGCAGCCTTGTATTTTCTGTAGGTGTCTAATAATCTTTCTTCTTTCCACTTAGACACTGAGGCTTTTGAACCATACTCATTTGCTACCAATTCTTCAATCATTTGGGCTCTCTTGGCTTTCCTATCTTTGTTTGTTGCAAGTTTGTTTGCAACAAGTTGAGCTCTTCTTGTCAGCTCATCCATGGAGAGTCCTTTCAGTGAAAAGGCTTTAGTCTTGCTGTTCTTTGTAATGTAAGACACCAGTTGTTGTCTTTTGTCTTCTTCAGCAATTTTTTCAAGGTTAGCCTGCCTTTGTAACTCTGCTTCATAAACCTGTAATTTTTCATTGAGGCTTAAGTTTAAGTCATCCCTTGCTTCCAAAGTATTCCATACCTGATCTTCCTTGGCTTTTCTTTGGGCTGCAACTAAACTCTTCTCAAGAAGTTCCTTTGACTCAAAGATTGGAGAAGGGTTTAGTACAGTCATTGTGGTAGTGGTAATTGTAGGCATTGGAACAGGAGTTAGTTGAGTTTGTTCAATTGGTTTGGAAGGCTGTTCTGTTGGTTGTATATTGGAAGTGTTAACTTCTGATGTGTTGACAACTACTGAAGGATTGTCTTCAGTACTTTCTGAGTCATCATCAGAACTTTCATTAGCATCAGAAGTTTCTTCATTATGGCCTTGGGATGTTTCAGCTTCTTCAATTTCTTGTTCAGAGACACCAAATTGTTGAGCCAGTTTTTGTCTTCTGGATTTGTCTTTGAGTTCTCTTTCTTGGAGAGCCACTCTTGCTCTTATTCTGGCTTTGAATGACTCCCTTGGTTCATTAGTTTTCTCCCCCTTTTTGGATTCATCAAGTTTGAGTTTGGAAGGTTGAGAGAAAGTACCAGTGAGAATGGCGACCTGTTTTGAATTGTGGTCAATTTTGTTGGGCAGATCGTTCATTTTTGTCTTGATCACTTCAAATTGGTTCTTGACTGACAGCTCCAAAGCAGCTGTGTAGGTTCTGAAGTGATTGGTTATAAGTGTGTTCATCATATGGTATAAGGGACCATCTGGGCTGCATAGTTAGTTCAAGTCTATGCTTGTTGACCCAGGGAATTGGGTAGGCATTTGTAATGAGGGGTGTGTTTTGGGGTGATCTTCTTGTTGTACAGAAGATGCCACTTTAGGGGAATCAGGGATCAAGTGGACTTTAACCTGATCTGGTGTGACCAGCTCTTTGAGCTTAGATACACCAGGTGTAGGACCTTCACTAGTAGCCGTCAATTCAATGTTTGGTTGTGAATCATCATCCAAATCAATGGAATCATCTGAATCCCTGATTACATCCTCAATGAGGACAGTATCAGTTACATCATGAACTGAGCCCAACTCAGTTGTCTCATGTACCTCTTTTTCTTGGTTAGAGGATTTCCTACCTCAGGCATTAAGTCTTCATCAGTAGTTGCCACAAATGAGGTCTTAGCAATGTTACTTCTTTCCTCAGATCCACCACTAGGTGGTATGTGAGTAGTAGCAGCCTCAAATGTACCTAGAGTTTCTAAGTTTGGGCTTAGAGACCCTGGTTCATCCTCATCTCTTGGGTTAGGGCTTTGAGTGTCCACATCCATGTCAAGTTCTGAAGCTATGTCCCCTGTTTGATGTGGTTGTTGGGGACTGACATGTTCGGATGGGATTATCTCTTTTAGCCCAGAGAGAAGCTTGGCAATTTCAATTTCTGGTTCAGAAGTTTGGGGTGCTGGTTCAGTAGTTTGGACTATGGGTTCAGCAGTTTCAAAAGAAGGGTCTATTGGGGTTGTTTTCTTGAATTTTTGTTTTTTTTGAAAAGGATTGTTATTGGTGCTCTTGGTGGGGTTTGAGATGGATGAGACTGAGAGGATGTTTCAGTCACATCTTTATCAAGTGCTGATTGCACATTAGCAAGTTCAGGCATCTCAACCTCCTGAACTGCCTTTCTTTTTGGGTTGGTGAGTTTTTGTTTTTGTTGCTTGGGTTTTTTGGCCTTTGGGGGTGAAGGTTTGGAAGATGAGGGTTCCATGGGGACTGTTTCTAGTTCCCCTTGGTCATCTTCTGGCTAGGCAGCCGGTTTGTTGTGCCTTGAGTATGCTTGTGAGGACAAAGGGTTTAAAGTTGTAGTTTTACCCACAAGCACCTCTTCTCCAAGTTCTTTTATTATGCATTGCATAATAAATCTTGGGTACAACAAAAACTTCTTTTTAGTATTGAGATGATGTAACACCAACTCATTAAAGAAAAGTGATGATGCCCTGAATTTTGTTTCATTCACTATGGAATGAAAAATAGGTTGAAAAGTTGAGGGCATCTGATCATAAGATCCTGTTTTTGGACTCAGACACATAATAATATAATGAAACAGCAGTTTATACTTTGGTTCAAAATATTTCTTAAAAATTGTAGCATGTGAGAGAGTACCTTGGTAACCACACTCTGTCATGGTTAAGTGAATCTCAGAGTTTGGAAATTGGTCTGGGGCGTTTACATCATCCAAACCCAGCCTAATCGCCAAAGTAGCCGGTGTGATTGCCATTCTTCTCCCTTGGATTGTTGAGTTGAGGGAGATTACTTTGTCGTTCACCGTCACCGTCTCTGCGTTTGCCCAAAACTCATTTAGAGTTTCAGTGTGGATTGGAGGGTCGATGGTGAGGGCGGTGAAGTATTGGGATTTGATGACCAAATCAATGATTTCGTCGTATTGGGACCAGGCTTCAAGTTTTTCGAAGTAGCCTCTTTGATTGTGTCTCTGTTTCAGTATTAGAGCCATGTGGTTTGTGTGTGTGTGTGGATCGAACAGTGCTTTTGCAGGTTTAGGTCTTGAGAGTGTTTTGTGAGAGAGATGGAGGGAATTTTTGCTTTTTGAAAGGATAAGTGTTGGAAAAGGTATTTATCAGAAGTTTATAACCGCCTAGGTCAAACTTCTGATGTGGGAAAAGTCTAATTTACCCTTGTTGACCAAACTCCTGATGAAGAACAATTATCATCAGTAGTTCCCACTTTCTCTTCAGTAGTTTGTTAACAACTGATGAGAATGTTTTATAAATACTTTATTCATAACTTTTGAAGGTTATTTTATCAGAAGTTAATCATTTTTCAGAAAATATTCTCGTACCGATGTTTTGTTCATCAGTAGTTTCTCTCTTTTTGTTTTTCAGAAGTTTTTAGACTTAAAAACAGATGCAAGTGAAAAATGAAAATATGTGCAGAAAAATAAAAAGAAACACTTACAAATTTAGCATCCCAAGCATGGATACTAACTTCTGAAATGTTGATGTGTCAAGGGGTTTAGTGAATATGTCAGCTATTTGATTAGCTGTTGCTACATGTTTCACTTCAATCTTGCCTTTTTCATAGCAATCTCTTATGAAATGATACCTGATTTCAATATGTTTAGTTTTTGAAAACTGAACAGGATTTTGAATGATGCTAATGGCAGATTTGCTGTCTACAAGTAATGGTGTCTTGGTCTCTTTGATTCCATAATCAAGAAGTTGATACTGGAGCCATTGTATCTGTGATGTACAACTTGCAGCTGCAATGTATTCAGCTTCAGCAGTTGAAGTTGCAACAGATGTTTGTTTCTTTGATTGCCAGGACACTAGACAGTTTCCCAAGAATTGACAACCACCAGATGTTGATTTTCTTGACATTTTACACCCTGCATAGTCACTATCTGAAAAAGCTGATAACTTGGTATTGCTTGAAGCAGGATACCAAATTCCAAGTGTTGGAGTTCCTTTCAGATATCTGAAGATTCTTTTGACTGCAATGAGGTGTGATTCCCTAGGAGCTGATTGATATCTAGCATAGACACATGTTGAAAACATAATATCTGGTCTAGAAGCAGTTAGATATAAAAAGGAACCTATCATACATCTATACATGGTTTGATCAACCTGTTTTCCTTGATCATCTGGTTCAACTTGTGTGGTTGGTGTCATGGGAATGGAACATGATTTATAGTGTTGTAAAGAAAATTTATTCAATAATTCTTTAACATATTTTGATTGATGTATAAAAGTTCCATTTGTTGTTGTTTAATCTGCAGTCCCAGAAAGTACTGCAGTTCTCCCATTGTACTCATCTCAAATTTTGATTGCATGAGTTTCTTAAATTCATCACACAATTTTGTGTTTGTTGAACCAAATATGATATCATCAACATATATTTGAACAAGTAAGACATGATTTCCAACATGTTTTATGAAAAGAGTTTTATCAATGGAGCCTCTTGTGAAGTTATTTTTGAGCAAAAAGTTAGAAAGTGTTTCATACTAGGCTCTTGGAGCCTGTTTGAGCCCATAAAGAGCTTTGTCTAGCTTGTACACCCACTCAGGATGAGAAGGATGGTGAGGAGAAGGGAGATGGTGAGGAGAAGGAGGGTGGCAGTGGAGATGGTGATGGCGGTGGTGTTACAGGTGAAATGAAGATGGTGGTGGAGGCGGTGTTGAGGAGGTGGATGAAGATAGTTGTTATGTTGAAGATGATGATGATGGAGAGATGAAGATGGAAATTTGTTTTGAGCATTTATTAAAAAAAAAAACCAAGTCATCGTGCCACATCAGCATATGTTCCACATCATCGTGCCAGTCAGCAGCCACGTCAGCACAAACTAACCCAATTAGTCCTAAGTTAAAAAAGGTTTACCAATGGCCAAATGTTTAAAAGTTGGAATTATTATTGGGAATTTTTGAAGTATGGATTATTATCGGCTAATAGTGAAAACTTTGGATTATTAAAATCCAATACCCAAAAAAAATATTGAATTCCATGATTAAAAGTAAGAATCAATGACAACCAAGTCTAGGTGGCAAAAAAATATTGAATTCAATGATTAAAAGTAAGAAGCAATGAGAACTTATAAGTTAATGCCAATTATTGACGTACACACCAAATAATTGATGGAAACAAATCACGTTTATCCTAAATATGTTTAATCAAAGTAAATAAACATTCAAATTATGTCTAGAGAATCAACATGTGTTCATTCCGTTTGCCTTCGATACTTTTGGATCCTTAGCCCCTGAGGCAGTTCGTTTTTTGGAGCGGGTGCAGAAGGTGGTCCACAGTGATTCGCAAAGCCCGAGGAACCAAAAGTTTGTATTTAGTAGAATAGGCTTTGCGATTCAAAAGGGTATAGCGGCGCAGCTTGTTGCTCGCTTACCCATTATCCAGATGTAACTTGGTTTATTTCGTATTTTATAACAATCTCCAAATCCAAAAGTAAATACCTACCGGTTGAATTCAACTACTAACACAAATACTAGTCTCGAAGATTGATCACAGGTGATTTATTCGCTCATGTTCTTCATCAAATCTTCACTTGTTGTATTGGATGTTAATTGCATGAATGAATTAAAAGATTTGAGGTTTAAGATGTTAAAGTTCATTTTTGGAGAGTAAAAATTTGCCCAGGTTAAAGGTGATTACGCTTGAAGGTAGGTTTATCTTTAAATAGGGTGAAAACCCACAAAATTAAGGCGCCCTGGTATATGATTTCCTGTTGTTATGCACCAAGTCTAGCGCACAGGGCGCTAGTTTTACTAATGTTGATGCCACTTGGGGCCACACCAGCACGAAGTGGCTCGAATTCTATATTGTTTCCCGGTTTTCATTTATTCAACTCCCATCTTGCATATAAACTTCCAGTATTTCATAATGCCTCCTGAAAACCTTCTTTTAAGCTCCAAAAGCCATCTATTAAGCTCTGATACCTGTGAATTAAATCAAACTCAAAGTATCCATGTTTTACAATGGAAAACACTTAAAAACACGCAGTTAAACATCTCATAGCATAGTTAAATGCCTTCTTATCAATGGTAAACTATTGGAGTAGATCTGGTCATCATGATTGCAGGATGAATTAACGGAGATCAGAAGCTAATGTATATAGACAAAGTACGTGAGGGATTCAAAATCATATATCGATGTGGTAGGTGTCAAAGAACGATCGAAATGGTGGTGGTGGTGGTGCATTGTTTTGTGTATATTTTTTGTTTACACATCTTGATAGATAAATGTATCAATGCTTCCTCAACTTTTGTAAATACATGTTTAAACACCTTAACTTAAATTTGGTTTTCTTATTTAGATTTTATCAATGTTTTAAAAACTGGTAAATACCGGCTGGTTATACCGGTAGTACCGTTTTCGGATATAAATCCGGTACGAAACACTCCTATAAATATGGGAAACAATATCGATTTTATACCCCCGGTAAAATCGGTATACCAGTTTGAACCGGTATACCGGTACCGGCATAGGTTAGTTTTTGGGTTATTGTTAGATTTTTTTTATTAAGGAACGACTTTTAAAAAATTAAAAACTATAGATTATCTTTTGATTTATTTTTTAATTGTTGATTAACTTTTTATAGTATTTTAGTATGTAATTATGTACTTTTAGATTATTTTTGTGTTAGTGTTGTAATTTATGAAATTATATAGCTAACTAATCAACCTGATTGAACCTCCCGGTACAACGCGGTTCAACCATTTTTTAGCCAAATCCAATATAATTAAAAAACCGGTTTTTAAAATATTGGATTTTATCATTTACCATTACACTTCATTATAATTACTATTTAGACCTCTACCTTTTTCTTTAGTTATACATTTTTGTAATTACTATTTAGACATTAAAATATAAGTTTTTTTTGTTTCATTTCACTATTTTCTTAAATTAGATATAAATCCAACTGGTGATCGAAACCTAATTAACTTCACAAAATGATAGCTTTTTATTTGTTATTTTGTATTCCAGAGAAAAAGATCCAACTCATTTAACCCTCTCTAAACTAATTACACATGATGGTGACGTGGATGGTATTGAGTTGGCAAAGCTATGGTCATAACCAACGACTCTTGGCTTAGTTGGCAAATGATAGATGAGTTGAGTGTGAAGCCAAGAAGAGGTATTGATCGAGTTCTAACCATGCTTGTGGAAAGAATAATGAAGTAACTTCTTGAGACGATGAGGTTCGATCCCAAGTCTTTATGCTGCTCTGTGGAGAGAAGGTTGGGATCCTTTAAAATCATGAGAGATCTTACTGATTCCTACTTGGAAGCGCTCTTGGTGTAGATGTGTCGTATATCGTGTCCAGATCTTATGAGTTCTCAAGTGTGCGTGCTGCCACTTAATCTAGCTGTTCTAAAAATAAATCCTAAAATATGCATCTAGCATGCTATTTGCAATAGTAAGCTGTTATATGCATACAACTAAGAATCATTTACATAATTGGAGGGTTTATTATTTTACAAATTACATTTGGGGGGTAGTGGGGGAAAAATTAAAATTGGTGATGCCTTACTTTGAAATGGCGGTATCAAACAAATGTTTTGGAGTGAATAGTGATGCCTTACTTTGAAATGGCGGTATCAAACAAGTGAATAGTGATGCCTTACTTTGAAATGACGGTATCAAACAAGTAAATAGTGATGCCTTACTTTGAAATGGCGGTATCAAACAAGTATATAGTGATGCCGCCAATCCATATAGTGTAGTCACCTTTGAAAACTATTTACAAGTAGAGAATAAGGTTTTTGTATTAGTAAAAAAAATTGGTTTACAGAATATTGACATAGGACTCACTACGAAGATGTTGAGGGTTACGAAGATGTTGAGGGTTACAAAGTTGTTGAGGGTGGTTGACTGGTTATTGAGATCTTTATTTGTGCTCGTATATTATTCCCTAGTGTCCAACCCTAACAACTTTTATAGGTGAGATAATATTTTGTGAGAGAAGGCTCTTCTTGATAACCAAATGAAATCGTTTTCTTATAAAGATCGGTCAAGTCAACCTGACTTATGACCATGGGCCGAAGTCAACATGGGCCTCTTGAATTCTTTTATCTAGCAGCTTCTAGTCCAGTCCAGCCCAGCTTCTAGTCCATCTTTCAGTCCAGATTCAAACCGCATACTCATTGTCATGTTAACACATCAATAGTCGCGATCCTGCACATATACTTATGCAACATGATAAAATACACCGTATATTATCACAAGTAATAAAATTGAAATTGGAGAACTTGTTATTTTCAACAGTTATGTTCCATGATATAGTTCCTCATTATCACACCACACCATCATCACCGTCAATGGTTACCACCTCCATAGTCACCATCACCCCGTTACACACCGTCATCATCCATCACCAAGCCGGGAGAGTAAGAGAGAGGAAACGGTGACCGGTATATAATATAATCTTGTTATATTAAAATTTTTTGTTAAGTGTACACATTTGTGTGTAATGAACATATCTTGATATAATTAATTTGAATGAATACATAAACTAACGACATGAAGTTTAAAAAATGCAAATGAAAAAACGACAGTATCTGTTTGTTCATGTGATTAAATGAGCAAATTTTTTTCACTAGGGTTCATTTATTAAATGAATAAAGATAAACAAACTTTTTGCAAAAATAAAAAATAAATAAATAAATAAAAACGAACGGCTCACTAAACGCTTGATTTACATGCACGTATTTAAAGCAACAAGGGGTGTTCTTTTGAAGGATATCGTGACCTTAAACAAATTCATGAAAGTGTCGAAGACTACTAGGAGGGCGGTGCAACTAGTGTTACTGGCGGTTTGTTGAGCTATCTGGAAATCATGAAACAATTTTATTTTTAACCACAAAAAGGCGGTAATCACCATGTGTTTCTTTTGGGATTTGGATTAAAAACCGGGCTATGCTTGTCTCCCTCAATAAGGATTGTTGGGACAAAATTGAGTTTGGTTTAGTGGTGTTGGACTGTTTTCTTTATCCTTCGTTTTGTTATTGTATGTTTGTTAGTTGGTCTACCTCCTTTGCTACGTCGTTTTCATACTATTTAATGAATTGTCGCCTCTAAAAAACAACTATACTTTTAGTTGCAATTTTTTTTGTTATGTTTCTTCATGTCATGGAGTTTTCCAATTATCAATCTAACAGTTAAATTCGTTTCGAGTTTGTAAATCAACATTCAATTATCTAAAGGTGACTACACTATATGGATTGGCGGCATCACTATACACTTGTTTGATACCGCCATTTCAAAGTAAGGCATCACTATTCACTTGTTTGATACCGCCATTTCAAAGTAAGGCATCACTATTCACTGCAAAACATTTGTTTGATACCGCCATTTCAAAGTAAGGCATCACCAATTTTAATTTTTTTTCCCAATACCCCTCAAATGTAATTTGTAAAATAATAAACCCTCTAATCATGTAAATGATTCTACAACTAACTACATAGAACTCTTAATTAAGTCGCATTTCTATAAAAATAATTCATCTAGAAACTTGTTCTCAATTATTTTGGTTCAAATCTTATTGCTAAACCGTATTTCTATAAAAATAATTCATTTAAACTTCTTAATTATTTTGGTTCAAATCTTTAGTGCTAACCCTAATTGTGTGACGTGCACTTTGAGTTGATCAATAGTACGTTAAAAGAAAAGGTTGAAAATCAAACAAAAAGAAAACTTTTAACAAAAGGCCGTATTTCACGAGAACATGCTTAAAAGTTGAAGCTCGTGGGTTTTGTACCTTTTTGAAAGTTTGTAGCTAGTTAGCTAGGGGCTTACTTATTCTATTTTAAGTTAAGATTTCAAAATCTCTGTTAAGTTTCGCTATGTTGACAGTACACGAAGAAAGTTATTCACTTTGTTAGGCTATATTTTGTGGTAGGTGAAAGGGGAAAAAATTGTACGTGTTGTTATGTGTGCTGTTGGTTTCATCTTTCACCTAGGTATGGTATGTTAGGTTAATGTGAATATGTTGGAGTAAGCATTAACAACAACAATCTCACTTATCACTCTCGCTAATATAGCAAAGCCAGTATGAGGAGTATACTAACATGACAATTATACTAGGGATAAATGGAGTGAGTAATAAAAATTTCAAAAAAAAAAAAAAAATGACAAGATGAAGCTAAATAATTAGTTTGTATTTTAATTAATAATTAAAAGAATAAACAAAACGATCCGGCTCAGACCAACCACGATTTCTATTGAAAAGAGGCATGGCAATGGGGAGCGGTGTTTCGCACCCATGGTACCAACATGGCACTTCTGTGATGCCAAAACCTGTTTTCCCAACATATGGTCTTATATTTGTTTTAACCCACAGTTATCGAAGACGGTAGACGTACTGAAGGCGCATATGTCTCGCCTAGGACCTAGGCACGGGGAGCAAAAAAAAAAACGAGGGCCTGAGATAAAAAAACGAACAAAGAAAATAAAGTAAAAGTAAAAGTAAAAGTAGATTAAAATAATACTATTTTTCATCTTGTTAGTATCAAAAATTTTAAAATATCAATGTTTTAGTGTATAAAATTAATTTTCCTTAGATAAAAATATAAATATGGCTAGAATCCAACCATAATTTAACGAGTTTGGCTGGAAACTCTCCAGAATTTTGGAATCTAGCCGAAATCCGCGCATAAACCATCAACTGAATAATTAAAGCACAACTTCCTCGACTAAAAGCGTAAATACATCAATTCGTCTAAAAAATGGCTTAGGCGCAAAAGACGATGAATTTTAACCACTATTGTTTAACCTATTTAATTATTTACTTAACTATATATTTATATAATGCAAAAAAAATATTATAATTTCACTGTGTGTATATTTTAAATTTACAAACAAATATTGTTCCTACAAACTATAGTTTTGTTCAGAAAGACCTTTTGAGGTTCTTGAAATCCATAGATTCAATACACTCAACTCTCCCTCTAAGCAAATTCCACCCCTTCAACAATTCACCAGCCTTCTCCTTAGTTTCCAAAGAAGAACCAACTTGCAAAAGCAATACAAGCTTTTGAAAAGCTCCTACTTGAAGTGCTTCCATTGCTAAACCTTCCACATCTCCAATACTCTTCTCATATTTACTCAGTCTCCATAGAATCGAAACCGAAAACTCAGTTGCGATATCCGAAACACGCAGCAGTTTCTTCACCAGCATCGGGACAGTTAGGGCATTGGCGTACGCTTTCTCGAGCCCTTCATCGTGGCTACAAAGACCTTCGAGTACGCCTAGCGCCTTTTCACAAACGCCTCTTGTGCAATCTACAAGCATTTCTATGAGTTTTTCGGTTAATCCCATTGCAAGAAATCTTGCAACTAGGGTTTTCTTTTGGTTGAAAGAAGTTGATGGGGTGACTAAATGGTAAATGGCTAACAATGAAGCATTTGTTGTAGTAGGATCAATTGGCTCCTTGATGAGTTTCGTTAATGCTTCGATACTTCCTTCAATCTCGACGAATCCGTGTAGTTTCGTTTGATCGGATGATACGAGTTCTTTAAGTACCAAAACCGCATTCCTTCGGCCGGATAAAGATCCAACCTTTAAAATCTTTACAATGCTACGTAAAGATTGGTTTGACCAGAGACTAGACTTGGTCTCCTGGTCAAACGGAAGAATCAAGGTTAACCCTGACAAAATTTCTTCCAAAACCCTGGTGTTTTCTTGACTTTCAGCACAAGAAAACACCTGGAATGTCTCGGATAACACCCGAGCCGTTCCATTTGACACAATGTACTTCTTATCCTTCTCACTTTCTTTAGCTAAATCTTTAATCTTCCCCACCATCTCCATAACACCTTCCACATTTCCCTTAACCCGCATCGCCACAATCCTCGCTAGAATCTCGGACACTTGTGCCGAGCTAGCGGGGGCTCGAGGGGTCGGGATGCGGTCGAACCCATACGCCTTATTGTCAACGCACCATTCTTGAATCATCCTTCTGATCGTGTGGTTCGGAACCGGGTCAAGACTTGTCAACGCCACACCGGTTACCGGACAAGTATGCTTCCCATCTTCAAATATCCATTTCTCCACACTCTCCCTATCATATGTTACTCCAGTCGATAATATAACCGGATCTTTCATCAATTCGAGCGATATCGGACACCGAAAAAGCTCGGGTATGATCACTTGATGATCAACCTCCACATGATCCACATCCACTACTTTCTTGATCTTGTTTGCATGTTTTTTTGCTCTACGGTTCTTGTAAGCAGAAAACATTGTAGGGTTTTGTTACCTATGTAAAAAGAATTAGACCAATGAAAAAAAAGGTATGATATTCTGTGACTCTTGTGAGGGTTTTGTGGATTTGTGTTACATATGAATGAAGAATAAAGAATGAAGTAGACATATATGTTGGTTTAGTCGTGTGTGTATATATATATATACCAGCAAACATGGTAACGCGGACTTCAAGGTTTGAAAAGTAGGCTTTTTAATCATGGAATTTGGTTTGAAGGGAAAATAATATTAAAATATTATTTGAAGAGAGATTTGGGAAAGCAGAAAATTGAATGTTGACCATTTGGAAAGCTTCAAATTTTAGGTTTGAAGTTTGAACCGGTAAGTTGGAAATAATGGATAAGGGTCCAGTCAACTGAGGAGAGGGTCTTTGAAAGGGTCGGTGTGTTCATTATTGTTCAAAATAGAGATGAGAAATTTGGGACTAAATACTAGTAGTATGGTTGATTGAATATACACGGTATTACGGTAAATTGTAAGGTTTTTAAGTTAGTTTAATTATGGAATTGATAGTATACGGTATGGTATTAGTTCAGGACTTTTAAAGGTACTGTATCATATTGGTATTGACAGAACATATAGGGTATATGGTCTTCAGTTTAGTATTTATCTAATTAATTTTGGTATCGGTTCCATACATACAGTATGACATCAAGAAAGTCTAATGCTAGTACCGATTTCATCCCTATTTCAAAACGCAATCCTAACATGCTTGAATAGTTTTGCAGAACACTTATGTGAAATAGGTCTGTGTGTAAATGAGCCTAAGTGTTTTTGTTCCGTTGGATGAAATTATGTTTTAAGTTTTAATGTTCGTGAGTTAATAATTATATCCTAAATAGTTGGCTCGTTTATTTACTCACTTGGCTCGTATTGAATTACTTATTAGTTGTAAGTTAATTTTATAAATATAAATGGTAAATATGTATATAGTTACTATGCATAGCAAATACTTGACCAACTTTTATTGTATTAAAAAAATAATACATAACCAGATTACAAAAAATTATTGAAGTAAAGCGTAAACAAATTAAAATATTGAAGTAATTATTTCAGGTTGTTGAATTTTAATAATATTAATTTTCATCTAGCTGGGACTAATCACAAGTAATAAAATATTAATCACAAGTAATAAAATATTAAAAGATACTCATAACTTTAAATGTATATTTCTATAACGTTTCTAAACTAACTGAATATCTTCTAAGTTTTCTGAAGATGTTACATGTCTTGTCGGAAAAAACTATCAAAAAACTAATATTTTTTTTCTACACAAACATGTCACGTCTTTAAAAGTTAAAGTTTTATTAAATGAGTATGATACGTAATTACGTACTAAAAAAACCCTCTTTATCTAGGTGGCGGGGCAAAAGTCCCTTTCCCTTGACCACGACTCCATCTGATCTTAATTATGATTAATCCTGACAAATGCATGAAAGTTCTGATTATTAAAATCTAATAACACAAACACTTCAAATAATCTTTTTATGAATTTCTAAAAGATAGAAGTGAATACTTAGTCACTACATCAATTCCTTTTTTATTAGAAAATTCTAATTTGACTGACATTCTTAAATTTTTAGATTTTGTAATTGACATGCTAGAACAAAAATCAATAGAGACCAAATAAACACGTAATTAAGGGAGGACGGTGCACTATCGAGTATCAATGTCGGGTATACCCTATCTAATCGGAAACATCGTTATCAATGGTCCATGTAGTATGAGCGGCTGGCACTAACAGATACAGGAGTGGTGTGTGTTTTAAAGGAGGGAGAGAGTGCATTGTGAGTGTGGGTATCCATGGTTCTGACGGTGGTGGTTAGGGTGGTTGATGACTTGATGTGGCAGTGGATTGTGGTATCTTTCACAGTGAGCACACATTCCCTCCTGAAAAATTCCACTCTTCACATGTTCTAAACCAAAACGAAACAAATAAAAATGGTTTGAAACGAGGAATGTTGCTAGAGTTAAAAATCGAGGCAAGAGATGGGGGAATATGTAGGGCTGTCATATCATGTCAGACACGACCTGTTAAGACACGAACATGATAAAACACGAATACGAAATAGGTAAACACGAACAGGACACGATAACTTATCGGGTATTTTTTTTCAAACACGAACACGAAACAATTTATAGCACGATAAAACACGATAAGACAAGAACTTGTTTATAAACATTAACCCTAAAAACGTGTCCATAAACCAATGAATGAAAGACTGAGTGACGTCAGGGTTGAGAAGGAGGACAGGTGATGACGGAAGGGTGATGGGTGACAGCGGACAGGAACGCTGGACGAGTAACGAGAACGGTGGAGTTGAGAAGGATGTTGAGGGATGACTGAGAAGTGTATATGTCCGTACTCTGTGATTTGAAAATTGAAAATTATGGTTCCTTGATCTTTAATCCGTATATGTATTAAGCATACCCACACCCCTTATATAACTTTTTTAAATAAGATTATTAATGTGTCTTAACGGGTGCTTAACATGTTAACAGATCTTTAACATGTTTAGACACGAAACCTATTAATTAAGGTCTTATCGTGTCGACATGTTTATGACACGAAACCTGTTAATGTCAAATACAAAACCTGCTAAGGTCGTGTAGGTTTGTGTCGTGTTATCGTGTTCGCGTCTAAATTGCCAGCACTAGGAATATGAGCCCGAGAGACATGCAACCTAACTATGCCATTTGTCATTTTTTTTTCCGATTTGCACTTTTTGTCCATATTTTATAGGACATATAGCTCTAAACTAATCAAAAGTTACGTACGTTCTTAACGGGTGCTTAGCATGTTAACAGATCTTTAACCTGTTTAGAGACAAAACCTGTTAATTAAGGCCTTATCATGTCGACATGTTTAAGACACGAAACCTGTTAATGTCAAATACGAAACCTGCTAAGGTCGTGTAGGCAGTGGCGAAGCTTGGTTTGCGAAACGGTGGGGGCCGGACTCAACCCGGACTCAATTTACCTATGAAAATCGTAAATTTCTACCACTGCGCCAGAAAACACGGGGGCCAGGACCACCCCTGGCCCTTCTTAACCTTCGCCCCTGCCTGTAAATTCGTGTCGTGTTATCGTGTTCGTGTCTAAATTGTCAGCCTAGGAATATGAGTCCGAGAGACATGCACCCTCACTATGCCATTTGTCATATTTTTTTTTTTTTCCGATTTGCACTTTTTGTCCATATTTTATTGGACATATAGCTCTAAACAAATCCAAAGTTACGTACGTTTTATTTTGGTTGCTTTACTAGTGGAGTTATTTTTTACACGGTTGCTCCGAATACAATTAAATCTATTCTTGTATCAACATGATATCATAAATTGAGGAAGGATAATGTATAAAGTAACTTTAACACAGAAAGCATGAGAAGTAATCTGAGCCGTAGATTAGGGTTTAAGTAGACACGGTGGCATGATTGTAATAATTAAACGTCATTAATAACTGTTTAACATAGGAAAGGGTATTTTAGTTCAATTGTAAAATCAAATCCAACTGAATTCAAATTGCATTTGCCCCTAAACTTGTTAATTAGATTTATGATCGGGAAAATTGCTATGATTTTGAAAACCCACCGTTGAAACATGCTCTGATTTTTAAACGAAAAACAGAGCACGCTTCGCTCAGAAAACACCCTTATTCACAACCAGAATAAAAAAGTAATGCATGATGAAAAACCCTAAAAACCGAAACCACGCATCTTAAGGAAACCAAAAAACGCATGATCAAATAAAAAAAATAAATTACAAAATCACGCATGTACAAAAGACTAATGCTCGATCATAACAGGTGTAAAATCCAAACTAGCCTCCTAAACAAACAACGCAACCACAAAACATATTTCGGAAAAATCACGCACATTACCAATTAGCACTTTACATATTTCAGAAAATCACGTACGTTAGTGGTTAGGCTCCTGAACAAAAGAACATTGCGTAATTCTATATTAGCTTACCGAACAAACAATGCACGCACAAAGCACATTTTAGAAAATCAGACATGCTGTCTATGTCATCAATGTAGAACGTGCATCATTTACAGCAAAAATCCCGGCAATACATGCGTTAATTACAGCTAATAAGGCACGTCACAACGAAAAATAGGGAACTCTGATTGGTTGCAGGTGGTTGTGATATTCGGTGGTGAAGAGCGGTGTGGAGGCGTTCAATCAAGTTACAGCAAAAATCCATCGATCTCCGATTGGTTGCAAGTTGTCATCGTCGTTGATGGTTCGATGGTGAAGGATGACATGGCGGCAGTGGAGGTGCAGGTGCTTGTCATCGGTGGTGAAGGTAGTTGTCGTCAGTGGTGAAGTTCATTACACACGACGCTTGATAGTTCGTTCATACGCTTTCTTTTTAACATAGCGGCAGTGCACTGTAAAAATGTCTTAAATATCTTTATTTAACCAAACGGGAAAATCCACATGGCGCTTGATCGTTCGTTCCTATGCTTTCTATCTTAAGGTTCATTTATACCTAATATGTTCTCTATCATAAATAAATACAATTTATAAACAACTCTATAAATATGACAGAAATAATGTACTTTACTTTTTTAAGATCTACAATAATATATGCTCCTAAACTAGACAAAAGTAAAATACATGTGAAAAATTCATATATATGACTTTACAGTTTACCCTGAATGTGATCACAAATTGTTTAAGTGGCTATCAAATTGTACAAAAATGTTGAAAATATAATCATGTAAGACTAAACAAAAAATTTCAAAATTTTGATTAGAAAATAGCCGTGCAGCCGTGCTAGTTATCAAAAAAAAAAAAAAAAAAAAAAAAAAAAAAAAAAAAGAATATTAAATTTCTTGATTTTTTTATCCAAAGTTATAAGGATAAAGTTTTTAACTTTTAAAATAGAATTTTATAAAATAATTATTTTTTGTATCTAAAACTAACTTGATATCTATTTTCAATTAATATTTTTACGTTAATTTAACGTATGAACTATTTTGTTTTTATTTGAAAGACTGGTTAGTTTTTTCCAAACACCAAGTTTGGAAAAAGGAGCCGTGTAAGCCGGTGTACAAATGTGTTTCAAAGTTTCAATTATCCGCATTTTGCTCGTGACTTTTATTTTCCTCCTGCTACCACACACGCATGTAACGCGCATAACTTGAGCTCATAATCTCAAATTTCTCTCTTTATTATTATTTTTTTTAAAATCATGTCTACAATATTTTTCACAAATTGTTACGGCTGCTCAATTCTTTTTACTGGTATACATTTTTATTTTATGGAATTCTAGATGGTTGCTAGCGCTATAGGCCGCGCGTTGCGGCGGCGACACTTAAGTTGTTTATAGGTGGCGGCACATTATGTGATGCGTTAACCGTATAGAAATATACAATAACTCGATTTTACACCATCGAATGAAAACATTTTATATTTGAGCCGACTCGGTTGTATCCGAACACTATTTACGCCAGAAACGTAGATAATTACTCGAATTTTTACTGTTGAACTAAAACGTTTTATATTTCATCCGACCCGTTTTCGAACAAAACTTATGTCAAAATAGTAGACCAAAAACGTACATAAAAATAAATTTACGTCAAAAAGTGAATTTATATCGACACATACACAATAATAACCACGTGAGAAAATGGTTTTTCCCTTTAACGTAAATAATGAAAATACGGTTGGTAAATCTGAAAAGTTAGAACTCAAGGGGGTTGAAAATGACATTTTATAAAGTTTTTAGCAATGTTTTTAGGACCGGATCGGACAGCGAACCGGAAGTCATACCGGTCAACCGGTCCGACCGGATTTCTAAACCGGATGAGATAATAAATAACATATATAATTAAAAATATTACAAAGCTATATATAGTTAATATGTGAAAAAAAAAACTTTTTATCTGAAATATGAAAAATAATAAATGGTATCCGATCAAATCCCATACATACCTACTTTCATGTTTTATACACACCGTTCCTATTTTTTTTACAACTTAAATATATTACCATCTCCCCATGTTCTCTTTCTTCTACCATCAACCAACCCTAACATAAAACAAATAAAGCACTACCACATAATCATCACCATATATAGCACACACAGAAGCTGTATAATGGCGTTAGAGTTTCTGTCGACTTTCCTTCAAAGCTTAATTTTGTTCTTGATTTTGTGGTTTCTGGTTCAAGATTTAGAGACAAAATATGAGTTTTGTTAACTTACTGGTTGAACCGCCGAATCGGTCAAACCGTGAAACGGGGGAACTCCACGGACCGGCCGAATTTTTCAAGGGCTAGTGATCTTCAAGAACCGGACCGCTGCAATGGACGAATCCCGGTTTGACCAGTCGGACCGGCCGGTCCGATCGGGTTGTCAAAACATTGGTTTTTAGAAAGTGAAGGGCGTAAATATATCAATTTCTAAAGTTAAAGGGTTGTTTGTGTATTTTATTAGAAACGTAGGTAACTCGAATTTTCGCCGTCAAATCAAAACATATTATATTTGACCTGACTCGTTTTTAAGGAAATTTAACTTGATTTTATACCAAGACATCCATAAAAATAAAAACATAAGAAAGTAGTTTTACGATAAGCTTGAAACTTTACAAACTTGGGGAGGTCAAAGTGAAATTTGTAAGGCTAAAGAGTTACCTTTGACATTATAGTGAAGTTTGGAGATAGAATGAGTTATATGTCAAAAGTTTGAGGGTTAAAATAAAAGTTAAAAAGCAAAAAGGGCATGTTTGTCAACTTAAAAGGTAAGGGGTCATTTATGTGAGGATAGAAAATAAGTTTTATCAAGTTGAAAACTAAAGGGGTGAAATTTGTTGTCTAACAAAATCATCATCATCATCATCATCATACTCAGTTAATCCCACTAATAGCAAAAGCTAAGGTAGGGTCTGAGGAGGGTAAGATGTAGACAACGTTACCTCTACCCCGTATGAATAGAGAGGCTACTTCTAGTGAGACCTCCAACTCAATAGTGGTTTTGTATCAAACCTTAGACATAAGGCACATAACACTTAGCCTTAAACAACTTTTGTTGTTTAACAAAAGTTGAGGGTAAATACTTAAAAAGCATGGTCCATCGACCATGCTTTTTATGTGTATATATAATGTGCCTTTATCTATATTATTATTATCTTATTTATTAAGGAGGAGTGATGACTAACATAGTCATTTTTATTTCCGTACAACTGAAGAAGCAACGTATACAACATATTTAAGCAAGAAATTTAAGGGTATTATGGGGATAGTTGTAACAATTAAAACACTTAAGAGGCTAATATAGACATTTCACCTAACTCATCCTTTACAATATCAAAATAATTTTACAATAGTGCACTTTTTTCCATCCCTACCCCCACAATTCTAAGAATTCAATCATAGTTCAGTCTCTTGCACTCTGTTCCAGAGTTTCATTAAAGAATGGAAGAGAAATGATCTCTCTCCTCTTCCTTTCTCTTAAATTCCTTTCAAATTGGAAATATTGAAAATCACCCTAAAAACCTCTTTATTATCCATCTCATTCACTCCCTTTCCCTCCTACAAAAAACTCTGGAACACATTTTTTCCCCACTTCCTTTTCAATTCTTTCTCTTCTATCCTTTAATGAAATTCTGAAACAGAGTGTTGGTGTCATATAACCTCTACAATTCCCATTGAAAACCTATTCCCATAATCAATTCCTTCAATGTGATCTTAAGTGATTTTCAATGAATTGTTCAATCTCCTATACCATTATAGTAACCAGCCAAAACAAATTGACGATAGTGCCTTCATTTCCAACCCTGCCCCACAATGGTGCCTTCTTCAAACCTACAGTTTGCCCTCTCTCCTTTCACCTTGAATTTAAGTCATGAATACGTATTTATATTTATAATATCAATCATCACAGCTGGGAGGTGATAGGTTATCCTACAAATACTACAAACAATCAATAATATACCCTCCAAATCATGAATCGTTTGAAAACCTCAAGTATTATCGTTTCATTCCTTCCCCTCTACTGATCTGATTGTCTCCCATACACACATATAGATCTGCTCTCAGAGGGACGCGTATGACTCAATACGATGCTTTGGATCTTCGTTGATTTATTGGATTAGGTATGTTTTTTATGTCCCCGATCATTATTATGTTGTTAATTTCATGTTTACTACTTTGCATTAGGTTTAAATTGTGGGATTTTTTTGGGAGGTAGGGGTGACGGATGGTGGTGGTAGGTTGTTGGATACCCGAATAAAGTCGGTCAGAAACTTTACTAAAGTAGGGGATACTGCTTCAACAGTGCCTTTGCCCTCACCAGTTATACACTTTCCCAAACTTTTTCTCATTGTAGACTCTCAACTTTCTAACCTCGGGTCAACTGTCAAAGATTTTGAAACTTTTACTTTGGATATTAGCAACTACTTTAAATTTTGTCAAAATATGACTAATGGAATTTTTTTTAACATACTTGACCTTTACAACGCTTTTTATTTCATAGAAACCTCCACTTGAAAAAAATTTCGAGATGAAATTTTCTAAAGTAGGGGAGACTGTGACATCCGTCACCATCATCTTTTAGCAAGTTGTCAATTATGGTCCTTCGTGTATTCAAATGTTACTATTTTAGTCCCTGTAAGTTTTGTCGTTTTCAAATTTACTAAAAGAGCGAACTCAATGTTTATCATTTACAATTATTATGGACCGTATCTACGTTTTAATAAAATGCTAATATTGAAACGTTATTCGGATTAGATTTTTTAAAAAAAATAAATACATAAATTTTAAAGTTCGTTAGATTTTAGTTAGTTAGTTATGTTAACT
Source organism: Ambrosia trifida (assembly GCA_028751855.1). NCBI lineage: Eukaryota > Viridiplantae > Streptophyta > Magnoliopsida > Asterales > Asteraceae > Ambrosia > Ambrosia trifida. The sequence continues at coordinate 23,979,231 of CM054123.1, read as the reverse complement.
TGGTTAAATTATTTATAAAGAAAAGTTAACTAAAATCATTATAAACTAACAAAGTTAAATAGAGAGGGACTATTATTGTGAAAATGCGAAAGTTTGAAAACATCAACTTTCCCTCCTCCTCTCTCACGCTTTTCCGGCCAGACCTCCGGCGGAGATCCGGCCAAATTTCCGGCAGCCTTTAAATCCTCATTTACGGTCTTTAAACTCGATTTTTTATGATTTGTTGTAGTTTTGATTCGTTTAATCATTTTTCATTATGCCCATACGTTTCTAAAGCGTTTCAAGCATCGATCTTAATGATTTTGTGAGTAACCGTCGCCATTAAACCCATTATAATCAAGCAATCCTGAAACGCCTATGATTGTATAAATTAAGGTTACCACTAGTTTTCTGCACTCGTACTCTTTGCAAACCCAATAAAACCTTGTTCTAATCGTGCCTCTAAAGCTCCTAATCTGCGTATCTAAGTCGAAAGTTGCAGGTTTCTTTTCGATCTTTAAATGCGATTGTAAGTCCGAGTTTATCATGCCATTTTGTTTCCCTTTTGTTGTTCTTTAAAAGCCCCATAAATTCGTGATGTTTACAGTAACAATCGAGTTCAATTGAATTGGCTTTAGGGTTAGGGTTATTGGCTTGTTAATTAGGGAAGAAGATGAACTACTAAGATGAATATAAGTATAATCTGTTTTCAAATATTATAACTAACATGACATGTGGTGTAGTGGTTAACAAGATGATTGGGTTGTGAAAGGATCTGAGTTCGAGTCCCATTCACAGCGATTCTTTTTTTGTTCTTTCTATTTTTCTATTTTTTTCTATAATAAAACTTATATATATATATATATATATATATTATAATGTTATATTGGAAACCCTTGTTATATGGTAAACTCTGGAAGCTCTAACTTCCCGACTTTTTTTATGAAAATTTTAGGGTATGTAATATACATGATTTTAAGCATTTTTTGGGCCAAAAAAATCGAAAAAACGTCGAGCCGTTTTTTTAAAAAAATAAAAATAAAAACCGTCCCCGGGTAACAAATGGTTAACACGTGTTAGTTCCGCTTAACATGTGTTAGTGAAAACTTTATTTATTTTTTTAAAAAAAGTACTCGGCGCTTTCTTGATTTTTTTTTTTGCTCAAAATGCTTAAAATCATGTATAATACATGCACTATTTTTTTCAAAAAATAAAATAAAATTGGGAAGCCAGAGTTTCCGGAGTTTACCATATAACAAGGGTTTCCACATTATCCTTACCCTATATATATATATATATATATATATATATAGGGTAGGGATCATACGAGAACCAACTTTAGGGAGAAAACCATGAGAACCAATGTGAACATGGGGTATTATTATAAATATGATAAAAACATAAAATAAATAAATAAAAATACTTGAAACACAAACCATACATCAGATTCATTATCTTCTTCCCCCTTTTATCATCAAAACCCTAGATACCTTCATCTCCACTGTGACAACCTGCACCCTTCACTTTTCATAAATGTGCATAATTGGTTCCTCAACTATTTCAAAATTTTCATTTTTAACCCTCGTATTTTAATAGGACCAAAATTCACAATTTAATAAAACATATAATTTTTATAAGTAAAAGTATGCACGTTTTATAATCACATCTACACCCGAGCACGTATGTTTCAGACCATGATACTCAAAGCCTTTAATTTTCGGTCCTAAAACAACTTAGAAACAGAAGGAAACAAGTCTATAACTTAAAATTGATTATATTAGAAAAATTATTTTTTTTAGCCCTCGCGGTCCGCTAAGACAGTCAAACAGTCAAAGTCCTAGTCAAAGTCTCAGTCAAAATCCTAGTCAAAGTCCTAGTCAAATAGTCAATTTATCTTAAAACCTTACTTTATGGTGTTGACCAATTTTAATGGCTAATTGAATCCAAAACTAGTATAAAAACCCACCTATGACCCATTACACTTTGCACCTCTAAATCGATTGTTTCAATTCGATTAAACTCTCCCTCATACCTTTCTTCTATAGTATATTACTTCTACATTTGAAGCTTTGATTATAAGCTCTCGTAATTGGCGAATTGGAAGCTGGATATTTTTCTTATTTGGTTTCTTTTCTTCTAAATTGGACTAGTTTCGTTGTTGAGTCTTTGGATTTCTCGCATTTTCACGCTCGCTTAGTCATCTAGTTATTTGGCGAAAGTGAGTATTTCCTATCCACTTTTTGCTTTTATTCATTTTGGGGGTGTTACATGTACACTATTACAAATTACAAATACAAGTTCACATTTTTACAATACAATTCTAGTACTATGTGCATTTGCTTACAAACGTGCTTTATGTTTAGACATTACATGTAGAATACATTTGTACTTAGTGAAATCATCAACATTGTACAAGCCGACCTTAACATTGGATAGCGCTATTGGATTGACAACCCGCCTAGGTTGATTCTCCCCCTTTTTCATCGGAGAATCCGTGGTCATTGTTAAGTTTTTATCCATTTATTGGATAAGTACACCGCCGTTCATTTAGTACATTATACAGTCACAGGATTGATTTCCCTCATTTGTATGTTACATAGTTTACATAATTGCACTGTAGCTTTGCACTTGAATTGTATAACATTTTCCAACTTACTATATATATTAAAACTAGGAATGCTCACCAACATTTCATATGTTGACAAAACTTATTTTGTACATGTTTCAGGTGCAGTTTGATCTTAGTTCCATAGCATTGGATTTTAATGCTTGCTTTTATTAATTTATTTCAAATTTCATGTTTTGTTCAGACTTTTGTATTTTGTTTTCCATTTCATCCATGTAAGACAATTTAAATTATTCAATAATATATTTACATTTTAGTACCATGTGCTTTTTAACAATCGTCACTACGTGGCACCTCGATGATTCCGCCATCGGTTGGGGTGTTATAGATTGGTATCAGAGCCATGGTTATAGGGAATTAGGTTATTAGAATGCCTTTTAGCCTAGTCTATAACCAAGCTTACATTCACGAGTTCTCTCGTGTTTATTTCTCTTTATCATATTATTTTCTTTCAAGATATTTTCGCTATGATTCTTTATCGTTATTCTTTCGATGTGTTGTTTAAAGAAGAAGATACTCGTATTTCACAAACGAAACGATATCACCAAGTTAGGAGTGACATCCATACCTTGGTGATTAGTTTCACTCCTCTATATGTTAATTATCTTAGGAATATATATCTTTGAGATAGGAGTGACATCCACGCCTCAAAGAGTATTTCTTTCAAAAAGGAACTTAACCACTAAGCTAGGAGTGATATCCTTAACTTAGTGATTGGTTTCATTCCACAATCGTTTTCAATTTTGAAATACATCTTTGAGTTAAGAGTGAAATCCAAATCTCAAGGGTCTATTTTTGCATCTCGCTTTTAATCTCGCTAAAGTTTTGGAATTCACTATTGATGGGGCACGTGCAATCTAGAAGAGTGAGCGCCTGTATCCTGAGTTTTCTGTCTAGGCCGGGTATTTTGTATAAATCCCAATCAGACGAGGACCCGTATACCGACCTGGGAACTCTTGGGATGAGCATTCACTTATAGGCTAAAGTACGCCCCCACAAGTCACTAGGAAATTTCAAATACTTGAGTTGGTCAAAGTTTCCTATAGAATCAATTCCAATGTTTTATATCATTGATATTTATGTTTGTTTATCATTTGAAGATTCCGTTTAATCACTTGACGTTTCATATGCCATTATTCATTGATCTTTCGCTTTTGAATCCCTTATCATCATTACTAAAACTTTTGTTCGATATATTATCGCATTAAGCTTACACTATTTCACTTATGCTCATGATTCTTACACTATAAGGTATTACTCGTTTTGCGTTAAAACATTTTTACCCACGACTTAAGTTTTAAACTCTGTGTTTAACTTTGATCACATCCTGATTTTAGGAATGTTGCGTCATCATACAGTTAAAAATGAACATGGTTTTTCCAAACTTATTATTTCAACTTGTTTTATACCTTCATGTTTACAAACTTACTTGATCGAAGTCACAGTATATCCTCATATACCTAATACTAATATTGCTGCACCCAGTCCTAAGCCATAGCCAACTACCATTAGTTAGAACTTCTTAGTCAGACTAAACTCATACATAAATGCCTACCTACATGATACGCACTAGTACACTACTCTCTAAAACGATTAATTTGACAACTTATTCTATAAGTCTTTTCACAAAGCCTATTCGCCAAATTAGAACACACTTTTTCATATACCTTGTGCCTTGAAACAAATAGCCCGCTATGAGCCCAAAGAGATGCCTTAACGATCTTGCGAATAAATGATCTTTCAATGTATAAATTTCGTAAAAGTTTGAAAATTTAAAAGGTTTCAAGTTTACCCAGTCTTAACAGGTAACACTTCGATTTTCTTAACATTTCATAACAATTAAAAATTTCCGACTTTTCAGTCCACAAGTTAAAGAAATGTTTAAATACAGAAAATTTTATTTTCCAAAATTCGTCAAGGCATCTGGGATCATTCACAACCTTCAAATCATTTTAAATCTTGGTCTTTCGAAACACATTAGATTTACACACACTTCATGAAATGGTTTCATCTTGCGTTTTATAAACTTGCATTGCATATTTTACAAATCAAATGTAAATCTGCATGTTTTTCATATAACGTATCCAATATATGTTTACAGGAGGAATTTGCAACTAATAATATACCTTATAACACTTTTCAAACTCGACTTCTCGTAAACACGTGAAAATGTGTACCTACGAAATCTTTTCAAGTGAACCTGTTTTGAACTTAAAACATTATTCGGTTTCCAAAAAATTATCCTCATACCAGTAGACTATACGTCTGTTCTGCGCACTTTCATTTACAGTAAATTTCATTATTTTTTACACCATTCTATTTATAGTTACGTTCGTACATTATCTTATTATTTTTGTATTATTCTTTTGTTGGTAGTTATTTTCACGCGTTATTCGCAACTATTCTCGCACTAGTTATTAGTAGTTATTCTTACAACAATAGTTTTGAGCATTAATTTAACTCGTTTACTTTCATTTTGTGCAAATTGTGCGATTTACTCGATTTACGTTATGCTATTCTTTCAATCGAAATTTTATGCTATACTTATATACTTACATGAACGCATATTTGGCATGCATATTTTTTTTTTGTTGTGAGCAAAACTCGTTATACTTTACATTATTTTGTTCATCATCATGGCCAACAAACATACTAATTGATAGCTCGTATGAGATCTAAGCCAGTTCCCATGTACGACTCGGTTCAGAGTATTCCTCTAACCCGAGGGGAACGGTGTAATCCTTAGAGTTTATCAATATGGTTGTTTAGAGTCCAATGATTTGAACAAAAATTTACCGGTTAAGGGTGAACCCGAAAGGTGAAGAACCCCTAATCATGTCTTATATTTACACATTAATCTCATTACGGTTAAAGGGTGAACCTTAAAGAGGAAGAACTTCTAACCGCATCTTATACTTGAGCAGTATCTACTACTTAACACATTTTGGTTGCACGCATTGTTTCTTGTATTACTTATGTTAGTGTTATGGAAAAGCATAGCACCCTAGTGTAAGGTAAATCGATGATTACTGTCCGGAACGCAATCATGGATTACAGGTACATGGGGGTGGTGTGTGATTCTACTTAGGCTATTGGTAGACAATCAGTACGAGTCCAAAGTATCAGTAGTGTGGTGGGTTAGCTGCGGTACACCCTATATATAAGCACGAGCGATACTGCTGGGGCGGACTAGGAGTCTGACCAAGAACCTACCCCATTATTTTCTTTTACATTTTGGGTTATTTAATAGTGTTGGGCCCGACCTCTTTAATAGGTCATTGACCAATGGCTATCATTTCTGACAAGTACATTTTACATAAGCTTCAATTAGTTTTCTTGGAGCCTTTCTTTCAACCACCCCCACAGAAAACACAAACTTTGTATACTCTTACACTCTTTGTTAGTCGAAATCCTGCTGCATGTCCTTAATAAAGTTCGGTCAGAAACTTCTCTAAAGTAAGGGAAGCTACTATAACACTGCCCTGCCCTAACCAGTTACATACTTTTCCCAAACCTAGCTCATTATAAACTCTTAATTCTCTAACATTAGGTCAAACTTTATGGATTTTCAAACTTTTATTTTTGGTATTAAACAACTACTTCAAACTTTCTCAAATCATGGCTGATGCATTTCTTAAAATCTACTTGCATTTTTACAAATGTCTTTTATTTCATGGAAACATTCACTTGAAAGTAATTTCGGGACGAAATTTTCTAAAGTAGGGGAGACTGTGACAACCTGCACCCTTCACTTTTCATAAATGTGCATAATTGGTTCCTCAACTATTTCAAAATTTTTATTTTTAACCCTCGTATTTTAATAGGACCAAAATTCACAATTTAATAAAACATATAATTTTTATAAGTAAAAGTATGCACGTTTTATAATCACATCTACACCCGAGCACGTATGTTTCAGACCTTGATACTCAAAGCCTTTAATTTTCGGTCCTAAAACAACTTAGAAACAGAAGGAAACAAGTCTATAACTTAAAATTGATTATATTAGAAAAATTATTTTTTTTAGCCCTTGCGGTCCGCTAAGACAGTCAAACAGTCAAAGTCCTAGTCAAAGTCTCAGTCAAAATCCTAGTCAAAGTCCTAGTCAAATAGTCAATTTATCTTAAAACCTTACTTTATGGTGTTGACCAATTTTAATGGCTAATTGAATCCAAAACTAGTATAAAAACCCACCTATGACCTATTACACTTTGCACCTCTAAATCGATTGTTTCAATTCGATTAAACTCTCCCTCATACCTTTCTTCTATAGTATATTACTTCTACATTTGAAGCTTTGATTATAAGCTCTCGTAATTGGCGAATTGGAAGCTGGATATTTTTCTTATTCGGTTTCTTTTCTTCTAAATTGGACTAGTTTCGTTGTTGAGTCTTTGGATTTCTCGCATTTTCACGCTCGCTTAGTCATCTAGTTATTTGGCGAAAGTGAGTATTTCCTATCCTCTTTTTGCTTTTATTCATTTTGGGGGTGTTACATGTACACTATTACAAATTACAAATACAAGTTCACATTTTTACAATACAATTCTAGTACTATGTGCATTTGCTTACAAACGTGCTTTATGTTTAGACATTACATGTAGAATACATTTGTACTTAGTGAAATCATCAACATTGTACAAGCCGACCTTAACATTGGATAGCGTTATTGGATTGACAACCCGCCTAGGTTGATTCTCCCCCTTTTTCATCGGAGAATCCGTGGTCATTGTTAAGTTTTTATCCATTTATTGGATAAGTACACCGCCATTCATTTAGTACATTATACAGTCACATGATTGATTTCGCTCATTTGTATGTTACATAGTTTACATAATTGCACTGTAGCTTTGCACTTGAATTGTATAACATTTTCCAACTTACTATATATATTAAAACTAGGAATGCTCACCAACATTTCATATGTTGACAAAACTTATTTTGTACATGTTTCAGGTGCAGTTTGATTTTAGTTCCATAGCATTGGATTTTAGTGCTTGCTTTTATTAATTTATTTCAAATTTCATGTTTTGTTCAGACTTTTGTATTTTGTTTTCCATTTCATCCATGTAAGACAATTTAAATTATGCAATAATATATTTACATTTTAGTACCATGTGCTTTTGAACAATCGTCACTACGTGACACCTTGATGATTCCGCCATCGGTTGGGGTGTTACATCCACCATCAATTAAACCATGTGACCTGTATTTTAGAATGATTCCGATAGAGTGTTCGTCGTCGTCTTCGTCTCCGGCAAGTGGACCAGTGGTTATGAAGATCTCTCTCTGTTTCCTCACCTTTCTTCATCTCCACTTCTTTAATATGCGTATAGCTTTCTTCATCTACCCACCATCGATCCGTCACCGGAACTGTAGGAACGGAACTGTAGGAACAGAGGGGAACCGGTGGTGACCTCCGGCCAGCCAATATCACGTATGACTTCTTCAACTACCGTAAGTTATTAGATTTAATTTTTATGTTTAGATTTTTTCATTTACGATATTATATTTTAGTTTGTTGTTTGATGAGTTTGATTGGTTGTGATTTGTAGATTTACACGTGATTTAGGGCTAGTGATAGTCATGTAGATATGTAGGGTTCTTAGTATCTCATATGAACAGCTTAGCATTAAAGCTTTTTTGTGTTTAATTCAGTTTTTTATATAAAAAAAATACTATTTCCATTTCTAAAAGAAATAAGTTTTGTATACTTTTGTTACTTATTGTTTGAAATTTGGTTGTGTAGGTGATGAATTGTTCTTTCTAGTGTTTCTTCGAACATGTTATGTGAATTTTATCTACCATACAGTTGGACATTTAAATCTGTTTCTTATATGTTTGTTGTTTGAAAATTTGTTATTGATTGATTAGGTGATACCGAATTCATTTTGGCCTGTCACCCAACCTGCCTATTTGGCCACTTCTACGCATAGTTACTGAATTCATTTGGACAGACCCATTTGTTGTGGCACATTGAAAGTGAATTAAGAATGTTAATACACATGTGCATAACGTAGTTGCGACTAATAAAAGTAATGTTAATTCACATGTGCATTTATACTAATATCATTAAGGTTATTCATTATAACCCACGTGTGCATATGTTATGTGGTAATGAAAAAAATAACGTTAATGCACATGTTCATTAAGATTGAAATTGTGTTTTTCTTATGTGTTGTTTACTACTTGTAGTTATAGATGAGATAAAAGTCGAAGAAGGTAACTTTTGTGTTATAATCGATGGAGAAAAGGTTAAAAAAAACTACATGATGCGATTGAGGATGATGACATGATCGTTAAGTGTTAGTTGAAGGAGATATTTGATGATGGCTTAGAACTAGTTTTGGTAAAATGGGCCGATTGGGCGGGTTGAGTATACGGGTCAAAATGGGTTGAGGGTCAAAATAGGTTAAGTGTTAGTTGAATGTCGAAACAGGTTGCGTCGGGCTGGTACTGCAAGCTAATAGTTGTTGGTGGGTTTTGGTGAGAAAAGGGTCTGTTAGTTTATGTGTTGAGGGTTAAAATAGGTTAAGTGTTAATTGAATGTCGAAACAAGTGCATTAAGATTGTTAATGCACATGTGCAAAACGTAATTTATAATGTTTAAATTATTGTTATATCACATATTGGTATAAGTAAGTTAGTAACAATAATGCACAATTGCATGTGTTTTGTTGTAATTAACAAAGTAATGGTGTTGCACATGTGCATTCAAATCGAAATATCGGTCTTCTTATGTGTTTTTATTGATTGTAACTAATATATGGGGAAAAATCAAAGAAAGTAACATTTGTATTACAATCAAGGGATAAAGGAACAAAAAGGCTACCAGAAGCAATTGAAGATAGTGACACGATTATTGATCAGAATTTTGAATCAGGTTGGTATTATTTGTTTAGTCCAGAAGTACTTGGTAGTTACTTTATTCCGTTTATTAGTTATGCTCTTTAATTATTGTATAGCAGAAACTAATCGAACTCCATTTGATCTCCCAGAATCGGAAGCTGATAATGTAATGGATGTTTATCAAGAAGTTGAATCAGGTTGTTATTATGTATTAAGTACATTTATATAGAAATGCACATGTGCATATGTGTAGTTTTATATTTTGAAATATTAAGTGTTTGATGTTTACTCACACAAAATATCCTATGTGCAGATTTGGAATTAAAAAGGAAGGTTCAAACGAGGTCAAACAAGCGGAAACATATTGAAACGGCGAATAATGATGGTATGTTGATTTGCCCAATATTTAACATATATTGTTGATTATGCACATATGCATAGATATGGATGAACGTGATATATTGTGTTTTATGACAAATGTATGTGCAGATGCAAGTACAATAAAGAAAAAACATCAAAGCGTGTTAAAACAGTGGTAATGAAGTCAACTCAAAAGAAGGTTATGAAAAAAGCAAATTGGCGTTCGAAACAAATACACGTTACACCACATCAACTTTGGTTGAGGATAAGGAAATTGTCAAACAAACAAAGAAGTTTGTATAACATTTTGTGTAATGTATGTTTGGTTTAACATATTGTTATGTTGGTGAACGTGACATTGTGAGATAATTATAATTTTGTATGTAGGTGGTTAACAAAGTTGGTTTGTAATATGGATATTTTTTTTGTTATCGTTTGTTTTATTGAGTTAATACGTTTTGTAGAGACTACATGTTGTTGTATGATAAAGACAAATTGGTATAAAAACTTTGTTATTTGAAGAATGATGCATGGATATATGTATGTCTGTCTGAAAGTTAAACCACTAAAAAAATCTAACAATATTAGTGAAATGCACATGTGCATGCTGTAGATGTTTTTTATTTTATAGGTCTTATATAGAGGTGTTTCAAGTTTATTCATGTTTGTTGTCATACACGTGTTTTATTTTCAATTTATGTTATAATATGCATGACTAAACACTTGACGAGTTCGAGTGTATTTTATATCTCACTTTGCGTCCATTTAATGACCATTGAATAGAATTTGTGACCCCTTATATATGTATCGCGTCCATTTTATAATCATTTTAGTATGGTAATTGACAATTCATTCAAAATGTGTGATTTAATAGTGAAATGCACATGTGCATACGGTGTATTTCTGTATATATAACAGCGAAATGCACATGTGCATCAGGATGACGTCATACGATGTCACAAGCCATTTTTTTTATTTTTTTATTTTTTTTTGAATTAATAATGCAAAATAATCATTTTGGTGTTTTTACTTTTTTTATTTTTTTATTTATTTAGGTTATATAATTTTTTTATTATTTTTTATTTTTTTATGGAGGGGTTTTTGTAGACACCTTCATATTTACAAAAATGCCACCTGTTCACACTGGTTCTTTGGTTCTCTCCCTAAATGATGGTTCTCAAATGATCCAAATCCTATATATATATATATATATATATATATATATATATATGCTTTAATCTTATAATATTCCTAGAAAATTCATTGTAGCTCCAAAAATTACAAAACTTTTGGTGTAACATCTTGACAACCAAAAGAAAATTATCATATTTTTATTTCTTAGAAAATAAATTATTTTTGTATTTTTGTTGAATTAAATTTTTTCAATCATAATTAAATGATTAAAATTCATTTTTAATGATTTTAATCTCTAACTTTTTGGGGAATTATTTCTAATCATCATGAACTGAAATAAAAATTATTGGTTCAGAAAACATTTATTTTTATTGATTTTCCTAGTTTTAATCATTTAAACATGATTTAAATTCATTAAATAAGTTTTAAATTCAAATAAATTGATAAAATTTATGAGAAAATTATTTACATTGATTTGTATCAGAAAGCATTCATTTTCTATAAAAATAATATTTTTGGATCATGCCTTGTATTTATAGTCTTATTTATGTTTAATTAGACATGATAAATCATTTATTTATTTATACTATTTAACATCTATTTTATAAATAATTTTCTTATAAAATAGAAATATTATTATGTTTGAAAGTCATAATTCTCATTTGTTGGATCATTGTATAACTCATAATTATTTTTTCAAATATTTATGATTATTGTATTTATTTACAATAATTTAGTTAAAGTAATTAACTAAATTATTTTGTCTTAATTATTTAAACATATTTTTATCTAAATATTCAATTGGTAATAATTATATTACCTAAATCATATTTACAAACTTTGGCATATTATTTTTGATATAAAACTTTTCTATTAATTCGATTTATCATAAAAACTGTAATTCCTCAAATCGACATAGAAAACCCTAATGTCTTAGAACCCTAGATACCTTATACTTTCTAGACATTTCCTTATTAGTATTCTTATACATTATAGGTTGAATTCATCGGAATTCTCATTACTTAGCTTACGACCGCTTAAGTTAGATTTTGATCGCTTTCGCAAATGGTGAGTATATCTTTCCCCTTTTTCATTTTACTTTTTGGGGCTACTCGTGTACATTATGTCAAATTACTATATCTTTTCATTAAATTCAATTCTCATGTGTGTTTGCTTTATGTTACTTGTGTGTATCTATGACTTGTTAAAATCATTAACCGTTGCGACCTAGCATTTCAATGAATAGTACTATGGTATATACCCCTTGCGACTCTGTTGAGAGACCTTGGTTATTGCTATGTGTTTCATTACTACTGTTAATAGCGCAAACTATATATACATTTCATTTCACTTTCATAGGGTTGATTTTGACCCGGATACTGCTTATTACATAACGGCAAACAATGTACAACACATGAATATGAAATATGTCTTACTATATGTATTCAAAATAGGGTATGCTCACCAATACAATTTTTGTATTGACAAAATTATTTTGTACATGTTTCAGGTTATTTTAAGATGCATTCTTTAAGCTTTCGGATTCATATTTAGATTTTGATTCATTGTATTTCAGTTTAGTTGGCATTTAGAATTGTTGTATTTCATTTAAATGTAATAAACTATTTAATCAATGTATCAATATTTACACTTTAGTACCATGAGCTATTGAGCAATCATCACTACGTGACACCTCGATGTTTCCGCCATCGATTGGGGTGTTACAGATTGGTATCGGAGCCATGGTTATAGGGAATGAGGTTATTAGAATACCTTTTAGCCTATTCTATAACTAAGCTTACATTTACGAGTCCTCTCGTGTATATTTCTCTTTATTTCTATATTTTCTTTCAAGATATTTTCGCTATGATTCTTTCGCGTCATTATTTCGGTATTTTGCTTAGAGAAGAAGACACTCGTATTTCACAAACGAAACGATATCACCAAGTTAAGAGTGGTATCCATACCTTGGTGATTAGTTTCATATCTCTATATGCTATACATCTTTGGAATATATCTTTGAGATAGGAGTGACATCCACACCTCAAAGAGTATTTCCTTCAAAGTGAAACTTAACCACTAAACTAGGAGTGGCATCTTTAACTTAGTGACTGGTTTCATTCCACCATAGTTTTCAATTTTGAAATACATCTTTGAGTTAGGAGTGAAATCCACATCTCAAGGATCTATTTCTACATCTCGTATTTAATCTCGCTAAAGTTTTGGAATTCACTAGTGATGGGGCATGTGCAATCTGGAAGGGTGAGTGCCTGTATCCTGAGTTTTCTGTGTAGGCCTGGTATTTCGTATAAATCCTAATCAAACGAGGGACCCGTATACCTACCTGGGAACTCTTGGGATGAACATTCACTTATAGGCTAAAGTACGCCCCCACAAGTCACTAGAAAATTTCAAATACTTTGGTTAGTCAAAGTTTCCTATGGAAACAATCCCAATGTTTTATGTTATTGATACTTATGTTTTGTTTATCATATGAAGACTCAATTTCATTGCTTGTTGTTTCATATGCTATTATTCATTTATCATTCACTTTTGGATTTTTCATCGTCATTATTAAAACCCCTACATGCTATATTATCGCATTAAAACTTACACTATTTCATTTATGTGACTTTTACACTATAAAACATCACTTCTCTTTTGCTAAAACATTTTTCCCATGACCCAAAATTTTAAACTCTATGTTTAACTTCAATCACATTTTAATTTTTGGAACATTGCGTCTTCACATACTGTTAAACACGAACGTGGTTTCAAAACTTATTAATCTAATCGTTTTATATCGTCATGTTTACAAAATTTACTTGATCGATGTGACAGTATATCATTACACTATGATCTTTTATATTCGCTTGTGCATCCACAATACTCTCAACACAATATATCCTCATTTACACAATACTAATTTACACCCAATCTCCTAAGCCATAGCCAACTATCACTAGTTATCTCCTTTTTGGCCAGACTAAACTCATACATAAATGCCTATCTACACGATACACACTAGTATACTACTCTCTAAAACAATTGTCGCATCAAACTATTTCTTATGTTTTCCTTTCACAAGAGCACAAAACCCAAATACCCAGTTTTAGAGAAGTCGATTCACCAGATTAATACACACCTTGTATACACCTTGAAACAATAGCACACTATGAGTTCAAAGAGATGCCTTAACGATCCTTACAAACAACAAACAAATGGTCTTTCAATATATAAATTTCGTAAAAGTTTAACAACTAAAGGTTTCAAGTTTACCCAATCATAACAGGTAACACTTGGATTTTCTCAAACATTTCATAACAATTGAAAATTTTCAACTCTAATGAAATTTTAACTTACAAGTTAAAGAAATATTTAAATACAGAGCATCTTATTTTCCAAAATTCATCAAGGCATATGGGATCATTCACAATCCTTATCACTTTCCTTGCTGTGACTCGATCTTCTTTTCAAAGCTTGAAGTCTATTTTCAGAAATGTTATGTAATTTTAAGCTTTTCGTGTCACACACGTTGGTTTTTATCATTCATGCCATTTTTAAATCTTGTTCTTTTGAAACACATTTGATCTATATGGTCTCCTCTTACATTTTATAAACTTGTTTTGCATATTTACAAGTCAAATGTAAACTTTCTTGTTTTCATATAACGGATTCAATATATGTTTTCGGGAAAAGAACCCTGCGACTGATAGTATGCCTTATAACATTTTTCAACTCGACTTCTCGTAATCACATAAAGATGTGTACTTACGAAGTCTTTTCATGTGAACCTGTTTTGGAATCTAAAAACATTCTTCGATTTCTAAAGGGTTATTCTCATATATTACTGCTATTCTTTCAACTATATCACAAAATTCGAGTAAACTATGTTTTTATAAACGAAACTTTCTCTTTTTACACTAGCACTCTCTCGGTCGCAAAATTTTTGGTCTAACAAAATATTGGACATATCCTCATCGGAATGTTGCTAATTGTCTTTTATCGTATAATGCATATATGCAAAACTATTAAATTTAAACTCTCATGCCAGTAAACTATACGTTTTTTCTACGCACTCTCATTTGCAATAAATTTATTATTTTATTCTTACATCATTTTATTATGTTCACACATTATCTTATTTATGATTATTCTTGCATTATTCTTTCATTGGTGGTTATTCTTACGCGTTATTTGCGGTTACATCTCGCACTATTTATTAGCAGAATTCTTACATCACTAATTTTGAGCTTTAGTTCAACTCATTTACTTTTATTTTGCGTAATCGCGATTTACTCAATTTATGTTACATTATTCTTTCAATCGAAATTTTATGCTATACTTATATACTTTTTCATGCAGTGCATATTTTGTACGCATATTTTCCTGTTTTGAGAAAAACCCTATTATACTTTTTCATTATTTTGTTCATCATCATGGTCAATGAACATACTACTTGATAACTCGCATGAGGTCTAAGCCAGTGTCCACGTACGACTCGGGTCGGAGTACTCCTCTAATCCGAGGGGAACGGTATAATCCTCAGAGTTTATCAATATGGTTGTTTAGGGTTCCAACAAGGTGAACAAAAATTTACCGGTTAAAGGTGAAGGACCTCTAACCATGTCTTATACTTACACATTATTCTCATTACGGTTTAGGGATGAACCCGAAAGGGAAGGACCTCTAACCATGTCATGATTGAACATTATTTCATTACTGTATCTATTGCATATTGGTTGCACACATTTTTTATTAAATCAATTATGTTAGTGTTATGGAAAAGCATAACACCCTAGTGTAAGGTAAATCGATGATTACGGTCCGGAACACAATCATGGGTTTAAAGGTACATGGGGGTGGTGTGTGATTCTACTTAGGCTATTGGTAGACAATCAGTACGAGTCCAAAGTATCAGTAGTGTGGTGGGTTAGCTGTGGTACACCCTATATATAAGCATAAACGATACTGTGGGAACGGACTAGGAATCTGACCAAGAACCTATCCATTATTTTCTACATTTTCACAATTTGGGCTATTTAATAACGTTGGACCCGACCTCTTTAATAGGTCGTTAACCAACGGCTATCAGTTACTTTTCCTTTTCTCTTTTGACAAGAAAATTCTTACAAGCTTCAATTCGTCTTCCCTGGAATCTTTCTTTTGACCACACACACAAAAGGCTTAATTTCTGTATACACTCTCGGTTATTTGGAATCTTGTTGCATACCCGATTAAAGTCGTCCAGAAACTTTTCTAAAGTAGGGGAGACTGCTTCAACAGTGCCTTTGCCCTCGCCAGTTATACACTTTCCCAAACTTTTTCTCATTGTAGACTCTCAACTTTCTAACCTCGGGTCAACTGTCAAAGATTTTGAAACTTTTACTTTGGATATTAGGCAACTACTTTAAATTTTGTCAAAACATGACTAATGCACATATTTTTAACATACTTGACCTTTACAACGCTTTTTGTTTCATAGAAACCTCCACTTGAAAGAAATTTCGAGATGAAATTTTCTAAAGTAGGGGAGACTGTGACATCCGTCACTCTCATCTTTTAGCAAGCTGTCAATTATGGTCCTTCATGTATTCAAATGTTACTATTTTAGTCCCTGTAAGTTTTGTCGTTTTCAAATTTACTAAAAGAGCGAACTCAATGTTTATCATTTGCAATTATTATGGATCGTATCTACGTATTAATACAATGCTAATATTGAAACGTTATTCGAATTAGATTTAAAAAAATATACATAAATTTTAAAGTTAGTTAGTTATGTTAACTTGGTTAAATTATTTATAAAGAAAAGTTAACTAAAATCATTATAAACTAACAAAGTTAAATAGGGAGGGACTATTATTGTCAAAATGAAAAAATTTGAAACATCAACTCTCCCTCCTCCTCTCTCACGCTTTTCCGGCCAGACCTCCGGCGGAGATCCGGCCAAATTTCCGGCAGCCTTTAAATCCTCATTTACGGCCTTTAAACTCGATTTTTTTATGATTCGTTGCAGTTTTGATTTGTTTAATCATTTTTTGTTATGCCCATACGTTTCTAAAGTGTTTCAAGCATCGATCTTAATGATTTTGTGAGTAACCGTCGCCATTAAACCCATTATAATTAAGCGATCCCGAAACGCCTATGATTGTATAAATTAAGGTTACCACTAGTTTTCTGCACTCGTACACTTTGCAAACCCAATAAAACCTCGTTCTAAGCGTGCCTCTAAAGCTCCTAATCGGCGTATCTAAGTCGAAAGTTGCAGGTTTCTTCTCGATCTTTAAGCGCGATTGTAAGTCCGAGTTTATCATGCCATTTTGTTTCCCTTTTGACGTTCTTTAAAAGCCCTATGAATTCGTGTTGTTTACATTAACAATCGAGTTCAATTGAATTGGCTTTAGGGATAGGGTTCTTGGCTTGTTAATTAGGGAAGAAGATGAACTACTAAGATGAATATAAGTATAATCTATTTTCAAATATTATAACTAACATGACATGTGGTGTAGTGGTTAACAAGATGATTGGGTTGTGAAAGGATCTGAGTTCGAGTCCCATTCACAACGATTATTTTTATGTTCTTTCTATTTTTTTCATTTTTTTATTTTTATCTGTAATAAAACTTTTATATATATATATATATATATATATATATATATATATATATATGCTTAAGTCTTATAATATTCCTAGAAAATTCATTTTAGCACCAAAAATTATAAAAATTTAGGTGTAACATCTTGACACACTAAAGAAAATTATCATCTTTTTATTTCCTGGAAAATAAATTATTTTCGTATTTTTATTGATTTAAATTGTTTTAATCATAATTAAATGATTGAAAATTCATTTTTAATGATTCTAATCTCAAATGTTTTGGGGAATTATTTCTAATCATCTTGATCTGAAATAAAAATTATTGGTTAAGAAAACATTTATTTTTATTGATTTTCCTATTTTTAATCATTTAAACGTGATTTAAGATCATTAGATAAGTTTAAAACACAAATAAATTGAGAAAAATTATGAGAAAATTAGTTACATTGATTTACATCAGAAAACAATCATTTTCTATAAAAATAATATTTTTGGATCATGCCTTGTATTTATAGTCTTATTTATGTTTAATTAGACATAATTAATCATTTATTTATACTATTTAACATCTATTTTATAAATACTTTTTTATAAAATAGAAATATTCTTATGCTTGAAAGTCATAATTCTCATTTTTTTGAATCATTGAATAACTCATAATTATTTGTTCAAATATTTATGATTATTGTATTTATTTACAGTAATTTAGTTAAAGTAATTAACTAAATTATTTTGTCTTAATTATTCAAACATATTTTTATCTAAATATTCAATTGGTAATAATTATATTACCTAAACCATATTTACAAACTTTGGCATATTATTTTTGATACAAAACTTTTCTATTAATTTGATTTATCATAAAAACTCTAATTCACCAAATCGACATAGTAAACCCTAATACCTTAGAACCCTAGAAACCTTAGACTTTTTAGACATTTCCTTATTAGTATTCTTATACCTTATAGGTTGAATTCCTCGGAATTCCCATTACTTAGCTCACGACCGCTTAAGTTAGATTTTGATCGCTTTCGCAAACGGTGAGTATATCTTTCCCCTTTTTCATTTTACTTTTTGGGGCTACTCATGTTCATTATGTCAAATTACTATTTCTTTTCATTAAATGGAATTCTCATGTGTGTTTGCTTTATGTTACTTGTGTGTATCTATGACTTGTCAAAATCATTAACCGTTGCGGCCTAGTATTTCAATGAATAGTACTATGGTATATACCCCTTGCGACTCTGTTGAGAGACCTTGGTCATTGCTATGTGTTTCATTACTACTGTTAATAGTGCATACTCTATATAAATTTCATTTCACTTTCATAGGGTTGATTTTGACCCGGATACTGCTTATTACATAACGGCAAAAAATGTACAACACATGAATATGAAACATGTCTTACTATATGTATTCAAAACAGGGTATGCTCACCAATACAATTTTTGTATTAACAAAATTATTTTGTACATGTTTCAGGTCATTTTAAGATGCATTCTTTAAGCTTTCGGATTCATATGTAGATTTTGATTCATTGTATTTCAGTTTAGTTGGCATTTAGACTTGTTGTATTTCATTTCAATGTAATAAACTATTTAATCAATGTATCAATATTTACACTTTAGTACCATGAGCTATTGAGCAATCGTCACTACGTGACACCTCGATGTTTTCACCGTCGGTTGGGGTGTTACAGTATCGGTACGGGATCGGTATGGTATCGGTATTTTAAGGTAAAATACTCCTTAAAATACCGATACCATACCGGTACCGTACCCTATCGATACCGAACCGATACCGTACCATATGTTTTCGGTATCGGTATTGAGATTTGGGTGTTTTCGGGATCGGTATCGGATGGTACCGATACCGTCCCGAGCTCATCCCTAATGGTTAATCCTACGGCCGAAGGTGAGTGCCTCACATTTCTATTATGAAGTATCGTATATGATTATAGTTTTTTACGTTAATTATAAAAGAGGTGTTATAAATGTAAGGTTTAAGAATGGCTAACTGGGAAATTTATGTATCAATTGTTAACCATGATAATCAGAAGAATGATAAGGAATGGACTGAAAAGCTTTTTTTTTTTTTTTATTTCTTGTATATTTCGAGAAACATTGAACAATAAATAAATAGCCTACTACATTTTCCTAAACAAGGAAAAATAATAAAGGACATTGAAAAGAATGGCTGTAAATTAGCCAAGCATAGAAATCAGCATTACTATTGTGATCTTGATTGTAGCTGGTCAATGGATTTATTTTAAGAAGTGATGGAAATTGATTCTATTGAATATTTCAACATTCCCCCTCAAGTTGAGTAGTGGGATTTCTAATATTCAAGTTGCCAAGACTGTGACACCTGGCAAATTCGGGTTAACAATGTTGTCTAGATGAAAGTCTACCTTAGCGAGTCACGTGTATATCGTACTTAACTGGGTTAGTTAAGTCGGGTTATGGTTCGGGAACTATTAGTTAGTCTAGAAGATCATTGGATGTTGGTCTAGAGGTTCATTAGATGTCGGTCCTTAACCAAGTGTACAAACGGTGACGATTTGTAGGATCGTCAGGGCATACGGAACGTACGAGTCTCGAGTCCCGGGAATTGGTGAACGAGTGTAAATATGTGTATTTACTTGTGTTATGTGTTTACAATCATTATGTGACTTGTCGGTACATGAATATGCATTAACATATGTTAAAACGGGGTTTAACGCGCAAAACACACCAACATAGGGGCTATAGGCGATTAGGCTTGGTGGATAGCCTAATCGCATGACTTTGGGGCGAGTAGGAAGATTCCTATAGGCGAATAGGGCTAATCGCATGAACAGTCATGCGATTAGGCACCCTACTCGCGTATAAACCTGCACACTCGCATGATACGTGCTGGAACGACTAGGAACGCCTATAAATACAATACTTAACCTCCTAAACTCCCTAATATCAACCCTAGTCGTCCCATAACCGCCCCAAACACTGAAACAACCTCTGGGAGGCGATTTTGATCAAAAACACAAGGTTTCAAGGTCTAACCATCAATCTTTTACAATTCCAAGGTTTGATTCTCATCCATAATACTTTGTAAACGTTTTTAATCAATCCCTAATGGTCCAGACCTGTTCATAAACGAAAAAGCTTTCTGAAAATCGTCAATAAGAGTTACTAATCGGATTATAATTAATAAACATGCGTTATGGGTATGTATGATTAGAAAGATAGGATTTTTATGAATCTTGATGATGTTTTGGTGTGTTATCATGCTAGGTCAGAATTAATATTGTTAGTATGATGATAGAAACCTCAGTAATTGGATAATAGGGTTATGATTACATGCGTTAATTGAATATTGCATGCTATGTGTATGTGTTTGGATTACTTTGGTTGCATGCAGGACTGATTCTACGAGGATGAACGAAGGGTTTTGGGTTAAACATGTTTAGGATAGTGTTTGGGATGATATAGGGTAGTTACACACGCTCTGGATCTGATTTGGAGCGTTAAACGCGCGAAAAACCGGAACAGCAAGGTTACAGGCGAGTAGCCTTGCTAATCGCCTGTATCAGGGGCGAGTAGACCCCCACTCGCATGCATTAGGGGCGATTAGGCCCCAATCGCGTGCCACTAGGGGCGAGTAGCCCCAATCGCGTGCCACTAGGGGCGAGTAGCCCCAATCGTGTGGTCATTCACGCGATTAGCCTCCCTAATCGCGTGTACTGCTGCTGTAAGTGTAAATTAGCATTCCGAGACCCGATTTGACATGTAGTAACATGCTAGGAACCTCGTAACATGTCTAATAACTTGGTAACATACATTTGGATGTATTTCGGTGATACGTGAACTATGTGCTATAACTTGTCGAACGTTAACGTGTGTTAAGTGTACTTGCGTTATTGTATGTTTTGGAGCGTAAACATAACACGGGGAGTCTCGGGTCACCAATGGGATGTCGAGTCTTGTACTTTGGGTCAGTTAAACAGTCACGGTATTTTTTTAAACGAACTTGGTTATGGTCTGGACATCTAGGGACTAATTAACCTGCGGGTTATTAGTCTAAGTACTTGTAACTGTCGTATGTTAGGTCGCCACTGTACGGGACTAACATAGCAGCTGAGTTTACTCGGGATTAGGAGTAAAGCAACTTAAGGTGAGTTTACGGCCCCTCTTTTAAACTGGTTTTATACTTTCGGGGGAGAAAACATGTGTTAAAACGATTATTTGGTAACTACTGTCATACTATGGGTTTCTATTGTGTACTACACGATCTTTGGAAGTCCCGGGGGGAACCATGAATGTGCGGGTTTGCACAACGGGGAAATGTGAATAGCGCTATTGGGAGTGACCAACCCCGCTCGTCGACTTGGAGGGTCGGCGGGTGCATATTGTCTCAAACTGGAACAACAGGAACAACAGGAACAACAGGAACATACATCGGGCATACTTTTGGTATTCGAGTTAGTAATGGTTTTCCAATCGTGGTAGTAACAAAACGTACGCCTAGCTAGCGTATACTGGTTTTCTATTTGTTATAGTATGGACAGGTGGACTTGGTACTTGAACTGCAAACCTGTAAACTCACCAGCATTTTTGTGCTGACGTAAACTTTTACATGTTTTCTCAGGTCGCTAAGGTAGCACGACTGGACTAGGGCGCACGCGTCTGCACGGCGTCTAGATAGAGTTGCATGATTTCATAAACATTGAACTTTGGTTATTTATGTTGAACTTTATTTTGAATAAGCTTCCGCTGTAAACGGGATTTTAAAACTATGTTTTGGTATTGCATTAATTACATTTAGACTTGTTTATTGTGATCGTTGGTTTGGATCCTGGTTTGTCATGCGCCTCGCGGTAAAACTCCGCAAGTGGATTTTGAGGGTGTGACAAAGACAGTGCATAAAATTTTTCCCATTGACCGCCTTTGTTAATATATATGCGAGCTGCTCTTCTGATCGGATAAATAGAAGCTCAATGATCCCATTCTCTAGTTTCTGTTTAATGAAGTGTTGATCCACCTCCACATGTTTTGTACGATCATGTTGAACTGGGTTTTCTGAAATCTGAATAGCCGCCTAGTTATCGCACATAATTTTGCTAGTTTGAGTTGGAGGGAATCCAACTTCATTCAAGAGATTTCGCATCCACAGTGCTTCTGCTAGGCCTCGTTCTATCCCTCAAAATTCTGCTTCAGCACTTGAGAGAGCTACCACTTTCTGTTTCTTGCTTCTCCAGGTAACAAGGTTTCCACCAACGAGAGTAAAGTAACTTGATGTTGATCTCCTAGTTCCTTTGTCTCCCGCCCAGTCTGCATCAGTACAAACTTGGGTCTCTACGTGTCCATTTGCTTTGAATAGAACTCCATGGTCGGGTGTCCCTTTGAGATATCTGATAATTCTCCATACGGCTTCCATATGGGCAACTTGAGGTTGATGCATGAACTGGCCCATAACTCCCACTACATAGGCAATATCGGGCCGAGTATGCGAGAGATAGATCAGCTTCCCCACAATTCGCTGGTATTCTCCCTTATCAGCTAACTTAGCATTTTCCTCCATATAGAGCTTCTGATTCACCATTATAGGGGTATCCACAGGTTTGCAATCAATCATACCTGTTTCTGCTAGCAAGTCAAGAACATACTTCTTTTGGCAGATGAAGATCCATTGCCTTGATCTCATGACCTCAATTCCAAGAGAGTATTTAAGTCTCCTGTGACACCCAGCATGTTTGGCTTAAACATATTAGTAACATCTAAGTCTACCTTAGCGAGAAACGTTTATAAACAGACTTAACTGGGTTAGTTGAGTCGGGTCAAGTTAGGATTGTCCAGGGTGCAATGATCTGGAGGATCATTGGGAGTCGTTTTGGTAATACACTAGTACCGGGTTCCGTTGTTGGTGACATTACATGAACTAATTAAGTATATGTGTAGATTATGGGTTGTGTGGTGGATTATGTACATAGATGTATTTAAATGATGTGTAAATGATTATCTATGCTTAAATATGTTAAATATAGACTAAGGATGCATGCTTATGTGTTAAGATGTGTTAGAATGCGTTAAACACGACAAACTGGAAAACTAGTTAAACATGAGTTCTGGTTCGACCACTTCAAGTGGTCGAAGGAGAACATTTGTTTGGTTCGACCCTTTGTAATGGGCGAACCTGGGGTGTGGAATTGAAAGAATTCCCTTCGACCAGGACAGGGCTCATTCGACCCTGTGGAAGGGTCGAAGGAGGCCACCTTCGACCATTGATATGGGGCGAAGGAGGATTAGTATAAATACCAAACTTTGTCATTTTTCATCATTTCACAAACCCTAACCGTCTCAAAACACTCTCAAACGATTCTAATCACTAAGGAAGGAGTTTTTGCTCTTCTTTTTCATAATCTAACCTATCTACAACATCTAAACAACAATCCAAGGTGTGTTCTTGATCCTAAACCTTTTTAAAGCATTTTAATTCATTTTCATCTAACCCTAATTGTCCGGATCTGTTCTAAGGGTGTTTTTATGATTAAAAACCTTTTAAACATCTTTCTAAATCAAAACCTTATCATTTAAACATAGGTCTTCATGATGATAAACATATGTGAATTGTGTATTATGTGGTGTTATGTGTTGTTCAATGATTTGCTGCTGTATCTATGATAGAAACATGATATAGAATTGTTATTGATGCTAGGTTATTGTTGTTTAGGGTTAGGATTGGATAAATGATGATATTATGGGTATTTGGGGGTTTTAACGAATCTAGACTTGATGCATGATATTTATGATCAATAGAACTAATAGGGAAAGATCGAACACTCGACAAACTGAGCATTTTAATTTGAATACGGATCGATTTCAAAAGTTTCCAAATTAGGTAAATAATCCATGCATGATAGTGACGTTTCCATAATTTTTACCATTTTGGGAAAGGGCTGAAATGGATGTATTATTGGGGGAAATCGGTGGGGTTTTGTAGGGATAAGTTATTCATGCTTGACTGCTGTGTTTGATGATGTTTCGAGTCGTTTTGAATGTGTTTGAAGCGTTTTTAGGAAAATTTGCACAACAGGGGCGAACCTGGACTCCTTCGACCGATCGAAGGTGCGAAGGAGAGAATCTAGGGTCGAACCTGGGTTATGTTTGGGCGAACGTGGTAAAACGGGCGAAGGAAACATCAAACGGTCGAACGAAATCCAAAATGGGCGAAGGAGATTAAAAACGGGCGAAGGAGAGTTAAACTGACTGGTTCGACCGTTCTGATGCGGAAATGAGATTTTTGATACAAACTAAGTGTTTTATGCTTGAACCTTGTGTGTAATCTATGTGTACTTGATTAGTTAGGGTAATGGGTCACCAACGGGATGTCGGGTCGGTCTAGTGTGTCGGTTAAACATTTAAACACGCTTTAAAACATACTTGGTTACGATCTGGACAATCAGGGACTAGATAACCTTATGGTTATTAGTTGGAACACTTATGTGAACATTTTGATAGATCTCCGGTAGAGGGATTATCAAGGGCTTAACATCTTTACTTATAACCAAAGAACGCTATCTAAGGTGAGTTCACGGCCCCACTTTTACTGCTTTAACTTTTGGGGGAGAAAACATGCGCTAAACTATTTTGGTAACATATGTCATACTATAGTTTTTAACTTTGTATTGCTATACGATCTTTGGAAGTCCTGGGGGAAACCATGAATGTGCGGGGATGCACAACGGGGGAAATGTGGATAGATCTATTGGGCGTGACCTGCCCCACTCGTCGGCTTGGAGGGCCGGGCGGGTGCATGTTGTCTCGAACAGGAACATTGGTATCATGCTGAACATTCGGGCTGCTTAAACATGCTAAACATTGCTAAACGTGTCTAGTAATGGTTTCCAATCGTAGTAGTAATAAAACATACGCCTAGCTAGTGTACTTGGTAATATTGATATAGTATGGACATGGTAACGTTTTGGTAACACTTGGTAACATATTGAACAAACCTGTGAACTCACCAGCATTATATGTTGACATCTTTTTTGGCATGTTTTTCTCAGGTCGCTAAGGTAGCAACAAATGGAACTAGGCGCACGGGTCTGCATTGGCGTCTAGGCTTAGTTGCATGTTTTGAAATAAAGTGTCTTGAATACTTTGGAATACTATTGTAGCTGACTAAATTTTTAAATGCTCCCGCTTATAAAATCGTTGTTTATGGTTTTACGTTTTTCATATAGAGTTGTTTATTGTGATCGTTGACTTGGATCCTGGTTTGTCATGCGCCTCGCGGTAAAACTCCGCAAGTGGTAATTTGAGGGTGTGACATCTCCGTAGATCCTTCATTTCAAATTCTTTGAATAGGTTTATCTTCAACCTTGTCATTTCATCTTCATCATTACCTATGATTATCATATCATCAACATAAATAATTAGGCATGTTACGAGTCCATTCCTTCGTTTAAGGAACAGAGTATGATCTGAGTTACTCTGTTTGAAGCCATATTTTTTCATGGCCAATGTAAATATGCCAAACCAGGCACGAGGAGATTGTTTTAATCCTACATGTCATACTCTTATGCAATCTCTCCTTTGAGAGATGCCACATAGGATGTGAAGTGGCAACTTTAAACCAATTAAAAAAAAGAAATAAATATGATTTAACCTAATCTATTAAATACCTAATCTACTAAATTTAAATATTAAAACTTTATTATTTTATCTCTCGTGTTTCCTCCCATAACTTTTAAACGTTAATATATTTTATATACGAGATTTTTTAAAGAAAAAAATTACACCAAATTAACGAGCGTTTTATTATCTTTCCAACGAGTACCATAGTGCTATATAAAAATCGAAGAAAAAATGACTATTTTTTGTAACCCGACAGGTATTGTGTCGGGTTTGGGATTAGTTTAAAAAAATTGTGGGTTTGGGTCGGGTCTGGGATTAGGTGATACCCAACCCGATTACCCGAAACAACATACCCAAATACCCGAACTACATACCCGATCATATACCCATGAATTTTTTAACGCATCACATAACCCTTAGACTAATGCGTTCGATATTTCAATAATTAACTTCTTTTTCTTATTTCATGTTAGTTATTTTTAGAATGATCGATTACAAACTTCCGAATTCATTTATAATGGCACTAGATTTATACCCCGGCGCAGAGATTCGCTTTTTTTTTTTATATATTTGAATATGATAACTTATGACAGAGATTTGTTTAAAATAATAATAATAATAATAATAATAATAATAATAATATATTTTATTATGATATATTAGATATTTCAACCCGGGACGCTCCCGGGATAAAAACTAGTATATACATATTGCAAAGGGATTAATCCTACATGTCATACTCTTATGCAATCTCTCTTTTGAGAGATGCCACATAGGATGTGAGGAGGCAACTATAAACCAATTAAAAAAAAGAAATAAATATGATTTAACCTAATCTATTATAATCTTTAACCTAATCTATTAAATACCTAATCTACTAAATCTAAATATTAAATCTTTATTATTTTATCTCTTGTGTTTCGTCCCATGACTTTTAAACGTTAATATCTATTATATACGAGATTTTTTAAAGAAAAAAATTACACCAAATTAACGAGCGTTTTATTATCTTTTCAACGAGTACCATAGTGCTATATAAAAATCGGAGAAAAAAATGACTATTTTTTGTAACCCGACAGGTATTGTGTCAGGTTTGGGATTAGTTTAAAAAAATTGTGGGTTTGGGTCGGGTCCGGTGATACCCGACCCGATTACGCAAAACAACATACCCAAATACCCGAACTACATACCTGATCATATACCTATGAATTTTTTAATGCATTACATAATTAAAGAAAAAAATTACACCAAACTAACGAGCGTTTTATTTTCTTTCTATAGTGCTATATAAAAATCGGAGAAAAAAATGACTATTTTTTTGTAACCCGACAGGTATTGTGTTGGGTTTGGGATTAGTTTAAAAAAAATTGTAGGTTTGGGTCGGGTCTGGTGATACCCGACCCGATTACCCAAAACAACATACCCAAATACCCGAACTACATACCTGATCATATACCCATGAATTTTTTAACGCATCACATAACCCTTAGACTAATGCGTTCGATATTTCAATAATTAACTTTTTTTTTCTTATTTCATGTTAGTTCTTTTTAGAATGATCGATTACAAACTTCCGAATTCATTTGTAATGGCACTAGATTTATACCCCGGTGCAGAGATTCGTTTTTTTATATATTTGAATATGATAACTTATGGCAGAGATTTGTTTAAAATAATAATAATAATAATATATTTTATTATGTTATATTAGATATTTCAACCCGGGACACTCCCGGAATAAAAACTAGTTAGATATATATAATCAAGTTCACATAGTTGTAAGAAACGTAGAGGGTAATGTAGTAGTTCTATTCCATTGAAAACAAACACCCGTGTTTCGATTCCTTGTGCTGACAACATTTCATCCGTTTTTTAGATTTCTAATTTCTATATAATTTTTTTAATTTGATCCGTTTTTTAGATTTCTAATTTCTATATAATTTTTTTAACTAACTAGAGTTCATTAAATAAAGGGAATTGGATTTTAATAACCTGAACTATTTGAAATTAGCCACTGGCACCCCCAACTAAAAAATTGGTCGTTTATAACCTGAACTATTAACTTATTGGAATCTAACACCCACTAACGATTAAATCACTAACACCGTTAGTGGTTCGCTGACGTGGCAAGATTTGTTGACGTGTCAATCCACGTGTGCACACATCAGCGTGCCACGTCAGCAACCCAACTAATGGCGTCAGTTAGTTGGGTGCTAGATTCCAATAAGTCAATAGTTCAGGTTATATATAGCAAATTTTTTAGTTAGGGATGCCAGTGGCAAATTTCAAATATTTCAGGTTATTAAAATCCAATTCACCTTAAATAAAACAACGAACCTAACACATGTTGATTTCCTTTTAGCATATATTACCACTATTTTAGCATATATAACGACTATATTGTTTAGCTTTTCTCTTTTATTTGCCATACCTAGTGCACCCGAACCTAGCACATGTTGATGTCCTTTTAGCATATATTACGACTATATTGTTTAGCTTTTCTCTTTTGTTTGCCATACCTAGTGCACCAGAAATGCGATACCGATAAAGTTCTAGCCGTTACACCAATCGCAACACGCGAGTGAAATTAAATTTAATATAGATTTGTTATCTACATATCACTAATAATTAATTTGGACCATTTAATCCAAGTTGGGTTAGACTAACAGGTTTTGGGCCGCAAACAAAATAGTGCAAAAGATATTGAATGATATGTTACTTCCCCTTATAATCTAGCATAACTCACACCAACTTTATTTATCCCTTTAACTAACCACATACCTAACAAAACTTATCGTGGGCCATTAAGAGCTACCATGACTATTAAAGCCCAATATAATCCACTAAGGCGGTTATGATCTTTTATTGCCACTATGATGGACTATGACCCATTGACCCACCACAGATCCATATAGCCTTTTATGAAATCACGTGAGCTTATAAAGCTCACCATGGACTAATAACAGCTCTTATGCTCATCATGGACTAATAACAACTCTTATGACTATTAATAAGGTTCAATATGGTCTGTTAAGATATTTATGATCATTATCTATGTTATCTTATTAAGGAGGAGAGATGGCTACAAAGGTAATTTCACACTAATTTTAAGATGGTAGTTGAAAGGGCTCTTCACAAATGTGTCATTTTTGGTCACTTTCTTCCATTTGTGCCCCTTATTTACAAAATGTAATGCTCAATGTATAAGTGTATAATACACACTCATTATCCCCTCTTCACATGTAACCCCCTCTTATAAATTTCACTAAAACCCAATATAAAACTCATTGTATCCCTCTTAATCAGTTACCAACGTAGGGTCAATTTAATAATGAAATAGTTGCCAATGAATCCTCAGTTCCTCACAACCATCCACAACAACCACCATACTTCCGATGACAACACCACGTCTCTGCTCATCATCATTTCCGACCGCAACCGTTAGTTCACTCCCTCCCACCGCCGTCTGATTGCCTCGCGACCTCACCACTACGCCCTTTCTAGGTATTTTCTTTTACTTAATTCCATCCATCTTCTGCATCCTCCACTCTTTTTTGGTATTTTCTTTTACTTAATTAGTTTATCACGATGATGATGAAAACCCTAATGGACTTATGTTTCATTTGGTTGGTTTAAATGTTGGATTTATCTTCGATTGCTTTTTTTTAACTTGTGTGTTTGTTGATACAAAATGCAAGATGAAAATTATTGTTTTTTAATCTATATGTTTAGTAAAACTTGATATTTGGAGACATTGATGTGGTTCAGGAACAAGAATGATGTTGTTTTGGTGTCGAAAAGAGAACCGCGGCTTCGGGCTTTATCGAGCCAGTTGTTAAGATGTTATGTTCAGAATCATGTGTCCTCTTCGGTTAGCCATCTGCGAATCTTTGACACCCCTGCTCAGGTTATCTACTTATATGTAAACATAATTGTTTAGATCTTATGATTTGAACTCTGCATTGTTAGAACTCTGGTGAGATGAACAACTTCTAACAAGTTTTAAATTCGTAACATGAAAAGAAAATATAAAATGACATGTTCTTGTAGGACATATTGATATAGGTGCGAAAAAGCTGATTCTTAATAATAAAAAAACATTGTTGGCAGGTTAACAAGATGGGAGGAGAGATTAAAGTTGTGAAAAAGAATGGGTCAGGGACCCTAAGGCAACTTTATCTGCTACTTGGTACACCTGTAGATATACCACAAGAAAATTACAAACTAAAGTATGCAGATCATAACTTGAAAGTTAGCAAAGTTCTTGTCCCATTAAACATGTGGATCCTACTATTCTAAATTATTAAAAGTAACTTGTAATGGTAATGCTTGCACTAATGTAATTATGGGCAGGATGATTTTGTCCAAATGGCTATCTAAAATTGGAGTGCCCACATGGGATGCATGTTAGTGGATTGAACTGACAAACATACCTCAGAAGCTTTTTATACCTTCGCGGTATGCACAAAACTTGACATATGAATGTTCAAAAGTCAAATCGATAAGCAAGCAGGAAATGGAGGTTTCGGTTTTCATCATTGTGTTTTGTTTTGTTTTATCTTGTAGACCATTCCACATTTCATTGGAGAAGAAAATCTTTTCTTTTGGAACGATTTATAATACTGATCTATCTTTTTTGTATTTTTTTAGCGATGCGGCAATTAGTATGTAAATCTAAGGCCTTTTTTATTTGCTGAGGATGAACCAAAAAGGAGATGGTGAGAAAGACAAAGGGGAGGACAAACATCCTTCCATTGTGTTTCTTCGCACTCGTGTAGGTTTTTGACGCCATACGTTTTGATGGCGGCACTAGAGTACCATTGTGAAACAGAACATCCAGCAAACAAGGTGAGTTCCCTATGTCATTGTCCTGATTACCAATTATTCATCACAATTTCGCTGTTTAGTATTCATCTTAGTGTTATACAACTTAATCCGTTTTTCATTGATGTGCATTTGTAGATTAGGACTTATATTCAAGTTTTCTACAGGTAATTTGAGACAACTGGCCGGGAGATATGTAGGGCTGTACACGAGCCGAGTCGAGCCGAGCCAGGCCCAGCTCAAGCTCGAGCTCGAACCTAAACCGAGCCAGCTCGGCTCGGCTCGTTTTTCTGATCGAGCTGAAAAGTCGAGCTCGAGCTCGGCTCGAGCCAGCTCGATATATTTTTTTTTATTTTTTTATTTTTTTTAATTTTTTTACAAATATTTATTAAATAAAAAACAATAAAATTAAATAAAATTACACATAATCATGTATACTTTTTTTATTTTTCTAAATTACACAAGCCTAAGTCGAGCCATATGTCGAGCCATCGAGCCGAGCCACGAGCTGAACACCCCTGGCTCGAGCTCGGCTTGATTACAAAACGAGCCAGCTCGGCTCGGCTCGAAAACAAAACGAGCCTCTTCGAGCCGAGCTTTTTTCGAGCTTTTTTCGAGCGAGTTTCGAGCGAGCCTCGAGTCGCGAGCTTTTTGTACACCCCTAGAGATATGGGACACAAATAGAAAAGTTGATATATTTGTTTCCGGACTATTTCTGGGGCTGGTCAATTTCTCAAGAATCAACATCCTGACATTTAGGTAACTACATACAGGTGACTGCTTTGGTTCTTGACTTTAAGCCTAACATTGATTTTAGCAAAGACATTGAAGCTAAACAACAGTATGTTTTATTTATTTTATCTGCTTACATAATACATAATTGAGTTTGATGCAATCAACCTTTTGGTATGTTGATTTAGGTTAATGTCTATAAAAATTCTGG
The DNA here is from genome assembly GCA_028751855.1 of Ambrosia trifida. Classification (NCBI taxonomy): domain Eukaryota; kingdom Viridiplantae; phylum Streptophyta; class Magnoliopsida; order Asterales; family Asteraceae; genus Ambrosia; species Ambrosia trifida. The sequence continues at coordinate 23,947,304 of CM054123.1, read as the reverse complement.
TTGACATGCTTTGATGTATTACCGTTTATCATTTAATGTATATAAACACGATGGTCGAAATATGTTGGCTTTGAAGGTTTTATTTTACTCACTAAGTTTATGGGTAACAAATACAAATCTTACTCTTTCGATGAAGCATGTGACCTGATTTATATACTTCATTTATATTGTTTTTCTATGAAAATGAAGGTATCAAATTCATTACTTAATGTATGTATTTAGATATTCAAAATGAAGGTGGCAATTTCATTACTTATTGAGTAGATAGGTACCTAAAGTTATTTAATAACTTTTTCCAGAAAATGAATTATAAATTATTTTAATTTATTTTTAACAAAAACTGGTTTATCTAAAAATTGTTTTTTTTAACTTATTGTGAGAAGGGAAAAATGACAAATAAATGACCAAAAGAGGGTAAAAAGAACTAATCTTGGGGTTTGATGAACTCTCATAGGCCAAGAAAGGAACATATCCAGTGTAGCAGCTGGCCTTAGTACTGTTATGTATTAAGGCTGCAACAAGATCATCAATTAAGAGTACTTAACTCTTGGGGCTTGGCTCTTAAGCACCTGGAATGGTTTCCTCTTTATACAATTATCCTAATCGCATGATATGAGTGCATTTAGTTTAGAGTCTAATACAAGGTAATTTGCCATTTTGTTCTTGGTAAGTTCACAAATGTTGTTATGATTGTGACCTGCTGAATTTTTTGCCTCTGCTGCTGGTTGTTTTCAGTCGCTGTTTTAAGTTTGCTGATTTGGATCATTGATGATGTTAGGCTACCTTATCTATTGAACATTGTTTTTATGGCTTGAACTCTGTCTTTGGGTTCTTATATATGATCATAGTTTGATTTCCATTTTGGTGCCTACTCATGATATTATATTATGTATTGATATGCAGGTTGCGGCTATAGTCGGTCCGAGTGACTAATTAGTTATATATTATTATTATAAGCAGTGGGATTCACCTTGGTTCAAACCAAGATCATTGACTTCTTTCGCATCTAAAGGTCAAGTAAAAGTGTTCACCAAGCATCAGATGATGTTCATAAGAAATGACGAAGAGCGAGTAGCTTAGTGGGTCAAAATAATGAGTGTATATTTTGGGTTAAATTCGGTTATGAATATAAGGTTCTAGGCTTCATCCTCCTTAATTTAAAGTGAAGCAAAAATGCTTGAAGCTTAAATCTTATTTCAATTGCCTTGTTAGTTATATGTGCTTGAATTAGTTGCCTTGTTAATTATCTTTGCTGAATTTTATTCTGATGCAGAAGCATTGAATTAGTTCTTTTTTCCCACCCTATGCGAGTGTATTCTGAGCCTGCACTTATTTTTTTTTGGTTTATCAGTTCCGCCGCAACGCGCGGGTTTCCCACTAGTTACTTATTATGGCTCATGGCAACCACACCTAACCCTTTAAGACGTAATGTGACATTATAAGGCCCATCATGGCTGTTTAAGAGCTACAATGGCTAGTAAGATACACTATAGCCCGTTAAGACATATATGGTACTAGTTTTTATCCCGGGAGCGTCCCGGGTTGAAATATCTAATATGACATAATAAAATATATTATTATTATTATTTTAAACAAATCTCTGTCATAAGTTATCATATTCAAATATAAAAAAAGCGAATCTCTGCGCCGGGGTATAAATCTAGTGCCATTACAAATGAATTCGGAAGTTTGTAATCGATCATTATAAAAAGAACTAACATTAAATAAGAAAAAAAAGTTAATTATTGAAATATCGAATGCATTAGTCTAACGGTTATGTGATGCGTTAAAAAATTCATGGGTATATAATCGGGTATATAGTTCGGGTATTTGGGTATGTTGTTTCGGGTAATCGGGTCGGGTATCACCTAATCCCAGACCCGACCCAAACCCACAATTTTTTTTAAACTAATCCCAAACTCGACACAATACCTGTCGGGTTACAAAAAATAGTCATTTTTTTCTCCGTTTTTTATATAGCACCATGGTACTCGTTGGAAAGATAATAAAACGCTCGTTAATTTGGTGTAATTTTTTTCTTTAAAAAATCTCGTATATAAAAGATATTAACGTTTAAAAGTTATGGGAGGAAACATGATAGAAAAAATAATAAAGTTTTAATATTTAGATTTTGTATATTAGGTATTTAATATATTAGGTTAAAGATTATAATAGATTAGGTAAAATCATATTTATTCCTTTTTTTTAATTGGTTTACACTTGCCACATCACATCCTATGTGGCATCTCTCAAAGGAGAGATTGCATAAGAGTATGACATGTAGGATTAATCCCTTTGCAATATATATATATATATATATAGATATAGATGTTATTACCTATTATGATCTAGTATGACTCACTGCAACTCATCTAACCCTTTAAGGTGTAAGTGGCCTAATAAAGCCCACCGTGGTTCATTGTGATCTATTTATCCTTTAAGGCCTAGTATGGTCCATTAAGGAATATATGATATATAATTAACCGTTGTGGCTAGGTATGGCTCACATGAGCCCAATATAACCCTTTAAGACCCAAAATGATGTCATATAACCCATCTGAGCCCATTAAGAGCTCTTATAGCTATTAAGGGCCAATATAACACCTTAAGACATTTGTGATATGATATTGCTTACTATGATATATGACTCAATAAAACCTAAAACCTAGGGATGCACAAAAAAACCTGGTTTTAGATCCGATTTGGAATACTTTACCCGGAATTAGTTCCTACCTTACCCAACCTGTGTGTACATACCAGTTTCAGACCCAGAATAAGAAAACGGAACCGACCCGAAACTAACGAAACCGTTCCACCTTTACCCGGGCAAAACTTAAAAAAATACCCTAGAAAAACTGATCAAAATCCGGTAACAAAAACCCAAATGTACCTAGAACCGGTCCCTACCCGGTTCTAAAAAAAAAAAGACCGTTTTATGCATCCTTGATAAACTTCATCTTATCCGTTTATACATAACATGACCTAATATAGAAAATATTCGTCCATTAGTAGCCATCATGATCAGTAATGTCCAATATGTTTCATTATTAACATGCATGATTTTATTGCTTATTATGATCCAGTATGACTCACAACAGTCTAATTTAATCATCGAAGTGCTACTGTAGGGTCCATCATTGCCCATTAAAAATCATAATGCTTGTTAAGGTCTATTGTGGTCCATTAAGACACGTATGATTTATTATTGGCCTTTATGATATAATATGACCCACTACAACCCAATATAACCAATTAAGACCTAATATGGCCAATTACAACGTATGTAACTCACAAAATGCATATGGTCCAATTGATCATCATTACATGATATAACTCATTACAAGTCAATATAATCCATTAAGGGGTGTATGAATTTTTATGACTCTTAAGATCTAACATGACTTATTAATTAAATTTAAAAAAAAGCAAGTTATGATTTTTCATTAAAAATAAAGGATAAATTATATAAGGACAGTAAGTATGCGGGCAACAAGCTGCGCCGCCACCCATTTCTGGATAGAAAATCCTAATCTGCTAAGTATTTTTAAAATCTTCTTATATTTTTTATTTTTGTAAATATATAATTTGTATGCATATAACTTTTTTTTTAAATTATACAAATTAAAAAAAAATGAGATTAGTTTATATAATATACTAGTAGTAGACCCGCGCGTTGCTGCGGCGGTGAAAATTTGTAATGTGATACTCATTTTTTTTATATTACCAATTAGGGGTGTTCAAAATTCGATTCGAATTCGAAATTCGACTTAATTCGATTCGATTATCAAGAATTCGAATTCAATTCGAGTTCGGTAAATCGAATACGAATCGAATACGAATGTATGGTTTTAAATTCGATTCAAAATTCGAATGAAAATAATACATATTTATTTTATATATAATTACTAGTGGTAATGCCCGCGCGTTGCAGCGGGTTCGTTACGCGAGGAAAATATAGTCAGCATCTTTTTTCGGTACCAGAACTTCCTATGAAGCGGCATCTGAAATTCCCGATATTCAAACGTGTTAACGTGTTTTCAAAGATTAAAAGACCGAAAAGATTGATCTAATGTTTTGTTGTTTACCTCTATGTGTGAAATTTCTTTCAATGACATATCAGCAAAATAGGCATATAAAGCTCTTATAACAGCCTACAATGCACAAATCCATTAAACCCATGTTTGCATTGCACAAATCTTTCAATGGATGAGTTGGGTAACATGGGTAACAGGTAATTTACATACGGTTTGGGCCACACCCACCAAAAATAATGTTCATTTGTTTTAAAAATGTTAATTAAAAACTAATGCCCTAAATATTATTCAAAAGCTATATTGATACATACACATGTATTAAAATACACTTTATAAACACGTTTAACCCGTTTTATTTTTAGTTTTTTACCCATTTGTGGAGGTAAAATTTTGTGGTTGCCTTGTCTTACCTGGTGAGATACGACTACAACAAGCGCGCGTTGTTGTTCTAACTCAATAATAACCTGCTCCAACCTGTTATATGCACAACTGCAAACTCTTGACGTTGCTTAAAATACCAAAACTTTAATTATTTACTTTCTATATTTTCAACAGAGATTTTTCCTTGTATTTGAATTCAATACCTTTGTATCACATCGAGATACGACTCTCCACGAGGATATCGATATCTGAGTTTGTCTTTCTTCCTTGACCTTTAAAAAAAGACCATTGAATGGAAAAGTATAAAATTACAAAAAAAAAAAAAAGAATATTTCATATTTAACATACTCGTATTCTTCAGGCATGTTCTTCTTTATTTCTTCATACGTCATACCGTCACATACACCGGCATTTATCACATCAAGTGCACGCCATTGTATCTATAACGTAAAGAAAGTACACAAATTTTACAAATGATAAATGATCAAAGAAGCAATTTATGTGACATGTAAAACTAACCTTGGGGAATCCAGCAATTTGATTTGCAGTCAAAATTGTTCGTTGCAATGTGATTGTCCAAATCTAGGTGCATAAATAAAAAAAAACAATATAAAACATTGCAAACTTTGTGCAACAAACAAAGAAAATGCAAATAGTAAAATAAGTAATAGTTCTTACAAAAACATTTTTTTTATGTTCTTCTTTATTTCTTCATATGTCATACCGTCACATACACCAGCATTTATCTCATCAAGTGCACGCCATTGTATCTATAATGTAAAGAAAGTACACAAATTTTACAAATGATAAATGATCAAAGAAGCAATTTATGTGACATGTAAAACTAACCTTGGGGAATCCAGCAATTTGATTTGCAGTCAAAATTATTCGTTGCAATGTGCTTGTCCAAATCTAGGTGCATAAATAAAAAAAAAACAATATCAAACATTGCGAACTTTGTGCAACAAACAAGGAAAATGCAAATAGTAAAATAAGTAATAGTTCTTACAAAAACATTTTTTTTATGTTCTTCTTTATTTCTTCATACATCATACCGTCACATACACCAGCATTTATCTCATCAAGTGCACGCCATTGTATCTATAACGTAAAGAAAGTACACAAATTTTACAAATGATAAATGATCAAAGAAGCAATTTATGTGACATGTAAAACTAACCTTGGGGAATCCAGCAATTTGATTTGCAGTCAAAATTGTTCGTTGCAATGTGCTTTTCCAAATCTAGGTGCATAAATAAAAAAAAAACCATATAAAACATTGCAAACTTTGCGCAACAAACAAAGAAAATGCAAATAGTTAAATAAGTAATAGTTCTTACAAAAGCATTTTTTTAGGCAAGATAGTTCATGTAGGCCTTCAATTGAATGTTATAAGAGGAGGACTTGAATTTCACAATCAATCTCATTCAATTTGATCCTTAAGGTTACGGAACTTGAAGGGACAAGAGGTTAATGATCTATATTGATGAAGGAAGAAGGCAAAGGATTGAAGGGTATGGATGGAAGAAGGAGGGTAGTATTGTAAAAGTCTTTTGATATTGTAAAGGAGGAGGTGGATGAAATGTCTATATTACCCTCTTAAGTGTCTTAATTGTCTCAATTATGCCCATAATACCCTTAAATTTCTTGCTTAAATATGTTGTACATATTGCTTGTTAAGTTGTACGGAAATACAAATTACATTGTTGTACATAACTCCTCCTTTATAATGTATTATAGATTATAGATATACACACATATAACTTTATAACATGGGCTAATCTATGAATTTGACATAAGTCATAAATTAGCCCATTACCAAGCCCAAGCCTAACTAAAGACCATAATTTAAGTTTTAACCTTAAACGAATTTTTTTTAATTCGCTTCAAAATTGAGTTTCTAATACGAATTCGAATCGAATTCGAATTGAGTTTTTTATTCGTATAATATTTTATGAAAGTTTAGTATATTTATTAATTTATTTTCGTTAAAATTTTTTGAGTTAGTAGCGTCAAGGTGTTTATGTTTTACACATCAATTAGAAAATAATTGAACATTAAAGTTATTAACTACTTCCAGAAACCATTGCTCCATTACCGGAAACTAACACATGCTTACCATGACAATGTGAGGCTTCTTTTGAGTTTTTGTGTTTATAAATGGTTTTTAAGATCAAGTTTTGATGTTGGATTCTTATTTGTATGCCATGGATGGTAATTTCAACTTTCGAGTATAAAACAATGTGTTGACTTAAATTCTATTATGTTAGAAATGGGTAAGATTCCATATTTTGTGTGCATACCTATTACATTGTTAGTGATAGGTGCATTGTTTCGACCTCATACAACGACGGACTCATATTGTATATTATTTGTGGTCATTGATCCATTATCAAACAAAAGCATCTTAATCATATCTATACACATGGGCCTTACGAAAGCAGCTTTTTTAGGAAGGACAAAAAGTTAACATACAATTTATACTGATTTGGTGGAAAAAATGCAGTTATTCTCCTTGTCATGTATTTTAATTTCAGTTATAAAATAAAGTTCTACCTTTAAAAAAACGAAAGCTCTCAACACTTTATACAAAAAAAAAAAGAAGCTTTGTATAATTTCAAGTTAATTATACTATTTGCATGCATATGACATCACGACCCAACAAAAGAAAGTACGTGAACAACATTTTTAAATAACATCATCGTATTTTATACACACACATACTGAAGAAATTCTACAAGTGATCAAATAGCTTATTATCTTAACCTCTTATTATCTTCTCTTCCACACTAAATCATGTGGCTGCATCAGCTTCACAACCAACAGTAAGTAAACAATTTGACCAACTTATAAATGTCAGAATTGTTGTCTGGTTGAGCTAGAGTCGGGCACTAAGTTTGTCGATTCAAAGAGATTAAAATAAAAAGTAATAAATAAAATTATTAGTAGTCAAAAGAGGTAATAAACAATTAAAAATCAACAGCAAACAATTAAAGAATCAATAGAAACAACTAAAAAAATTAGTTTGATGGCAAATAAAATTCAATTTGATTCCAATCTCGCATGTTTTTCCAATAGAGGCCCATTAGGCAATATATGAGGTTAACAAATCTTCATTTTACACAAGAACTGTAATTGAAAGAAGAAAACAAATATAACAGAGCCACCAAACAAGATTGCAGGTCCTGAGAATTGAGTAAAGTTAAAACTAAGACATCAACAACATAATAATGAATGGAATCAAGAATGAAACTATTAGGAAAAACATGTGCAGAGGACACCTCAACATTTTTTTTTTAGGGACATCCATATATTAAAGTACTTTATATCCCACCCAAGTATGTACACGGTTTCGTTTATACCAAATCCAGCCAAAATATACAATTGGATAGACACTTGCCAATTTTTGTCATGATAATGTATTTTATTAAGGATATCCATATATTAAAGTACTTAATATAATATGGTCTTTACAGTTTTCTTAAAAAAATATATATATATATATATATCAAGAGTCTCAAGTACTAAAATCATTGGGCTTACTTTATAGACGGTTCAAAATATTTATAAAATAATTATTTGTTATGAAAAAGTAGATAACGTTTTCAAATTCATGAAAGGATATAGACCATTTGACCCTACTAAAGCACTGATGCAGTGGGCAATGTGAGCATACTATTTGACAGTGTGAGCAGATCATTTCCAAGTCTGCACACTTTCACCTTTTAGGATATCAATGTGAGTAGACCACTTTTGGAGTATATACTCCACCATTTTGTACCCCCTTTCACTCTTTCACCATTTTGTACCGTCTACAAGGGAATCAAATCGTTGATTTCAGAAGCAGTAAATAGCTATTGGCTTAAAACTTAACTATTATGTAAAATTAGTAATGCCACAATATCCTAGTTTTACCTTTCATACCAAGAAAAATCATTCGGTAAATTGGCTTTTGCATTTTTTAGATGATCAAGTTGAATCAAAACATCATGTAATATCAACAAGAGCCAAATAAGTTACAACGGGACAATTGATGTGATAGGGCTGACCCATTTTGACTTGTTTAATGCTTTCTGTTTTAGTTAACTTGTGAAGAGTTTATTGGTTGGGCAATGGGCTGACTCATTTTAACCCGGGCAATGGGCTGACTCATTTTAACCCACAGAAACCTGTTTTGCCACTATATATTATGTAAGTTTATTTGCTTATTGTTTATCTTGGAGCAAATATGCCTAACCTATTTTACTATTAATAACATCACTTATTATTTTATCAAATCATGACAAACATCTAATTTACATCTTATTGGTGAAAATTTGTATTCTTATATGAATGGTTAAAAAAATATGTTGCTATGGTTAATTAAAAAACAAAAGTATGTTGCTATGATTTGGTAACAAAATGCAAATGCATTACCATTCCAGGTAACTTTCAGAAAGCATCTTTATAATCTATAAAATAGGTCAAACATATTTCTAGTTTAAGCAATAAACCTTGTGTATGTGGGAGTACATCAAAGTGCAGCCTTGTGATATCAAACACTTAGTGAATAAAAACATACCTGCTTTTGTATCATCCTCAATATCAAAGTTCCCTGAAATCAGCTTAAAAAGACATTTCAACCTCCACTTCAACGGTTTTTGGTTTCAATCGAACCTGTAAAAATAGGTTATTGAAATACTCCAATGTCTTAATAAATCAAAACAAATAGTGTAATGCGGAACCATGTTGGTTCAGGACTTCAAGGCTTAGAAAATACACTACACAAACCAAGAGATCACATTTGTAAACTCGCGTGTGTCTTAAACTCTCAAATACGAAAAGGCAATGGAAGTGTACATGAGTTGCAGAAAGAAAACAAAAGAAAAGCTACATTTTTATCAAACAAAAGGACCTGGCTTTATATCCAAAAAGACTCAACAATATCCAAGGGATATATACAAAAACTTGCTAAAACCTAGCCACTACTTCATATTAGTCGGTCAACACATTATCCCATATTTCATCTCCATTGGGTGACCAATTCATACATAATTTTAAAGATTAATTAGACTCTAATCAAATAAAATAAAATAAACAACTTGGTTTTAAAAAGCGCGAAGCGCACAAAAGCGACGAGGTCTAAAACGGAGGCGCAAAGCGCAAAGCGCAAAAGCGGTGGGCTTTTCGTACGCGAGGCGCAAGACGATTATATAATTTTTTTATATATGCTATAGGTTTTTAACATTATTTACTCAAAATATAGATACAAATAAGGTATATATATGATTTAACTTGAATGTACAACCTTTTTAGCTACATGTATAACAATTTTAAGCACAAAAATAGCATGTGTATAAAAAGCGCGCTTTTAGTGCGCTTTTTTTCGTGCGCTTTTTGCGCTTTTAGGGCGCTTTTTGCACTTTTCTTGCGCTTTTTTCACACTGCTCGCCTAGGGTTACATAAGGCGCACGGGGTTGCGCCTAGGTGCGCTTTGCGCGAGGCGCGCTTTTTAAAACCAAGATAAACAAACAACCAAACTTGCAGCAATAGCCTTCAATAATTTCACATCGAATTACAAGGTTAAAAGACCTATTTACCCATGGACCTTACCAGCTCACCCATTTGACCCGCTGACTCGTGAACAAACCAAACAATCCAACATAAAGTTCTTAAATTGCTTATGTTGTTCAGGGGTAAGTCGTCCAAAGCCCACATTTGCCAAAGTAATTATGCATTTTAGTAAGATGCTAAGACTATTTAAAACAAAGGGATATGATACGTGACTTACCTTTTAGTCTCTTGACCCGTAACCAGCTCATCCCCAAATTTTAAACAACGTTTGTACGCCTCCGTTACAACTGCCACATCATTTCTTTCATGAATGGGTCTGAACCAACAACCTAAACCCTCTAGAAGCAATTGATTAGATCGACCAATTTAAGGATAAGTGCTTGTGGCTTATGGTTCACCATAGCTGCTGTTTGGGGTTCAACCATGTAGCTAGCAAACAATTCAACAATTTTTATAATCTACTTTACTTTGAAAGTTCAGAATAAACTATTTCTACACTTTGGAATTGACTGAATAATTATTATGAAAGCAAATCTCAACTTCAAAAGTGAATCATGATTATGAAAATGCTTTATAACAATGCCAAACCCAGGGTTTTGGACCAGGGTATGCACAACCACAATTTTGAAGGTTCTCAAGTTGCAGCACTTTTCAATTTTTATTTTGTATTTTCTTTAGACTAAAATAAAAAACAAATACGTACTTATTGTATATCTTCATAGGTAAACTCCAACAATGGTCTGAAACCTTTGTTAGTCCCGACATTATTTATCTGTAAATGAACAATATGATTAATAATTAATCAATACAGTAACGTAGATTCAACTTTTGACACTCATGGAGCATTATGATACATAATTATATAATTCTCACCCAAATGTCTATGGAACCGAGTTCATTAACAGCAAATTCAGCCAAGTTTCTAACATCATTAGGATCACAAACATCACATGAAGTGCCAACCACTTTTGCATGAGCTAGTTTTTTCCTACTTGAACTTGCTTCGGTTGCCATACCTTCATGTAAGTTCTCTTCAAGTTCTTTAATAGTCATTTTAACATATTTCACTGAGAAAATATAAAAATATAGAAATAGAAATATCAATTAGTTTATGTCAACAACAGTCAAAACGGAAACAAGTTTCATGGATTTGAAAAAAAAATTACCTTCTTGAAGCAATGACCACCCGATCTCCAGAAAGTAAGAACTCGCGAGCAAGAGCTTTTCCAAGCCCTCTAGTACTGTAATCAAACAATTATGAAGTTGCAATAAACACCTTGCTATGTGATTCTGATTCTTTGCATTGATAAAGCTAAAGAACTAAAATTATGTTAGAACATAATGAAGGACGGGTACCTTCCGATAATGACAACATTTCGAGGAACGGCTCGAGTAACTTCATCTAGAACCGTGTTGGAACCTATCATGGTTCCAATAATAATGCCACCAACCTGACAAACAGTCATCATTTTAGGGACCAATTAATCTTACTTAAAAAAATGTTTAGGAAACTAAAAGTTTTGATCATTAGCTTACCAAACAAACTGAATCCAATCAATAAGATCACACCAGTGCTCATCACAGTCACTATATATATCCCAACATGAAGAGCAATCTACACATCATCAAATATAAACGTATTCCATAACAACATCATATCATCTTAATTATAAACAAAGTTACACATAATCTAAAGTTAGGGTTTTGCAGAAAACGACTTAAACGACTCACAGAAATGAAAGTTATAACCCTAATCATTATAAAGAAAACAGAGTTAGAGATCCAAAGATGCTGATGCGGATCTTGAAAGTTGAACAAATGATGATGACTACAAACCGATGATGATGCAGATCTTGAAAGTTGAACCTCTAGATTGAAATATCGCTGGTGTTCTTGAATCTGGAGAGAGATAGAGAGTGAGTGAAGAAATAGTGTTCAAAATCAAAATAAAGTGTCACTTACCCTTGACTAAGGTCGTAATATTCATCGATCTTGGGATATATTCATCGATCTGTTGATGAAATCGCCTCTATGCTTGAATCGCCGCAAAGAGAGCGAGAGAAAGAGTGGGGGCGGATAAGGTTATGAAAAGTGAGGTAATGAGATCTGATGAAAAAACCCTAGTTTGATAGAATGTATCCCGTGTTTTTTTTTTGGCATAAGAGGTTTGTACATGATGCATCACAACTTGCATCTTTAAAAGATTAAGAGTTTTTATGCATTAAATCATTGTACAATATGCTTTCAAGGTTTGTACCCTGGCAAATGACCAAAGTTGCCCCTCCTATATGCATATTATATATAGTATAGATTAATTTCTTATATGGGTTTTAGTTTATTGTAGCTTATGTTTACACGACATTTGTTATTTTTTGTTTATTTAAAATTTGAAAAAGCTTTATTTTCCCTCCCTATATTTACTTTCCCAATCCAACCTAATTTCCTGCTATTTCCTTCTCAATTCTTTTTTTTTTTCACTCTCCCACCAAAACCTCCCTGCCTCCTAAAAAGCCCTAATCAAGAATTTTCCCTCATCTGCTCTCGATCCATCCGTTTCAACCACTGCACCATTAGAAGAACCTGAAACCAGCCAATAATTTGCTAAAATCCATTGGCTCATATATCACCATCTGATGTAGCAGTTATAGCCACCTCGAACCAGGATCGCGGATCGCGTATGTGTTTTTTTAACCTAGTTGTCTATGTTATTAAGGTAGTAGTCAAACCGTATGAGACGATTAGTGTAATTGTTTATTTTATTTCAGTATGGTGGTGATCTAAGCAGAGCGGGCATATTTAGGATACTGAAGGTTTAAAGATGCACACCAACTGTTCGATGAAATGCTTCAACCATTTTTTCCAGATGTGGATTATTGGCTTCCCCATGTGATATGGTATTCCATGTTTTGGACGTATTTGTTGCTTCATACGTCAAAATAGTTCTACAACAGCCTTAAGAGATTGTTTTGAATGGTAAGGAATGTCATAAATTGCATTTTTTTCATACCATATTGTTTTTTCGTGTCATGAAATTACATTAGTGTGACACTGTGACTGCATGATAGGTTAGACAATGTAGGTAAGTGTATTTTACGCTTTCATATGAATTACTATTGATGTTTTAATTTACTGTTATATATTTTCCTTTGTGCTTAGTTTTAATTACTATTGTTGTAGTTTTAATTAAATTAAATTTAAATCTAGCTCTTTTTGCGAGACTCGTGACATTGAAAGATCGTTTAGTTCATTATTTGTAATGATATTTTTTTGTATATTAATGTCTAGTGATACAAATGAGGAAGTGATTGTTATTTGCGTACTAAAAAACTTGATTTGTTTTTCTATATCTTGGTATATGTTTTCGTTTTTATAACAACTAAAGAGAATGATGATGTGTTGTTTGCATTCTTCAAAAGTCCACGTTAAGATGGTAATGTTACTTCTAAATGTGAATACTTACATTAGGTTGATAGTTTTTTTTTTAACGGCCAACGGTACACACCCATAACGAAGCCCCGCACCCTTCAGGTCTAGTCCCCCCCCCCCCCCCCCCCCTCCCTAAGGTCCAGCCCCTCATTTCAGAATAACCCTACTCTGAGTGGGATTCGAACCTGTGACCTCCCAGGGCAGGAACCCCACAAAATGGGTAAATCTTCCCACCTTCATTGCAACCACTAAGTTACAACATCATTGGCATTAGGTTTATAGTTATAACCTACATTTGAATTGTTATAAAAAAATAAACAACTTGAATGATAAAAAAAATAAGTAATTAATTTAAAAGCTGCATGCTTCTGTTATGAATTTTGTGTCATAAGTTAGGCATCCTAGTTCAGCATATTTGCAACATACCTTGTTTATTAATGAGGAGGTAATTTTTTCAACTATTTCTTTATTTCTAGTATTTCTTTTGATTTAGAGTTTGTTTCATGATGAACTTGGTTATCTGAGGGTATATATGTGTGTTCAGAAGCATTGTTGGCTAGCCCAGGAATCACGTAGGTCACAAAAAAAATTCATACATCCGATCTTAAAAGTTCTGCTAAGATTCGTGAAGAGATGGTAATATGTCTTTTCTTTTTTGCTTTTTCCTTGTGTTTTTTTTTAGTTTCTTCAAGTTTAATTATGTTATCATAAATACAGAAAAATGATGACCTGAAGAAGAGACTACCTTCTTTAACCCAGATGTTTGAACGCACAAGCAAAAGGACTGAATGGTGCACATATGCTAATATGATGACATCACGCAAAAAAATGTAAGTTATATTTAAATGTCATGATTAAGGCAAGTTCAATAGTCTGCTGGTTGTCATGAGTAAGTATGTCATGTTAGGGTTGATCAATAGTTTATATTAACGAGCCGAGCCAACTCTTTAAATTCACAAGTTGAGCAGGAGTTCAACCTCACTCTTGAGTCGGCTCCCTAACAGCCCTATATAATATGTTTATTTTTACTTTAAAGTAATTTTTTTTTGTAGGCGTGTTGTTCAATTACATTATTTTCTTATTCTTTTGGGAATGTTAATATTAAAGGACCAGATGAAGAACTAGATGAAGAACTACAGACCTCTAGAAGATGGAGGTAATTTGTTAGATCCTTTTACGGTCGTGATGAACAAAGAGAGCTGGGTATCGTACGCTCTATGGTAGAGATATCTCCAACAAATGATAAAATATCTTGATGTTGATGGCCTTATTGAATCAGTGAAAGGGATGAGTTTTATAAAAAGCAAAAGGCAATTAAAGAATATCATGAAAAGAAAAAACCCGAGTTGCAAGCTATGCAAGAGGATCATCAAAAGTAAAAGGCCAAGTTTGAAGCTATGTGAGTAGACATCGCTAAGCAACGAGAAATGCTACTCAAGCTTATTGTTCTTGATGATTGTAATTGATTACTTTGTGTTGGCTCTAATTTTTTTTCTCGTTTAGACCTATGTAAACATTAGAAGATTATTAATATTGTTATGCCATCATTGTTTTACCTTAATTGAGATAACAACGTGTATGCTATCAATTGTAAATGATCATGTAAACAATGATTCTAGGAATTAAATAGGTTTTTAAAAGGGAATTGGATTATAACAACCCAAACTATTGGGAATTGGCTACTGGCACCCTGAATTAAAAAATTGGCCGTATATAACCTAAACTATTAACATATTGGAATCTAGCACCCAACTAACTGACGCCGTTAGTTGGGTTGCTGATGTGGCAATGATTGCTGACGTGGGCATGTTGATATGTCCTCCACGTGTGTATTTTATAAAAAAAATCCACCTCATCATCATCATCATCCACGTGTAAAAAAAAAACAAATCTGACTTCCCTCTCTTCATCTTCATAACATCGTCTTCATCATCATCGTGAATTAGACTCAACATTTAACTATCAATCAAACTAACCAACCTAAATTAACCAATAAACAAAAAGATCAAACAAAAAATTCCCAGTTATACATCAACACCGCAGATCTAATAATAAGAGTACCTGCATCAAAACCAACACCATCTCATAATAAGAGTACCCGCCTACCACCACCGCTTCCAGCCTCTACCCGACCCACCATCTCCGTCTCCAACACCCTTGCTAACGACCACAACAGTCCGCGACCACCATCGTTCCATTTCCTGAAACCATAATCGGCAACCACCACCGTCCCCTGCCACCACCACCCAACCTCGATTTGTACGACGTTTGACAACTCGGTAACGGAACTCGGTACTGACCCGGTGAGTGTAGTCAGAGACTGTGTGGTCCCAGTCGGAGAAGAACCCATTTGGTTTGATTGATCTTCATGGGTCGGGTCCTGGATCCGGGTCGGTGGTGGTTGTAGAGAGAGAGAGAGAAGGGGGGGGCTACGGTGGTGGTGGTTGTAGAGAGAGAGGGCTACGGTGGTGGTGGTGGTTGTAGAGAGAGAGGGGGGGCTACGGTGGTGGTGGTGGTTGTAGAGAGAGAGAGAGGGGGGGCTACGGTGGTGGTGGTTGTAGAGAGAGAGGGCTACGGTGGTGGTGGTGGTTGTAGAGAGAGAGAGGGGGGGGGGGGGGGGCTACGGGGGTGGTGGTTGTAGAGAGAGAGGGCTACGGTGGTGGTGGTTGTAGAGATAGAGAGAGAGAGCTATGGATTTTCTTATATCTTGTTTTGTGAAGATGGTGATCATGATGTGTGGGTATATATCAGATTTTTTTTTTATGAAAAGCACACGTGGAGGACACATCAGCATGCCCACGTCAGCAGTTCGTGCCACATCAACAACCCAATTAACGGCGTCAGTTAGTTGGGTGCTAGATTCCAATATGTTAATAGTTTAGGTTGTATACGACCAATTTTTTAGTTCAGGGTGTCAGTGGCCAATTTCCAATAGTTTGGGTTGTTATAATCCAAGTCCCCTTTTTAAAATGTGTAAAAGGTTGCATATGAAAATCATGAATAGTTGCATATGGTAAAGAGAAAGGTTGCATTTATCTATCAAAATAATAATAAAGGTTGCAATTTGATGAAAAAAATGTTGCATTTATCTACTAAAAAGTTGCATTTTAATATAGAAAATGTTGCATTAGACTAAAGAATAAGTTGCATTTGAAACTAAATAAAAGTTGCATTTGCATGTTAAAAAGGTTGCATATTAAAAAGTTGCATTTTATTAACATATGCAACTTTTTAAAAAATGTTGCATTATCTATCAAAAAAGGTTGCATCAAGTCTAATGCAACTCCACCTAATGCAGTTTTCAATAAAATGTTGCTTTAGGCCTAATGCAACATTTTAAAGGCATAATGCAACATTTTATCGGGGTTGCATTAGGCTTATTTTGTTGTAGTGTAAGGTCAAAATTATCATCATTAGGGTACCAAAGTTCTCTCGACGGACAAACCTTCAGATATCGTAGGATCCGTTTGATAGCTGCAAGATGACTTTGTTTCGGCTTCGATTGGAATCGTGCACAGAGACATGTAGCGAACATTATATCTTGTTTAGATGCTGTGAGATACATCAGAGATCCGACGATTGCTCTGTATGTGAAAGGATCTGTCAGCTCCCCCTTAGCGTCAACTCCAATCCCGTGATTAGGTTGTATCGGGGTATCCATCGGCTTTGAATCTTCCATCTGGAATCAACTCAAGACTTCAGATACGTATTTGGTTTGGTGAATAAAGATGCCCATTGGTCTTTGTTCCACCTGCAAGCCGAGGAAAAACTGCATTTCTCCCATCGCACTCATCTCGAACTTTTCCTGCATTACTTTTTCAAATTCTCTGCACAAAAGTTCGTTAGTAGATCCAAAAATAATATCGTCAACATAAATCTGGACGAGAAGCAAGTCACCCTCTGTTCTTTTGGTGAACAGAGTATAGTCAACCAAACCGCGTTTGAATCCTTTGGACAGTAGGTACGTGCTTTGCTCCTCATACCATTGGCGTGGAGCTTGGGGCAACCCATAAAGTGCTTTGTTAAGAACGTAAACCTTATCCCGGTGGATAAGATCTTCAAAGCCTGGAGGTTGACCGACGTATACCTCTTCCTTGACCACACCGTATAGAAACGCACTCTTGACATCCATTTGGTACACCTTGAATTTCTTATATGAAGCAAACGCTAGAAACATACGAATAGCTTCTAAATGTGCCATAGGTGCATAGATCTCATTGTAGTCAATTCCTTCAACTTGATGAAAACCCTGAACTACCAATCGAGCTTTGTTTCTCATGATTACGCCTCTATCATCCTTTTTGCATTTAAAAACCCATTTGGTTCCTATTTTCTTCCTTCCCGGAGGTAAATCTGTAAGTGTCCAAACACCCAATTTCTGAAACTACAACAACTCTTCTTGCATCACCTCAACCCAAGCATCATCCAATAGAACGTCTTTGTATGTCCGCGGCTCCACCTGCGAAACATAACAAGCAGAGGACCAGTCATTCTGACAACCAGATTTTTGAATTTTTGCATATAAAGCTAAAGCGCCAAGATTTTCAGGTGAGTTTGCACTACGAAGTTGTCCTCTAGTCATAACAGTGCTTCCAGGATCACCAATAACTTACTCGAGCGGGTGAATACGATGAATCCGAGATTCCGGGTGATCAGGTACTTGGACTCCCGTTTGAGAAGTCAAATTCTCAGCCAAACCCAGATCATTACCCATGTTAGACGATGAACAACATCTGGATTTGGGTTTACTGGTGGTGTCTCTATAGCATGATCTAGAATAGCTTCACTGATGATTTCTTCATAATCTTCTGATTCTGAAGTATCAAGAGTATTCGAAGCTTCCTGTAAAACCTCTTCTTCAGCTGCAGGAACATTGGTATCATTAGAAGCTGCTGAAGGAGTTACGGTGATCGGACGCACTAACGGTGAAGTCACTGCGTTTTATCTAGATTGAATGATTCAAAGAAGTCTTTGTAATCAAACATCCAATCTGGACCACTACCTTATACATTCTGAGTGTATCGTCGAACTTCAACATTAGCCCACTCCTCTACCTGACGAGTTTGTTTGTTGAATACCCGTTTGAGCGGGGTAGCTTATCCAACAAAGACTCCTTCTTCAGCTTTTGGTGCAAACTTCGCAGACGGATTTAGCATAGTACAAGGTGCTCCAAATGGTTCTAGATACTCCAAATTCGGCTTTCGTCTGTTCAACAGTTTATAAGAAGTTTTGCCAAACTTCTTCACTGTTAACACACGATTCAATGTGTAACAAGCTGCGTATATGGCTTCATTCCAGAACATTACTGGAAGGTTAGAATCCGCAAGCATTGTTCTCGCCGTCTCAATTAGAGTCCTATTTTTCCTTTCTGCGACACCGTTCTGTTGAGGGGTATACGGAGCACTATATTCATGATGAATTCCTTTATCTTCACAAAGAGCATCCATCTATGCAATTTTTAACTCCGTCCCGTTGTCATTCCGAATTCTTTTGATTTTCAATCCATAAACATTCTCTAAACGAGTGAACAAAACTTTCAAGTTGTTAAACGTGTCGCTTTTGTATTGCAAGCACATTACCCACGAAAATCTAAAGTAATCATCGATAACCACAAGACAGTATAATTCTCCAGCATGACTCTTACGCTTGACAGGTCTGAATATATCGATATGCAAACGCTCAAGTGGCATATCTACAGAATTAACTTTCTTCGGTTTGTGGGACTGTTTGAGCTGCTTCCCTTTCTTGCAACTCACACACTTGTCATTAAGATGAAAATGTTTGACATTAACGCCTTCAACAAGCTCATTTTTCACCAAATGATTCATTTTTCTGAGGTGAATGTGTCCCATCCTCATGTGCCACATAATAGATTCTTTCTCTGTAGCCTTTGATAGGAAACACGTAACTTGGCCCTGAGTTGTCATTGCCTTTGACATATCAAGAATGTAAAGATTATTCAATCTTGGTGCTTTCATCATGATCCACTCCTTTGGAATAACAAAGCCGGGTTTGAGGATATAACAAGAAATCTATCAAAATCCCCAAAATGAGCAAAGTATCAACATCTAACAATTAATAGCCTAGGATAACCAAAACCTATCATCCATAGCAACCTTAGAACATTTCTATAACATCTATGTAGCACATAATCATCATACAACACATAACACACATAAAACATCATTAACACAACATAACACATGTTAACTTGTATAAAAACTCATGTTTAATGATCAGGTTTTGTTTAGAAAGATGTTAGAAAGGTTTTTAAGTGTGAAAACCAACTTAAAACAGATCTGGACCTTTGGGGTTAATGAAAACGAATCAAAAATGTTTTAATGTGGGTCCTTTAGAGATGCTACTTGGACGGTACCGGTGCGTCATTTATACCGATCACAGTAGTCTCCAGCAGGCCTTCGATCAGGAGGAGTCTTTTGTTTTGCGTTCACCTCGGGGAAGCCGGTTCCCCGGCATGGAGTATCTGTTGTTATCATCTTTCGTTCATGATTCTCATTTCGTTGCATTTCGGGGAAACGTTATTTGGGATAGGTCGGCACTCATTACTGTTAAAGCTGATTGAATCTCGGGGCGAGATTCCTTTCAACAGGGGGATGATGTGACGAACCGGAAAAATTTTTCTTTCTTTTCATTTCATTCTCGTTGGCTTCGGGAAATTTTCGGGACGAAAATTCTTTCAACAGGGGAATGATGTGACACCCAGCATGTTCAGTTTCACATTTTACAAACACATAAGTCTACCTTAGTGAAAACGTTTATTCAAACATACATAACTAGGTCAGTTGGGTCAAATTACATTCCATATTGTCCAGGGTTCAATGATTCGGAGGATCATTGGGTTAATCACACACACACAAGTCATGAGTCCCGTTGTTGGTGAATTACATGAATTAGATTATGTAACAAACATGAATTGATATGTATATGGTGTATAATACAAATACGTGTTTAAACGGTGTTTATGTGATTATACATGGTTCTATATGATTAACATGTGTTAGGATTGCATGTTCATGTGTTAAGATGTGTTAAAATGTGTTATAACAACAAAACTGGATAATCTGGAAATACCTAGTCTTGGTCCGACCTTGAGGGGGTCGAACCAGAGCTGGGTATAAATACCACACTTTGTCATTTTTCATCATTTCACAAACCCTAAACGCCTCTAAACACTCTCTAGCAATATTAATCACTGGGGAAGGAGTTTTTGCCCTTGTTTTTCACAATCTAACCTACAAACATCTTCTAAACAAAGATCTAAGGTGTGTTCTTCATCCAAATCCCTTTTTAAACATTTTTTATTTGTTTTCATTAAACCCCAAAGGTCCAAATCTGTTTTAAGTTGGCTTTCACACTTAAAAACCTTTCTAACATCTTTCTAAACAAAACCTAATCATTAAACACGAGTTTTCATACAAGTTAACATGTTTTATGTTGTGTTAATGATGTTTTATGCATGTTATGTGTTGTATGATGATTATGTGCTGCATAGATGTTATAGAAATGTTCTAAGGTTGCTATAGATGATAGGTTTTGGTTATCCTAGGCTATCAATTGTTGGATGATGATACTTTGCTCATTTTGGGGATTTTGATAGATTTAGGGATTTGATTCATGATGTTATTATGGATATTATGATTAGGGGTTTTGTTTCACATGATAATCTGAGCATGTTGAGTTGTTTGTTGAATGATTTCAGAAAGTTTCCTAATTGGGTAAGGTTTTCATGCATGATGTGACATTTCCATAATTTTGCCAATTTGGGTAAGTATTAAAACGAATTGATTTTGGAATAAATTTGGTAGGGTTTTGTAGGGATATGTTTTTCATACTTGACTGCTGTGTTTCGTGATGTTTTGTGATGTTTTTGATACGATTTGGTGCGTTTTAGGAAGAATGGAACTGCAGGGGTCGAACCTGGCACACCTTCGACCAGCGTGGGGTCGAATGTAGGTGCCCCAGAGTCGAACCTGGCTTCATTTAGGTTGAACGTGCTACAGTTTGGTCGAACGAGCTGGAATAGGTCAAATTAACACATGTTAACGTCAAATGAACTTGTCTTAGTATGCATGAACTTATAAGAGTGTCGAAGGAACATATTTAGGGTCGAACCAAACTTACTTCCTTCTTGATTCGACCGAACTACTTCGTATGTGCGATTTCTGATACAAACTAAGTATTTTATGCTTGAACCTTACTTATAATCTATGTGTACTTGATTTGTTTCTGTAATGGGTCACCAACGGGATGTCGAGTTGGTCTGGTGTGTCGGTGTAATAGTCAAACATGTTTTCAAACTTACTTAGTCATGATCTAGACAATCGAGGACTAGTTAACATTCAGGTTAGTAGTCAATACGCTTACTTAATCTCATTGAATCTCGGGGCGAGATTCCTTTCAACAAGGGGATGATGTGACGACCGGAAAAAATTTCTTTCTTATCATTTCATTCTCGTTGGCTTCGGGAAATTTTAGGGACGAAAGTTCTTTCAATGGGGAATGATGTGACACCCGGCATGTTCAGGTTAACATTATACAAACACATAAGTCTACCTTAGCAAAAAATGTTTATTCAAACATACTTAACTAGGTCAGTTGGGTCAAATTACATTCCGTATTGTCCCGGGTTCAATGATTCGGAGGATCATTGGGTTAATCACACACACACAAGTCATGAGTCCCGTTGTTAGTGAATTACATGAATTAGATTAAGTAACAAACATGAATTGATCTGTATATGGTGTATAATACAAATACGTGTTTAAACGGTGTTTATATGATTATACATGGTTCTGTATGATTAACATGTGTTAGGATTGCATGTTCATGTGTTAAAATGTGTTAAAATGCGTTAAAACAACAAAACTGGAAAATCTGGAAATACCTAGTATTGGTTCGACCTTAAGGGGGGTCGAACCAGACACTGGATTACTTGAAAGTTGCCTTCGCCCACATCAGCTCTCCTTTGACCTCAGCAAGGGGTCGAACTAGAGCTGGTTATAAATACCACACTTTGTCATTTTTCATCATTTCACAAACCCTAAATGCCTCTAAACACTCTCTAGCAATATTAATCACCGGGGAAGGAGTTTTTGCCCTTGTTTTTCATAATCTAACCTACAAACATCTTCTAAACAAAGATCTAAGGTGTGTTCTTCATCCAAATCCCCTTTTAAATATTTCTGATTCGTTTTCATTAAACCCCAAAGGTCCAGATCTGTTTTAAGTTGGTTTTCACACTTAAAAACCTTTCTCACATCTTTCTAAACAAAACCTAATCATTAAACATGAGTTTTCATACAAGGTCCAGATTATGTGTTGTATGATGAATATGTGCTACATAGATGTTATAGAAATGTTCTAAGGTTGCTATGGATGATAGGTTTTGGTTATCCTACGCTATCAATTGTTGGATGTTGATACTTTGCACATTTTGGGGATTTTGATAGATTTAGGGATTTGATTCATGATGTTATTATGGATGATATGATTAGGGGTTTTGTTTCACATGATAATCTAAGCATGTTGAGTTGATTGTTGAATGATTTCAGAAAGTTTCCTAATTGGGTAAGGTTTTCATGCATGATGTGACGTTTCCATAATCTTGCCATTTTCGGTAAGTATTAAAATAGATAGATTTTGGAATAAAATTGGTAGGGTTTTGTAGGGATATGTTAATCATACTTGACTGCTGTGTTTCGTGATGTTTTCGGATAGCTTTGATACGATTTGGTGCGTTTTAGGAAGAATGGAACTGCATGGGTCGAACTTGGCACACCTTCTATCAGCGTGGGGTTAAATGTAGGTACCCCAGGGTCGAACCTGACTTCATTTTGGTCGAACGTGCTACAGTTTGATCGAACTAGCTTGATTTACATCAAATTAACACATGTTAAGGTCGAATGAACTGATTTAGGATGCATGAACTTATGAGAGGGTCGAATGAACATATTTAGGGTCGAACCAAGCTCATAGGGATCGAACCAAGCTTATTTCCTTCCTGATTCGACCCAACTACTTCGTATGTGCGATTTCTAATACCAACTAAGTTGTTTATGCTTAAACCTTACTTGTAATCTATGTGTACTTGATTTGTTTGTGTAATGGGTCACCAACAGGATGTCGAGTCGGTTTGGTGTGTCGGTGTAATAGTCAAACATGTTTTCAAACTTACTTAGTCATGATCTGGACAATCGGGGACCAGTTAACGTTCAGGTTAGTAGTCAATACGCTTACTTAAACTCATTGATAGGTCGCCATTAGTTGGGGGGGGGGGCTATCACACACGTGTCGGATTTCTATTTAACTGAAGACGCAATCTAAGGTGAGTTTCACGGCCCCACTCTTTATTGGTTTTGGTTTTCGAGGGAGAAAACATGATGTATTCTTTAAACGTGTGTCAACTTATGTTTTCATAAAAGATGTGTCAAACTATGTTTTGGTATTCATGTATTCTTTACGTATTGGCGTATTCATTTGAGTTACTATGCGATGTTTGGAAGTCCCGGGGAAAACCATGAATGTCCGGGTTTGCACAACAGGAGAAATGTGGATAGATCTATTTGGGCGTGACCGGCCCCACTCGTCGACTGGAGGTCGGACGGGTGCATGTTGTTTCTTAGGTATTCAGTATTCAGTATTCATTCGGGCAGTATTTATGTATTCACGTATTTGAGTTCAGTAATGGTTTTCCAATCGCAGTAGTGACAGGTATTCATCTTATTTGTATGCATATGGCCTGGTTTGGCCAAGGGTATTCATTGAAACTTTTGGAGTCGGTCTTCATGAAAAACTTGTGAACTCACCGGCACTATTTGCTGACGTTTTAGCATGTTTGTCTCAGGTCGCTAAGGTAGCAGCTGTCGATAGGCGCACGGAGTCTCACGGCGTCTAGGATCCATATGCATGTTTATTGAGCATTTTAGACTTTAAGTTTTACTTTTGGATTGTAATAACATTTAATGCTTCCGCTGTGTTGGATAGATTATGAAAACTTAAATGGCAGTTTACGTTGTTTTCATATCATATAGTTGTCGTTTTATTGTGACCGTTGACTTGAAAATTATCATTTCTTGACATGCTTGGTAACAGAGAAGAAAGTGTTCCTTTCCGTTAATAAAGTAACCAAAGCTCCTCGCTTAGGCCAAAGCGAGGCGCTTTGGGGGGGGGGGATAGAAGCAGGGGGTGTTAATATAACCATGAAGTAGGGGGTGTTAATATAACCACCTTTGTAGAAATCCTTTTTCAATTCTCAGACTACTCCATGTCGTCTGAATATCCCATCGTTGAATTCGATTAATTGAATGCAATTGAATATCCTTCGATGCGTCTTTCCGAAACCCTCTATTAAGAACTCGGCAACATAATCAAGACCACACTGTGGAAAATGAAGAACGTCCATTTGTGTCAAGTTTTATGAATTAGGGTTCTTTTGATGGTTGAACGATTCCATTTAGAAGAGCAAATATTTATTGAAATCGACTATAATCCAAGCATGTTCTTTCTTCAGTTGTTTATAGATTTGTATCTTAGGAGAAGAACTTGTTCAGTCTGTATTTTTCTAGGGTTGCGGATTTCATATTTTCAATTGATTTTTACAAGAAGACTTGCAGATTCCGATTCAACAATGAGGTAACATCAGGCCAAAAAAAATCGTTTTTCATGCTTTCCCTTTCTATAAGATGCATATTCCTCTTAGCAAAAACGAAAATTTGGGTTTTCTTATCAGTTTATTAAAGGGGTAACCCCAATGCAGTTTTTAAAATAACATTTTTTGCTATAATTGATAGATATAGCAATTTGATAATCAAATATATATCAATCTATGAGAAATGTTGAGCTGTAGCAAGGTTTAATCTTCTTTGCCATGCTGTTTGCAATATTTGAGTTCTGTTTCATAAAATATGTTCTTGATGAGGCCTTGACGTCCATTTTATTTAGTGTATATGCCATCATATAAAAAGAACCAAACAACATTAACATGTAAACTATTAGAATGCATGTCAAACTAATACTCTTGAAGGTTTAGACATGGGGGAATGTTATTTAGGCTACATGTACAGATCTCCCTATTTAAGTTGTAAGGTAAAACATTTTTTTGTAAATAAATATAAAATCAAATGGGTCAACCTGTGAACCAACCTCAACGTGACCCGTTCGTCTAAGTGTCTTCGCGGCTTTTACTTTAAACTCAAACCTACAAATTTCGCGTTAGATTCCTATTGTGTCCACTTTATGTTCTTATTATCTGTTTTTCACTTTTAAAGATGTTGGCTAAAGAATGTGACATGGATGAAGGTATCAAGTTCAAGTTCAAGTTCTTCAAGAAGGGTTGACCTTTTGCTAGATTTAATGATCAAACACACACACACACACATAATGTTTCTTGATCAAATAGGACTCGTGTATCATGATGAAAAAGCGTTCGGCGTTCGCTGATTAGGTACGTATATCAATGATTTTTTTTGCTAAATATGTTTCTTGATGATTAGTGGATTCACTTTTATGATCAAAGTTTCTCATTGCTTCTGCAGACTTGGATCAAGGCATCAAAGTTGTTAGACATAAGTGTTCATCATGCTTTTGATCTTGTCACACCACGCCAATGGCGGAAACACGTGGTGCAACGCTAGAAAGCATATCAATGTCAAGATTAACACAAACTATATTTAATTAGAAAAGATCAATTTATTAATATGTCGAAAATGAGTATCTTGTTACAATATTGCACAAAACAACAAACAAAAAGTTCATAAATGGGTTTGTCCGTCCAATTCCCAACCCAGTGGGAAATATTGATGAAACCTAGACATGTATCCGACATCCCATATTCCACCGCACTAGCCTCATATCTAATCAGCACTTAGTTACCTGAAAGATATATTTAAAAAGACGTCAATATATAAAATATTGGCGAGTTCACTGGTTTTAGTTTCATAACAACAACATTTTTACAACATGTGCGGAACCTGCACATTTTGTGGCCTTTGTAAGGAGTAGCTAGCTACTACAAAACTACAATGATGAGCAATCACTTGAGCCCATAACCAAACCAAGACTAATAAATATGCCCCGCTAACACAAGTTGTTTCTCGGCAAATAGCAACTTAGTTCAGAATATGTGCACCCTAGGCATACGCCGATGCATAATCAACGCTATCAATTAGGGGTGGGCCTTGTCAGGAACCAATAGTACTATCCAAATATTCCTTCGGTTTCATGCCCCTGAATTAATGGTTACAGTAGCGAGGACTCAACCCCGAGTGGCAAGCACACAACAAAACTCAAGTACTCATCATGCCACTCATCACATTTTAACCTTTGAAAACATTTCAACATGTGACAACATTTGACAAACATATCTTTCACCCAAATAAAACAGTAAAGAGGGGCCGTGAAACTCACCTAAAGCACAACGTACAATCAAATAGCAGAGAATAGCAAGTCCGAGGTCAAGCACCTACGGACATCCTAGTGCGTGTAAGTCACTAAGTCTATAGCGTGTGTTTTCCGGCAAGTTGTACACCCAACTCCCAACAACACCATTTATATATAATTCCCCGTTTAATTAAACATATGTCCTAGGTCCGTTGGTGATGGATTACCCTCATTACAAGTTACACTTATACTTCCATGAATATTAATTAACTTGTATAATATTGTTCTCGACTCGACTGACTTGACGTATAATTATTTTCCCATTAAATAATTATACTAAGATCTTGTCAATCGATATAATATTTTTCAACACTCGACTCGACTCACTTTACCGTATATTTATTTTCCCATTAAATAAATATACTAGGATATTGTCGATCGATAACATATTCTCAATTTGACTCGCTTTACCGTATATTTACTTTCCCATTAAACAAATATACTAGGATCTTGTCGATTTGATAGTATATTTTCATTGTCAAGTCCATATACTTGTTTTAAACATTTAATCGTTAGATTATTTACGTTATTTTCTCCCACGAATATGTTTCCAACACTTAGGAAATTGTTATGTATTTTCACCCAAATTATATATTTTAAGTCCTTAAAATATATGTTTTCATTTTCCATTAGACAGAATAATACAAGTACTTATTCGTCCGTTTTACGTCTTAGTCCGTTAACACGTCGTAACATGAACACGTCCATATCCGATTACTTAACTTATATATATTTTGTTAATGTTCCAAGTTTCCAACCACATGTATTCTTGAAATTATTCATCCTTTAATTTCTACATATTTTTACTTGGAAATTTATAACAACATTTGTATTTTTAATATAAAGACTTGGTTGCTTACACCTAAAAATGTTCGAACACTTTTATATTCCCATTTATATAAAAGTGTCCATTTTTATACAAGTTGTTACCAATTTTTTAACTTATTTATTATTTTTATAAAAACCTTTGTTTTTATACATTTCCCACATGTTAGAAAATCTATATTTTTTATAAAACTTCATTTTATAAAAATACATTTTTGTATTATATATATATATATATATATAGGGTAGTGTTCAAATAGGAACCATAGCTTAAGTAGGAACCATAGGAACCACTTTATAGCCATTGATCTCTAATGGCATGATTGTAAATAAGTAAAACATTAATTAATTCTTTTTTTTAATCAATGGGCATTATTGACTTTTGTTCAACAAGCTAATTTGTAGGTAAGTTGAATTAATTGTTTATATTAAATTAGAGGTATTCTTGTATTTTGGCAATCCCATTAAAATCGCTAGTTCCCTTATTTTGCAGAAGATAACAAATTCATGGATCATAGCTTTTAATTAAATTAACATGTCTAGAATTAGTAGTTGGGAGCCGGTGATTAATGTGTTTAAAAGTAGATTGTCGCGTTGGAAGGCAAAGACTCTTTCAATTGGAGGTAGATTGACTCTTATCAAATCGGTTCTGGTTAGTCTTCCTTCATATTACTTTGCTCTATTTAAGGCTCCCATTGGGGTGATAAATGAACTGGAAGGGTTGATGAAGAGGTTTCTATGGGGAGGTAGTAATGATGTCAAAAAGCTTCATTGGGTGGGTTGGGATGTAGTCACTAAACCGGTGAAGTTTGGTGGATTGGGTGTTCGTAAGCTTGGGGATTGTAATAATGCCTTTTTGGTTAAATGGTTATGGAGGTATAGATTGGAAAAAAACGCCTTATGGAGAAGAGTGATGGAAGCTATTCATGGATCAAAAAGAAAATGGAATGCTTATCCTCATAATTCTAGATTTAATGGCTCGTGGACTAAGATTATCTCTAGCTGTTTGCGGCTGAAAGTAGGGGACGCTACTAGTTTGAATCTGATTCGTGCAAAGATAGGAGATGGCTCGGAGATATTATTTTGGATTGATCCTTGGGTGGAGAGGACCCCGTTAAAAATTCTTTTTCCGGATCTTTTTCGTTTGGAGGTGAATAAGTTTTGTAAAGTTAATGATAGAATAACAAGAGGAGAGAATGGTTTTAGTGTGGAGTGGAAGTGGAGGAGGCGTCCAAATACGGCTATAGAGGTTAGTCAACTTCAAGATTGTCATGGGATAGTGGCGAACCAGGTTTTGGGGTACGCCAGAGATAGTTGGTATTGGGATTATGGCTCGCAAGAGGGTTTTTCGGTTCAAGAAGTTAAGAAATGGTTGGATAGTGATCGATATCTCCAAGCGACTCTCAATTATAGATGGTGTAAATGGATCCCTATCAAGTGTAACATATTCATGTGGAGAATGCTAATGGATAGAATCCCGACGAAGCAAGCTCTTCTTAGGAGGAATGTAGAGTGTGGGAACATTATGTGTATTTTCTGTGATGGTTCAGTGGAGAGTGTTGATCATATCTTCACAGGGTGCGTTTTGGCAAATAGCGTGTGGCTTGGCATTGCTAACTGGTTGCGGTTACCCCCCATATTTTTCTTTTCGGTCCAAGATATCTTAAAGGTTCAAGTTGATTCATCTTGGTCGGCGACGAGAAAAGAAGCTTTGTACGTCATTTTGGTTATCACATGTTGGCGGATTTGGAAGGCTAGAAACGAGAAGATTTTCCAAGATGACAAGCGGAATGTGGTTCATATAGTCGCGGACATTAAAGCTTTAAGTTACATTTGGTTTTCTACTAGACATAAAAAGGGTGTAATGGGGTGGAAGGATTGGCAAAAGTTTAATTTCGATGTAATGTAACTTGTGGGTTGTAGGGTGTCTCCATCTTGGAGATTGCCCGGTGTGTTTTTCTGTTAATGAAATTTTCCTTCCAAAAAAAAATTAAATTATGTATTGGGGAGTTGTTGATGCATTATACACATACGTACTAATTAAGTACGCATTGGGGACTTGTTGATGCATTATACACCGGTGTATTATGAACGGTGTATAAAGTGTTTAAAGGAAGATTTTCTTGAATAATATACACCAGTGTATATCTAGAGTAATATTTAGTTATAATACACTGTTGTATACATTTGTGTATCCAAATATTGTATAGAGTAATATGTTTTGAACAATATACACCAGTGTATGTCTAGATTAATATGTTTTCAACTTAATAAAAGGTTTAGCAAAGATGCTTTAAGTAGTATAGATTGATGTACTACGTATATTTCATGAGTGGTGAATATGACACATAATATTTAGTTATAAATACACAATATACACAGGTGTAATGAACATGTATAAACCAAATAAACACACGCCTTATATGCACTGGTGTATAGAAATGTTGCCTATCATCATTTTTTTTGTACTTTGAGTGTTATACATTACTATTTTGATTGCAACACAATATACACAGATGTATTGAATATGTATAAAAGAAAGATGCACAACGACCATTAACTGTTTTTGTTGCAACACAATATACACAGGTGTATTGAACAGGTATAAACCAAATAAACACACGCCTTATATGCACTGGTGTATAGAAATGTTGCATATCATAATTTTTTTTTGTGTGTTTTGGGGTGGAATATGGAGAGACTTGGATTTGAAGAGAGTAAGAATGAGAGAGAGGAGAGAGGTTGAGAGATTTAAGGAAAGTAAAAAAAAATGACGTGTTAATCGCAGGAACATAATTAAGTGCCATATATAAAACTTTTAATTAAATTAAAATATAATATTTAATTGTCTAATTACATAACTACCCCCTAGATCAAGATGAAAGATGAATGGCTCAGATTGGTTCCTAAGTTCCTAACTAGGCTCTTGGTTCCTATTTGATCTTTTTCCTATATATATATATATATATATATATATATATATATATATATATATATATATATATATATATATCTATACATATAATAAACCAAAGCCATTTTAATGACATGTCACTCAAAGAGGCATTCTCTTCTTTGAGTGTGCCATGTGTCATCCCATGTAGCATTGAGATATTTTAGGAAAAAAATAATTTAAAAACAAAATTGGATTTTTCACCCTCATGTTTCCTCCCATAATTTTTTAAACGTTAATATCTTTAATATACGAGATTTTTTAAAGAAAAAAATTACACCAAATTAACTAGCGTTTTATTATCTTTCCAACGAGTACCATAGTGCTATATAAAAAACGGAGAAATTTTTTTGTGAGGTTTTGTTCATACAGGAAAAAAAACACAAAGTGTTCAGGTAAATCATTAATCATGTATAGGCAAGTCACTAATTATGATCAAATCAGTAAATATGAATTTGTTTTCAACTAGAGCCGAATAGGTTAATAGAGTTATACGTTGTTTTATGTTAGGTATCAATATTAGTATGTTAGAGTTGTACATTTGTTTACTCTTTAGGATAGGTGTTAATATTAGAGTTACATTAAAGTTTTACATTCTTTTAGGTTAGGTGTTAGCATTGGAGTTGTACATTATTAATTTGTTTTAGGTTAGATATTAATATTAGAGTTATACATCAGTCTATTTCATATGTAAAATTGATGTATCATATTAAATTTCTCAACCCGGGACGCTCCCGGGGTATAATCTAGTATATATATATATATATATATATATATATATATAGGGGAAAGGGAAAAGAGAAACCCTCTAAAACGAAAAAACTCCCGGAAACCTAACTAGTGGTTCTCATTAATCCACATCACTATGTTTTCTTTTGGAGGGAAAGGGTATATTAGACTTTTGGCTTTGGTTGGATTCTCTATGCTATGACACCTGATTGTACCAAAAAGTGTAGATCATTATTATTTACTTTCCACATATACCTTCCCCCCTTTCCACTCTCAATAATATACACCAACACCAATGTCTTCTTCTGGGCCGTCTTCTTCCTCTCATTAACTTCACTGAAACCTCAATAACTTCACTTAAAGTTCTTCCTGCCTCATTAACTCTTTCATGCGATGGAATCGAATCCTCAAATCAATCCACATTCAATGATCATGGATTCTGTGAACAACCATGCACCGTCTGATTTTTTATCAGAAACAGAGCATGATAGTGGTGATACTGGATCTCAAGGGTTGTACATGATTTTTTTTAACGCCGATGATATAATATTGCCTAGTATGTTATAGTACTGTTACAGTTCTTGAAATCGTCTGCTCATGATCATAGGGTTTTATATATTTTAGAAAGTAGCAGGGTTTTATATATTTTAGAAAGTAGCATTTTTTTGGTTGTTCATGTTTATAGTGTTGTCATAGTTATAGTGATGTAGTTACAGTTGACTCAAAGTTTCCAATATTTTTTCTTACAGGGTTACATAGTGTTAGGATGTTTTTTTTACTGGTTTTACTAGTACCATCATCTAAGGGTTTGTAGTTTTTTTGTTTTAGTGTGGTTTGTAATGTTTTATATTTGTTTGTTGTTTACAGGCCTTAATGCTGGTTCCTCATCTGGGTCTTCATCTTTGTTGAGGAATGTTGATGGAGGGGAGCCTGCTGATGGAAATCAAATAGGAGGAAATGAAGAGATATATGCAGGTGTTGAGTTTGGTAAGCAACTTTTGCCAAACATGGACTTTACTACTAGTGGTTGTGTTGGTGATAGTAGTGTGTGGAGATAGCTATTTTTGGCCAAAGCAGAAATTTTTTAAATTATGGACAGAATCTACATTATATATGTTACATGTGTTACATAGAAGCTGTTTTTTGATTCAAATTTTTTATCTGAATATATATATTTTTTATAGCTTTTTTTTTGTGTCTTATATACTTTAGGTACAACATGCTTTCTGTTAAAAAATAGACTTATAACGTATGTAACACACACTTTCATAAACTATAGTAATCTATCATGATCAACCATAAGTGGACCATAAATATAGAAATCTAAGATGTTTTTTACTTAACAGGTGAAAATGAAGACATTGAGCCGTACTATGTTATTGCAACCCCGAACGGCACCCAATTCTGGATCCCCAATGTGAGCCCCCGGTATTTGCCTGCTATTGGTCAGACTTTCCCGACGTTTGAGGCTACAATGTCCATGTATAAAGAATATGCCCAGCATGCCGGTTTTTCAGTTAAGAAGGGACAAACCAAGGTTTGGATGGGGGAACCGACACATAAGTACATGCGTTGTTGCAAATATGGTAAACCTCAGGTTAACAAAACCTTTGACACTTTAGATGAATCTTCTGTTAAACCCCGTAAAACTTCGGTCAGCCTTTCAAACTGCCAAGCCCATGTGTTAGTGTCAATAACTTGTGGGGGTTCGTTGTTTAAAGTCATTCATTTCAACGATGTTCATTACCATCAGCAATGGGATAAAGATAACATTGACCTTAGTAAGATTTCTCGTAAACTTTCTTTCTCAACTAAACAGTTCATTCATAACATGTCTCTAAATCGAGTTGGACCTGTTAAAGCTCATCGGTACTTAGTGTCTCTTAAAGGTGGTCACCATAATGTGCATGGAACTGCTACTGATTTCAAGAACTTTAGTAAGGAGCTTCGAATTTTTATTGGCGAGAGGGACTCGTCTTTATTCCTTGACCGCTTGCGTGATCGGCTTGAAAACTTGCCAGACTTTTTTTATGACTTTGTTGTGCGTGATGGTAAACTACATTCTGTTTTTTTGGGCGGATGAAATTTCAAAATTGAACTATAAGGCCTTCGGTGATGTTGTGGCGTTTGATGCAACATACAACACAAACAAGTGAGTTACTTTAACGTGCGTTACAGGTTTTATGTGTTGCATTTTTTACTGCTTAACATACGTAACAGTACTATGCATCTGTTCATATAATGTGCAGGTACAACATGATATTTGTCCCTTTCACTGGTGTGGACCACCACAAGCAGTGTGTGACTTTTGGTGCAGGATTGATAATTAATGAAACCATAGATTCCTACGTTTGGTTTCTTGAATGTTTTTTAAAAGCTCATGGTTCACAGCCCAGGCTAGTGTTGACTGACCAAAACCCGTCGATGATGCAGGTTGTACCACAAGTGTTCAGTGAGGCTCGCCACAGGCTATGTATGTGGCATATAATGAAAAAACTACCCAACAAGGTAATGTTATGTAGGCACGCATGTTCTGTATTATGTTATGGTATAGTTAGATCCTAACGCACATGTTAAAGATGTCTTACCTTTATTTATGCTTCTGCACCTAGGTTGCTGATGATGTTTTAGCCAACACTGAATTTCGGTCCTGCATTCACAAATTGGTGTGGAACATTTTCATAAAACCTTCAACATTTGAATCTCGATGGAATGCGCTGCTAGAGACATTTGGTCTTGAGGAAAATCAGTGGTTGAGCGATATGTTTGCAATCAAGGAACTGTGGGTGCCGGCGTACTTCAGGGAGATTCCAATGTTATGCTTGATGAAAACAACATCCAGAAGTGAGAGTTCCAACAGCGCATTCAAAGTCAATTCCACTTGTGCCCACACACTTGTTCAGTTCATGTTATGTTTTGGATCCCGTCTCGATAGCCAACGTTACCGTCAGCGTGTTGCCGAGTACAAAACCTCATCGACGGTATTTTTATGGGTCTACGGACTTAGCCATTGAGCAGCATGTGTTTAGTCTATACACCAATAATGTGTTCCAGGAAGTTAAGAAGGAGATTGTGAAGGGGAAGTTTTCGTGTTACATATCAAATGTTGATGAACAGGCCAACATGCCTACCGTCTTTTCAGTCACCCAACTCGACAAGCGTCGTGATGTTACCAATGTTTACCAGGTACCCATTTTTTCAACTTCCTGTGTTTTAGTTTTTTCTGTTAGAAACTACTAATATTATTGTTATAAATGTTTTAAAAAATTTTGTTACCTGTGTAACAAGTTAGTTGTACCACACCATATCAGGGTATTGGACTTTTAATATGGTCACCATTGTTATCTTTTTCTGCCCTAATTAATATGTTTTAACACTTGTCATGTACCCATGTTTTCAACTTCTTTGTCTTTTAGGTTTTTCTGTTAAAAAAATGTTGCTACATGTGTAACAAGTTACTTGTACCACACCAATCAGAGGTATTCGCCCTTGTACTATAGCCCATGTGATTTAGGCTGAATATTATTGCTAGACATAATAAACCATCCTGTTACATGTGTAACAAGTTAATTGTACCAAACACCATATATGGTATTTGACTGTTTTGTACTTCTGGTTATTTAGTTTTTCTTTGTCAAAACTCCCTGAAGTTTCTTATAACTGCTAGTAATTTTGCTACATGTGTAACAAGTTAGTTGTGCCAATATACTTTGTTAGTGTACAGTATGTGCAGGACTTTGGATTACACAGCAGTTATAATTTAGTAGTTTTAATACTTGTTGCATTCCATAGGTCTTAGCATTTCTACAATGATGCAGGTGCGGTTTGATAGCATTGATTCAACGGCTGAATGCTCATGCCAAGGTTTTACGCGTCTTGGCTACCTTTGCCGCCATGTCTTTGCAGTTTACATAATTAAGAAAGTTGACCGCATCACGCAGCAATATGTGGTCGACAGGTGGTTACGTGATATTCTACCCAAGAAAGTGTTCTCCATTTCTGGCCGTTACAGTGTTGACACTCATCCAGGTTCTCTGTTGAGGAATGAGGTACTTGAACTTGTAACTGAATGTGTTGATGTTGTCAGAACTGATGAAACCGCGTTGGTGGACTTGGTTGAGCAGCTCAAATCTATCAAACTGCACTTGTTATCTAGGGAACCGATTTCTGTTATTCCGGATCAACCGTCTCCATCGGACGTGGAAGAAATTATTGGCCAATCGGCTGATACTGAAATTGTGGTTGCCAATCCTGATGTGGCACGCAACAAGGGTTGTGGGAAAACTCGAATAATCTCTGGAGCTGGTGAGAAGGGCAACCCAAAGCGTCCAAAAATGCCTAAGGCCCCACGCTTATGCAACAACTGCCACCAATATGTCACGGATCATGATGCAAGGAATTGTGAGAAGGTTGCTGCGATGAAAAGGGCCAAGGAGGAGGCGGCACAAGCCCGGAAAGCCTAAAGCAAGTTGATGGCAATTAATGGGGCCAGCATTACTAATCCCTGCTTTTTGAACCATGTTGGACACTGGTAATAGTTAGAAGCACATGCAGTCCCTTTGTTGTTACGTGTGTAACATGGTTGCCACATTTTCATGTGTTTGTTGTTCCCCAGCTACTTCTATTTTTTTTTTTGGTACAACTAGTTTTATGTATAATGTTCACCCACTAGACATGCTATTTTGTGGTTTGTAATATATAATATGGTGTGTTTTACTTATTATGTTCTGTCTTTTACATTATTGGTAACAGGGGCCCCATTGGTAACATACGCAACAAAAAAGTAGCTGGGGCAATCTGATTATTATATAACATCCCCTATATTACATATCATTTTTTTGTGGGCCCATGGATAGGACACATGGGTATGTGTTGTAGATTTGGTATGGAAGATAAACCAACCAAAATCTAATAAAATATGTACTTGACAAAGTAACAAATGAAGAGAATAAAATATATATTTAACACTCCCTATCACCCAACAACTTTATGACATTTTGATTTGACATAAAGCAAAGTCTACCACTATACCATTAAACAAAAATGAAATTATCACCAACCACCCAACCACCTATCCTTGAACTTAGTTTTTATACCCCATTTTGGTTAAATAGACTAAAGTTCCATCCCATAATAATAGTGTTCCTAACTTACCAAAAGAAACACTTTCTGCAAATGGAAAGCCCTTCAAACCCTCATGCAGCCAAGCGCCAGAAGACAAAAAGCGAAGAGGAGGTCACTTCAAAAGTAACTGATTTTTGGGCGTTACTGGAGCGTACCGAACACCAAGCCATTCATGGTTGGAAGCATGTTATTGATACCAACGAGAGCACACTACCGAACAAAGGCGTCGACACCCCAATGATGGAAGATGGTAATAGTACACAGGCGACGTCGGGCGATGCACAGATGGAAGTTGATGGAGGGGTGTCAGTTGGCATTGCGTACTCGGTAACCAAAGAGGATGTACCGATATCGGTCGTTGCATGTCCAGGTGTTGAGTTTGATCACGACTATTGCGATTGTCCATTGTGTCCAAATTCACCAAATACCCTCGCCAGGTGGGCAAGCTATAACCCTTGGGAAGACGAGGACAGCGAAATGTCGGAGCTGAGCTTGGAAGCGCAGTATGGATCATTCTCGCCATAATGGCTGCAACTTACGATGGTTATCCTTTTGTTGATTAACTTGTATTGCGGGGTAGTCGTACTTTTGTTATGTGTTGTTGTCTAAGCCTTAACCTCATTAAGGACTGTCTATGTAGTTTTTTATTATCATGGGTTTGTTTAAGACTAGTATGGTATGTCACACTCTGACCATGTAGCTATCTGTTATGTATGTAACAGATTTGTTAAGTAGTAAAATAACATATTAACCCTCTCTTATGTAGTATCCTATAACTCACTATCAACAACACTCAGAATACCTTACTACCTTACCTTTTTAAACGATATTAACATATGTAACACTATTACATAACATATGCTAAAAACACTTTAACATATGCAATAGAATAATATTATAAGCGACGCAGTTAGGCGTTCAACAGGTGACCATACTAGTTAAGTTATGTTACAGAACCCAGCAGTATGTTAGGTGTATTATCACCCAAAAAACAGTTTAATACACTACATAATTGTCATACACAGTTGAACAACCCCCCCCCCCCTTCACGAACGTTCCTCCTTACTTCAAATGTGCCCTAGCTTCCACCTCACCCTTCTTTGTGTTAACCGGTGAACGCAAAATATGTGCTGTGTACTTGGACCGTAGCTTGTTGATCTCCCCTTCTTTAGTGCGCCAATGCTTACTGAAATTGCATTCAAATGGTACATGAAGCCCCATGAATCTCTCCATGTGTCTCATTAGGAAGACGCCACAATCCGTGGCATTACCAGTCGTTCCCCACTCTACATCCAACCTATGTATCTCTGCCTCTCCGATCTTTCCCGCCTTCGGATGGTTGATGCTTTTAAGGAACTCCACAAACATGTGCTTCTGCAATAATCGTGGAACATGAAACCTAAAAATAATACGTCAGCGAAAAAAAAACATTTGTTTTAAATCACCAATGTTTTATTTTTTACGCTTTTCAACTGTGATAAAAGCAACTTACATATTTGTGTACAGTATCCTTTTTGTGAAAGTCAGCATGATCCTTGCACGTTCGCCTCCCTCGCTTTTTGTCATTATCAATCAGCATTATGGCAATATTCTTTAGCTCAAAGACCAATAAGTAGTAGTGGGCCCTATCAAGGATCGGGAAAAAGACGATATCATATCGTTTGAAGTCACGGTTGGTCTCATAGGCCGGCACTGCAGCAGACATCACGCTTGAAAACCTTGAATTTCGTCGGATTGGATCACACTTGGTATCATTAAGCATCCATGGAACCTATTTTTTTTGTTAGCAAAATAAAAAAATCCTCAATAGCAGTTTCATAACATACGTAAACCGATGTTGGCTTTTTAAATAACTTACCACTGCGGTTGTGCTTACAAACAAACGAAGAGGTGCCCCGTCCGATTTCAACCTCTCCTCGTAGTTTAATACATCCACCCCAACAGTCAATGATCACATCCATCACCTGCTTCCCCAGCTTCAAAGTTTTGATCATGCTACGTGTGGCTTCCACGTCACATAAACTTTTAAATAACACCTCACTGTATATATTAACCAAGATAAATTTAGGAAGCAATCTAATAAGTTTAAAAAAAGTCATGGTCTTACTTGGCAAGCGCATTATCTATTTCATCATCTGGTATGTCTACATTTTCCACCTGTTCTCCATGCTCTAGGCTGAAAAAAACAGAAACCAAAATGCCACAAGTTACACATGTTACAGCAGTTCAACAAGTTATTACCACATACATTGTTCATCTTACTTACCGATTCCTTATGGCTACCCTCCTTCTTTCCTCAGAACCACACAACATATTCAATGGATCCTCGTCCCTATAAACAAAGCTCCACACAGCATCATCATCCTTTGTGACCCCCTCTCCCAAATTTACCCCCTTATGTGAAAAGGTGACTTATGAACGTAGGTCACATTCCTTTCACGTAGGGGGTTTCGCTTGGTTGCATCCATCTTTGCAATCATTTCTTGACGCATCGCCAATGTCATGTTGTCGTCATCTACCTGCAGATTACTAGCAGGGCCGTACTCATTGTATTCCTGAGTCTGTGCGTCATATGAACTCACGGGTTGCACCAACGGATACACCGTTGATGCGACAACGTCCTGGCAAACTGTCTTTTCATTTGGAGCCACACCGCCACCATCTGTAACGTACGTCACAACTTTCGTTAGCTGAGTGATCTGTTCCAGCAGTTCAACATTGGTAACATATAGAGTTGATACCTGATTCACCTGGTTGGTCCTTCAAACCACATTCCATTTTTTGATACATTGTGACAGATCCTGTAAGATAAGCATTAAAAACTGTTTAAAACACAGAGCATTTATATAACATTTCTGTATTTTTTATTTTTAAGAACTGAATTCACACCCGACTCCCCCTGATCTGCTGGTTCTGGCTGTGTTAGGCCAAAGCTAAAAGTTGGCGCATCGTTGCTATCTGGTGTCGACATACATGGAAATATCCAGGAGATTCCTGCAAATGTATTACCCCAAATAATATGTGGACCTTTTTGTGGATTATACACGTATTTCATTTTGGTTTTATTTCCGTACCTGCTTGCCCCTATAACTCGATTCTGCCCTATCCGGCTGTACTTCTGTAGGACATTTTCGCACGAGCCCACTTATAACACATTCATATCAACTATGCATGTACTTATAAAGTTTACAATATCATACCTGACTCTTTGTTGCTGGTTGTGGTCACCTCTGCTTCGCTGGTGGAAATTTTCTCATCGCCTTAAATACAACGTTAAAAATGCGTGCTTAGTATGTTGTTTGTTTACCAGCTTTTACTAGTGGATATATATGGTTTTATAATAATACCTGTTTTGTCCTCTTGCATTTGTTCATCTGTTTTTGTGTCTCCCACCTTCACACTTGATTCATCCGTGGTGTCTTCGGCAGTATCTTCATGTGCTGGAGTGCCGCCTAAAAATAATGTAACATACGTCACCTGATAACAATCATCAGACAGTTGTATACATTAGCAATTTTATAATAGTCCACGGGCATACCTATTGGTTCACTTTGTGTTGCTGCCCATGATTGTGTGCTCACAAACTCGTGTTCAATCTCATTGGTTGGCGCACCCAGTTCCGAAACAACAAAATTATCCCGTCCTTAAATTTAATTAACATTTCACACGTAGTCAATTTTCAGTATGTGGATTTTACGATTTTACATGTGTATAAAAAAGAATTCATTCTTTACCTAATTCTTCCTTTTGTGTTGCAGCCAATGGTTGTGTGCTTACCAATTCCTCTTCATTGCAATTGGGTACCACATCATCTAACACATTCTCAGCAATTTGTCTGCTGGCATCGACATATGGAACAGATCATAACATTACAACCTTAACAAATACTCCCCACCCGCTGACCTATGTGAATAAAATGCGTATGTAACCGAACCTACCCTAGCTACTTTGCTTACCTTCTTGTTGTAGTTCCCCTGATTGTCCTGCTACATGCTGTTCATTTTTCCCGTCTTCACTAACCTCAGAAAATTTGCTGGTTAAATTCCTGTCCAGATCTTCATTTCCTGTTAACATATGTTAAATACATAAACAGTCAAACACAATGTTTCCTAATGATTGGAATGTGCATAGTGTTAAATACATAAACAGTGAAACACAATGTTCCTAATGATTGGAACTGTCAAACACACCTGTTTCTGAACCATCATTTTTTTGCTTTGCACTGTCATGCAGATTCTTCCTGTATTGGCTTAGAATTGGACTTTCCAATGCCCCCGCCTCATCCGACGTGCCACCAACGCTTTTCTTTTTTGATCGTGTAATTGAGGACTTGTTTAGCGGCGAATCACCCAAACTCAAACCATCATCCTCGGCTGCTTGTTTTTTGTTGCTTTGTTTAGCCTTATCTGCTTTTTTTGCAGATATAGAAGTTCAATGGATTTATAGTTTACAAAATTGGGTATTGGGCTTAAACATCAAACTTACATGTACCAATGGTGCTACATTTACTTATGGCTGCTAAAACAGAGGAGATTTCTCCATCAGCATTTACACGCGCAATAGCTTCGACCTCATTCGCCTTCCCCATGTCTTTAATGAACGCATCATACCTAGACTTGACAGCAACAACTTCTTTTCTACCTGGATACTCCTCATCTAATTTGCAGATGGCCGATTCAACCCTCTTTCTCGTTATAATCAAAACATCTACCAGATCCCCCACACTTGCTACCCTTTCCTGTTTGATAATATTTGTTAGCATACCATATATATGTAGTACGAGGAATACATGAACTGTTTTGTTTTTAATACACAACATGTTACAAACCTCGATGCTTGGTTCATCTATTCCAACCTTCACACCCTCGTATGAAGTTAACGGTTTCACAGTACCCCTTCCGAAACCCCCTCCTTTTATTTCAATCCTTTCTCGGTCTCTTAACCTTTGGAATGTCCAGAAACTCATAGGAACCACTGAAGAATCAATATCAATACCTTTGCATTTAAAACTATCGACGTATAAAAGCTGCAAAATAGATGTCGTATACATGATTAGTAACAAGAAAAGAAATACTGTCAGTAGTACCTATGTGACTATGTAACATACGTAAAAAATTAACTTACTGTCAAAAAGGTTAGTGGGCCTGTAAAAGGTGGATCCAAACTGTCTCGTCTCCATCCAATTTTACAACTCCTAAGGACCTCCACTACTAACTCACACCAGTCCAGTCCAGCAAAATCCAAGTCATCCGTCAGATAGTCTAGTATGTTGTCCTTCAAACTGCCTTGTTTGTGGCAATCAACCATGATAGTATAGAAGCACATTATAAAATCCATACGGAAATTAAAGTCATCCTCACCATTGGACTCTTTCTCAATCATATCAACCATTTGTTTTGCAGATATAAATCTGCTCGGTGGGTACCTCTTTTTCCATTTAGCTATCCCTTCATCATGTTCGTCCCTACTCTCTAGCGCATTGAAAGACACCCCTCCAATCGGAATACCGAGTATCTTGTGCACGACTTCAGCATCAATGGCAAGAGTTGCAGACGGCAAGGTCAACTCCAAACTATCTGGGTCGAAGTTATCCACAACATAATGCCCTAACTTCGTTGGTATCCCATCCATTTTTAGACTGAGCAGCCGGCCAAACCCCATTTCCTTCACCGCCAGCCGTTGTTCGTCGCTTAGTATTTTTATGCACCTTGTAAACTGTGTTGGTGATGATCTAGTACGTATTCCCAGCCACTCGTTCAACTTTGACCTTTTGCGCTACTTACGAGGCTCAAGTCCATCGTTCCACGATTTCTCTGCCCTCTTACATTTATTTGCCTTTTTTGGTTTGACATTTTTGGGCCTTGGTATTTCAGATGAAATCTGTAATGCTCGTGCTTTTGATCGGGTCATCCGAACCGGTGAGCTCGAGGACACATCATAGACAGGCATGGCTTGTTTACCTGTTACACATGTAACCATCTTAGGTCTTAACTTTTTAGTAACAATAGCAGTGTAAATATCAATTTATCTGAACTGCTCCACCTTTCTTTGCTTTTGTTTGAACTGCTCCACATGCTATATTCTTGTCTGCTTTTACAAAACATAAAAGATCAGGATATATGGCTGAACGACATCACATAAAACTGATTTACATACGTAACCGGCAAAGAATCGAAAAGACATTTTATCACATACCTTTATTTTTCGCTGCCTGTCGAAGACGTCGATTACAAAAAAGGACGGCTTCTCTGCTTGACACAAAACACAACAATTAGCCTATTAAAGCATAGTAATCTACTTAACATGGTTTTAAAATCTATTTTTAATACCGACCCTTATCCTTATGTGCCTTCACGCTTGACTCATCATCATCACTTTTTCCCGCCCCGGAAAACTCCGCATCACTATCATCAGACGCTTCAATGGATGTTTGTCCTCCCTCCTCATCATCTGTAGGGCTGGCAATGGGTAACCTGTTAAGACACGATAAGACCTGTTTGACTGAAAAGTACACTATTTGATTTTTTGACTTTTTTTAATACTTAGAATTAAGAGGCAAAAATCTTTCATTTCCCTTTTTTGGTACATAAAACATAAAACTGTGTTATAAACATGAGATATAAATGAGTTAAACGAGTCGTGTTCATGTTTAGAACTTATTTGTTCGCGCGCGTCAGAGACCTGTTAACCTGTTAGGGACACGATTTGCCAGCCCTAATCATCTGTAGGTTTCCCCGTAGATGGCCCTGGATCATCATTCTGACAATATTTGACGACTTTTTTACACCGTCTCTTTAAATTGACAAGCGGTGTGTCCGAATCATAATCTAACAACACAACATTTATAAAGAAAATATCATCATTAATACATTAATACAGGAT
Source organism: Ambrosia trifida (assembly GCA_028751855.1). Classification (NCBI taxonomy): domain Eukaryota; kingdom Viridiplantae; phylum Streptophyta; class Magnoliopsida; order Asterales; family Asteraceae; genus Ambrosia; species Ambrosia trifida. The sequence goes on along the minus strand of CM054123.1, from coordinate 23,903,939 downwards.
TAATACAACTACAAATAGAACCAGGGCATAATATAATTACATTCTATCATTTATAAAGGAAAATATCCTCATTCATTAATATCCATAATATATGTAACACCTACCTAATTGACGCTTTACTTCTTCATGGTCAGTAGTTGATTTTCTAGTGCGTTTACCACGCCTTTTTTATGTTGAATCCTCAGACAAAATGATAACTTTTCTTTTCCTCCTGTTTCAAACAAAGTATAAAGGTTCAGGCCATATCTCCATTTCAACATGAGTATGTCACATTCACAAGATACCCTATAATTATTCATACTCTAATAAACAATTCCGAGAACTCCCAATTCAGGCCATATCAACTATTCCAAATTCAAAAACTTCGATACCCAATAATTTATTGCACCAGACTCGAGAACCCCCAAAACTTTTTTACAGTAAATAGTAATGGTAATCAAAAACATTAAACACATACCTTTTTGAACTTTTCTTCGAACCTAACCGTCGAGCAAACGAAGATAGGCTCCCCATGAATGATCTCATCCTTTTGTTGATGGTTAATCACTAATTGTTTTTCTTGGTTTCTTCAAATAATCTTGTTTGGTGATGAAGAACCACTGTCAATGCACGGTTAGAGAGAACAGGGTTGGAGGGGATTTTTGAATTTGGGAGGTTTGTATAAGCAATAAGAGAGAGGGAGATCTTATTGATAGAGAGAGGGAATGATTTGACGGTTGTCTGCAAAGCATGTAGTAACCAACAGGCAACAATGGTCAATTACTCTAATACCCTTCTTAATGCCCTCTCTCCTCCTTTAATGTACTTTATTAGATTTTAATATGGAGAATAAATCTAGACCATCCATCAAGTTTAATCAATGGCTATAAATGGGTTTACAAGGTTTCTTCAATTTAGGTGGGTTTTTATTTTAACCACCCCCTATATATATATATATATATATATATATATATATATATATATATATATATGTAAATTTGCTACAATTTACAAAATCAACATTGGAAAGTCAACAATTTACACTTTTGACACCAAACTTTCCAAAGTTACATTTTTAGATGCAAGTTTCTAAAAATGACATTTTATGTCCCTTAACTTCTAAAGTTACCAAAAGAGTCCTTTAACTTCCAAAACTTACATTTTATTCCTAATCTTTCAAAAGTGACAATTTTCCACTAAACTAGTAGACTTTATTTTGTCATCTTTGTCATGGTAGATTATTTTTTTTATGATCCTTCATCATTTATAGTCCATAGTCATATTATTAAGGATAATATTAGATGTATTTAGTGTATTATGTCCAATATTACATCTTTCAAGTGTGTAACTTTGAATATGTAAACTTTATGTAATTTATTTTCTAACAAGATCAACACCATGTCAATTTTTAGATGATTATTTTATGATGATTTAAACCACATTTAAGGTTATTCAAGTTTCATTAACAAACTATGTTTAGATCATCATTTTATTTAAGTTTTTGTGAACTTTAGGAAACTACAAAAACAATACATAATCATCACCATATCTTTGGCCCTAGTATACATTTATATCACCATTTTAGTTCTTAAAAAGCATATGTTTTATCATGTAGAATTCCATCAAGTTAACCCATGTACAACTTGCTTTCTAGATATCAAAACATAAACTTTTAAGAACAAGAATGAGATCAAGAATACTTACAACTAGCACAAGGCTAGGGAAGCTAAAAATACTTGATTTTGAAGGGGTTTAGTGTGTTCTTCCAAGGTGGTTAAGCTCCAAGATTGAAACACACAATTAGAGGTTTAGAAATGGAAGTTTATGGATGAATTTTAGTGTTTGAAACTCAAAAATGGATGTGTGTGTGTGGGTCTATACCTACGGCTAAGGAAAGAAACAAAGAAGAGTTTTTTTTTTACTTATAACATGTTGTAGCTCATCCTTCTTTTTATAAGTCTTCCCAAGATCATACAAGATACACAATATCTATAATTAGATCTTCCGATCCCCTAAATCATGGGATATGGTACTTAAAGGAAATCTTAATGGATACAGGGAGGGTTATTTGGCCAATTTTTTTGTAAGGAATTGGTGGATTTTATAGATCTCATATCTTTATAAATCCCTCCATGATCTTATAAGATCCATAATATCCAACTCTAGATTTCAAATCCTTTATAATATGGACAATGGTACTAAGATGATCTTGATAGATATGTATCGGTGTGTTGGCCGATTTCTTAACAAGGGAATGGATGATTTTGTAGATATTATAAGGACATGATAATCTTATATACAATCTCATCAAATCCATCCCATATCTCTTATGATCTTTCATAGATTTTTATGGATTACTTGTACAAAAAAAGAAGAAGATATTTAAACATGGTAAGGGATGGGGGACGGTCTGGGGGTGGTTATGTGGGGTCCCCAACACAAAACATTTGCTAGTTAATTGGTTATGCTTAACACTTAGCGTTCGGGTTTCGTTCGGGTATTAATCGGATTTTAATTATGCGATATTCGGACATTATATTAGCCTCAAATAACCCTTAAACATAGCCTAGTTTAAGTGTCGGTTGATTAGTTAGGCTTTCATTGGGTGAAATTATAAGTTATACTTGTATCGGGTGCGGTACACACAATTTATTCGTTACCGGGAGATTTGTATTTAGTGTTTTCATATATGGTTTTGGAGTTCCAAAACACATTATATTTCATTAAAACACCCTTTATTTTATATCCTGGGTGTCCGGGATCATTTTTGGCTATTTAATTTTTACCGGGTAATCACCAACGTACGTTCCGGACAAGTTTATTCGCACGCGATTTCGTCGTGCTTCAACATTAAACATGTGCATCCTTATGCATCTTATGGGGAATTTTCTATTCTCTAAGGCTAAATTAATCCAATTAATTTAAATACGCACTTAAACCGTTAATTACGTATACTAGTTACGTACGGAAACACATCAATTTTTGCCGGATGCTACAGATCCAGAGCCAATGCCCTTCCAATGATTTGTACATTGTGCATTAAGAGTTGTACATTGTTGGTCTTGATGGTCGAATTTCTGCACGAAGTTGAGGGGACAGAAATGGGATTTGAAACATTTGTGGTTTGGTTTGAGGGTTTGATGATTTTATACTGAAAAGGTGAAATTTTTACTGAAAAAGATAAAGTTAAAGATTATTGATTGTGTCACTGATGCTTCATTTTCCTTTGGCTGTAAATTGTACCAAACGGAATTATAAATAATCAATCTTCTACTTTGCTATGCAATGTCTGTGTTTAGTGTACATTGTTACTTTTTTCAGATATATTTGGGATTTTCCTTTTCTTTTTTATTTTTTTCTTTTCTCTTTTCAAGATTTTGAAAAAAGGGTGCATTGGATTGGTTGTAACACTCTTTAATGATTAATATTGTTTTGGTGAAACCAGGTTTGATAAGTAATCTCAAACATGATGTTAAAGTGATCTGCACTAATCTTTATGTTTAATGGTTGCAGGGTTCGATTTCAGTTAGCATGTTGTTGCATCAAACAAGATATTGAACCAACTAGAAACAGCGCCCAAAAGTATTTTGGGTGATGACCACAACTAACGGATGCATTTCATAAGACTGACAAAAATCAACATATGTTATACATGTGGAATTTGACTTCGTAGTTGTTGCCGAGTTTGTTTTGTTTCTTCCCTTTATCAAAACGTGCTACACTGATGTTGGATAAGTGTCATTTTGTTCTTATGCCTTATGTGAAAGAGAAACATGTAACGTCTCATTTCGGTTGGGGTAGGCTTTTGAGAAAAAGGCATAAGCTGAAAAATGGGTTGAACCTCATGTGCAGACGATCAACACTGTAAGGTGCTGTTTGTTTTTTCTGCAAGAAAATGTCTGCAGTCTGCGGACCACATCTGTAGACATCTGCAGGAGAAGAGGTGGACCAAAGGTCTGTAGTCTGCAAGAAGAAGACTGTTTGTTTGTTAACGTTTGCAGGCTGCTGAAATAAACTAAAATTTAAATAAACTGATTTTTTGCAGCAGTCTGGTGGTGGACGGTGGTGGTGGATGGTGGTGATGGTGGTTATGGTGGACTGTGATGTTGGATGGTGGTGGTGGATGGTGGTGGTGGTGGACGGTGGTGGTGGTGGTGGATGGTGGTGGTGGATGATGGTAGTGGTAGTGGTGGTGGTGGACGATGGTGGTGGTGGTGTGTGGTGGACGGTGGTAATGGTGGGTGGTGGTGGTGGACCGTGGTGGTGGTGGGGGACCGTGGTGGTGGACGGTGGTAGTGGGTGGTGGTGGTGGACGGTGGTGGTGGTGAACGGTGGTGGGTGAGGAGAAGAGAAGAGGAGAAGACCTTAGAAGACCTTGGAACAAGTCTGCACCAAGAAGAGGTCAGGAAGACCTTTTTTGTGAAAGGTCTTCCAAAAAACAAACAATCTGCAGACCCTAAATGTCTGTGCGTGTCTGCGCCGCGCAGACAAAAGAGGTCAGAAGTGCTTCTGAGCAAAAAACAAACAGCCCCTAAGTGACTTCCTATATATCACCACTTTATGTCAAAACTCATGGTGCATATGGTTACTCTGTCTTTTTGTTTGTTAATGTTTGTTATTCTGTACTGCATAGAACTTAATGCATAATGTAACCTCAAGATCTAGCACATTTATTTTTTCTTGAACAAGTTTGTTCCTTGTTCTGTATTTTGTTCGATCTAGCACATTTATTTTTTCAGTTGGCTTTGACTTTCTAATTCTGAAATCTGAATTTACGCAGATATGGATCTCAGCTGCCATGGAACAATGGGTGTTTGTGGTAACTAATGTTGAACCACAACTACAATCATTGACCAAGAAGTCCAAAGAGGTTTATATTCAGTTCAAGGATACCCTAACTCCACATGTGATCAAAATTAAGGAAGTTGTAGTCCCTCACTTTCAGGTATTTATTTGTATCCTTCAAAGTTAAACTTAATATTGTGATAGTGCCAAACTGCAACAAAGATAACAGTAACAGGAGTGCTTGTACTTCTTCATTAAGGCCAATCGAGATAGATTAGTGTTGAATTCATTAGTTGCATTAGCAATTTGGTATTATAAATGAAGTACGTCAAACCCGTCACGCAACATGTGCCTAAAACGCATAACTACCCGCGGCAACGCGCAAGCATTCCCACTAGTTCTTATTATAAGAAAACCTAATTATATCCTTGGGTATGCTTGCTTTTGTAAAATCCATTGTTTTATCTATCAATTGAAATCTGAATCTTGTTTTGTCTGCCCACCAAGTGTTTGTATATTTTCCACTTGTAGTTCTTATTTTTTAATGTTATTTATTAATTCTACAGATGGTGCAACATCTTCTTTTGTTATTATGTTCATTTCCGAATTTTCAAGACTTGGAGAGCCCAGGCCTTATTCAAAGGTTTCTTCTTTTCTGTGTTTGTTTTCATTACATGTTTTAAAGATTGACCACCTATAATAATAAACTCTTGCCTTATTAAAGTTTTCTTGGAATATATTCTACTCACACCCTTAAAATATATGGTAGCATGGTTTTGTATGCTAATGTATCCTTTACATGATCCCTACTCCTTGAAAAGGCGTTCTTGATATCAAGTTGAAAAAACACTCTTGTGTTGGATGATTCTTCGTTCCAGCTTTGTGATAAAAAATAACTTTGTTTTTCCTGTACAAGAGCATCTTGGTTTGATAAACGACCTCAAAACACTAGTCTTGAATCTTGATATAGACATTGTGTGTTTAACCCTTGAACTTTAGGCAACTTTGATGTACCTAATGATACGTTTAAGTGCATTCCAGTGATCCACGCAAGGAGCATGCATGTGCATGCATATCTGTTGAACAGCATATATAATGTCCGGTCTGGTAAAAGTAAGGTACTGGAGGGCCCCTGCTAAACTGCAGTACAATGTAGGATCATGAAATGGGTCACTGGATGTGGCGCTGAGCTTGGTATTAGTGTCGACTGGAGAGGCAGCTGGGTTGCAAGACTGCATACCTGCACGGAAAATAATGTCGGTGGCATAGGACTGTTGAGACAAAAACATGGTGTTGGCATTTCTAAAGACAGAAATGCCCAAGAAGTAATTGAGAGGGCCGAGGTCTTTCATGGCAAATTCAGTTGCAAGACTAGCCAGAAGACGATGATGAAGTGTGTCAGAAGAGGTGACAAGAAGTATGTCATCCACATATAAGAGCAAAAATGTTGTGTCACGCCCCTGTTGAAGAGTGAAGAGGGACGCATCACATTTGTTGTGATTGAAACCCATGGTGAGAACGTAGTCAGTAAAGCGTTGAAACCATGCCCGTGGAGCCTGCTTAAGCCCATATAGAGATTTGCGCAAGAGGCAAACGTGGTCTGGAATATTTCTATCACGGAAGCCCATAGGCTGATACATGTAGACTGTCTCATTTAAGTTCCCGTGTAGAAAGGCATTAGTTACGTCAAGTTGATGAACTGCCCAACCCTTAGACAAAGCAAATGACAGCACAGTCCGGATGGTTTCTGGCTTTACCACCGGACTGAATGTTTCACCACAATCGATACCCACCTGTTGTGACCGACCATCACATACCAACCTTGCTTTGTAGCGTTCCAATGTACCGTCAGACCTGTATTTATGCTTAAACAACCACATACTGCGGACAATATTCATGTCCGGGGAGCGAGGAACTAACTCCCATGTACCATTTCTAATTAATGCATTATACTCAGTAGTCATGGCAGAAAACCATACCGGGTCTCGTAAGGCATCGGTGGGGTTTTTGGGAACTGGATGTATGGAGGCGGGTTGGGTGGTGGCACTCAAATTAAAAGGCTGTTTTGGTTTGTATATGCCACTCATGGAACGGGTATGGATGGTGCGAGTAGGTGGGTAGATAGTTGGGTGGGTCGGCTGAGGTGGTGGGTTAGGAGTGGGCGAGTGAGCTGTTGAAGGGTTAGGGTCGTGGGGTTGGGCTTGCTGTGGAGTTTGGATGGGAGTGGGCTGGTCCGAAGCTAAGGCGGTGTGTTGTGGTGTTGGGTCACATACGGGAGATGGGCCTGGAGGTGGGTTAAGCGGGCTTTGGGAGCTGGTAGCAGGTCTTGTGCGTGGGTTAGTATTTGGGCTGGTAGCAGGCCGGGAGACAGGAAAGTGGGTTCAGAGGTGAAAAGGAAATAGGGGGTCATCGAGGAATGTGTAGGCAGGGGTCGGACCAATGGCCTGGTGGAATGGGAAGGTCGTCTCGTCAAATGCTACATGACAAGATATGAAGATTTGTTTTGTGGAAAGATCGAGGCAACGATATCCTCGATGAGTGGGTGGATAGCCGAGGAACATGCATGGTTGAGAGTGGTGTTTGAGCTTGTGGATGGTCGTGGAGGGTGTGAGCGGGTAGCAAAGACACCCGAACACACGGAGGTGGTCATAGGTAGGGGTGGATTGGTAAAGGAGTTTGGTTGGTGTTTTGTGTTGGGTTTGTTTGTTGGGTAGGATGTTTAGTAGGTAGGTGGCGGTTTCTAATGCAAAGTCCCAAAAATGGGCGGGTAGGTGTGCATGGGCGAGTAAGGTGCGAACCATGTTATTTATTGTCCGGATTTTCCGTTCGGCCTTACAATTTTGTGAGGATGTGTATGGACGGGAGAGGCGGTATAATATACCGTTTGTGGTGAAAAAATTTTGGAAGGTTGAGTTAACATATTCACGGCCATTGTCACGTTGGAAGGTTTTAATGGTGGTTTCAAATTGGGTTTTAATTATGGAAGCAAAGTGGGTGAAGGAGGGGAAGACGTGTGATTTATTAGTGATTGGGTAAGTCCACAAAAAATTAGTTAAATCATCTAAAAATAACACGTAGTATTTATGGCCGGACGAGCTAATGATTGGAGAAGTCCAAACATCTCTATGAACAATGTCAAAGGGTTTAAAAGTTATACTATTGGAAGGAAAAAATGGCAAACGTACACTTTTACCAAAAATACAAGCCTGGCACACATTACTTTGAAAATTATCAAAAGAAATTAAACTAGAAGTCTTTAATTTATTCAACGAGGGCCGTCCTGGGTGGCCAAGACGGTGATGCCAGATTTGTGAAGATATACCAGCAAAAGCACTGGATGGAGTGGAAGATGACCCGAGCACCAGAGGGTAGAGATCACCGCTGCTGTTGCATCGAAGCAGCGGGTTCTTGGTCTTGAGGTCCTTCACAAGAAAACCAAATGCGTCAAATTCCACAAAAACATAATTGTCCGTAGTGAACCTATGGACTGAAATAAGGTTTTTAACAAGTTTGGGCGAGTAAAGTACGTTTTTAAGGATAAAAGGCGGGAAAGGTTTAGGTAGGTATTTTGTGCCTTGACCAAGGACTGGTATGGTGTCGCCATTACCTACTAAAATATTATCTGAAATGCAAGAATTAGAAAAAGTATGAAAGTCACCTTGTTCATGAGACATGGTAGATGAAGCGCCCGTGTCCATGTATTGAGTTGGATCCGGTTGTTGCAGAGACATGGTGTAGAGAGCCTGCTCAATGTCGGTTGGACTGTAAGTGTAACACCCCAACCGATGGCGGAAACATCGGGATGTCACGTATTGATGATTGTTCAGTAGCTCATGGTAAATAATAATTCTCATTTATGATTTAGATAAATTACATACAATTGTTCTACAAGAATTCATACATCAAATTGAATAAAACTATGCACACATCTTCAAGCATTAACTCAAATCTTCAAGCAAGTAGAACCTGAAACATGTTAAGTTGAAAATATTTTGGGTCAACAAAAGTTGGTGAGAATTACATAGGTTTTGATAATCGAATAAAATTGTTGTGCAATTCATGTGTCATGGCAATCTAGTCCATATGCGAAAACATACTAGAAGTAAATCGAGTGCATAATCAACCATTGTGACTGTTGTATTGTGGTACATCCCATACGCTCATGGTTCACTCGTTTATATTGCAGTAACAAACACCCACGCTACCTTTGTAGGAGGCACGTATCCGGGTGGGATTGTCAGTCCAATAGATCTATCAATGTATACCGTTTGGCTGATGATTGTTTATGCTAGAATTGTGCTTACCCTAGTCATATTCAAGACATAATGCAACATAGAAATACACATAGACACATTGATGATTGAATTGCATAAATAATGTTGTAACATGTTTCACCCCAAAAACGGTGATAAATAGAAAAGGGGCTATGTAAAACTCACCTTAGCAAAATATTATATCTGTTGAAAAATTGAATAATGGTGTTGCCCAAATGTATAAAGTATCACCCTATAATAAGGTAATAAATATGTCTAAGTCTATCAAGTCTACAAATGTATAAGTTTCTAGGGCTTCGAATTTGGGGATAAATGCTCGTTTGATTAATATCAAAAATGTTTGATAATTGAGAGAATATTAGTAAATAAATAACCAAAAATCTTTTTATGAAATTTAAATTTAAGATGGTCACAATAATGTGTTTAAAATGTAAAAATAATTTTTATAAAATTATTTTCTTTAAAATAGAATATTAATTCTATTTATAACAAATTGTCAAAATTTAACTTTAATATTTAAAAATATTAAAATTTAAGAATTATAAGTTTAAAATTCATATTTCTGTTCTAAATAATCAGAAATAATTTGTATAAAATTTTGGTACAAAAATGTTAAAAATTGAATTTATTATGATTTAATTATGATTAAAACTAACAAAAACTGATTAAAAATATTAAATAAATGATTTTTCAGAATTAAAAATCATTTCAGAAAAGTTTATCATTATATAAACTCAGAATATTTTTTGTGGAAATTTATAAAATTGTTTTGATATTTTTATTGAATTTTATAATTAAAATAGAATAAACTTGAATTATTTATTATATATATTAACTAAATAATTTTTGGAAAACTAAAAATTGTATGTTCAACTTTTTCACTAGTTTAACATAATGTAATTTTTGTAGAATTTTTAAAAGTGTTTTAGTATTTTAAAATGAATTTTTTTTTAAAATACAAGTAATATATATTAAAACTTGATAAAACAAAACAAAAAGAAAAAAAAATGCTGCTACCACGATTCGAACTCGCGTGGCCAGTTCAGAAGCCACCAAGCACAACCACTTAGTCTAGACCAGTGGTTGTGTTTGGATTCTGTGCGTTAAATATATATAGTTATACGCGATTACATGTTCTTCCCCAATTCATCATTACGAGCCCTAAGATTTGCAATTGATCAGATTACACAACGATAACCCAATTAACCTTAGGGTTATCGTTGTGTGTATCCCGAAGGTCAAAACCCACGAAAGAAAATATACTTACAAAAACGTTTGGGAACTCGCACGATCGGTCAAAGCTCGGGTCAAAATACGAACAGAAATCCAAGAACAGAGTTTATTTATTAGAAATTGGAGGTTGAGAGAGATTGAGTGGCGAGTTGTGAAGGTTCAAAAATGTTCAATTTATAGTGTAATGATTTGGAACGATGATTTGGCAAGTTTGACTTGGTTTTAAACCAAACGCGTGATGAGCTTCAATTTACATGTTTTGATTGCATTAATTAGTGTATAATACGCGTAATACCCGTCACTTACATGTCACGAAAATAAATTAGTCAGTTATTTCCATAATTGGTTCAATCTAAAGTCAAGAAATGATCTTGACTTGGTTCGGCTCCTGCACAGAGGTGATAGGAAGCAGCAGATACAAAATCAGTGTTGTTATAAATAATTAATAAGTTCATATAGAAACAAAGGATTTGTGTGGCTCAGTTGGTTGGGTGGTTGTGTTGGGTTGGCTCGGCTTCGGTTTGAAACCCGGCTGGAGCATCAATTTTTTTTTTTCTTCTTTTAAAACAGTGAAGGGGAGGAGAGGTGGAGATGGGCCGGGTATGGGCTGGGCCAATCATGCTTTGGGCTTGGGAAGGTTAGTGGGTTTGAGAAATTAGGGTGTTGGGTTGTGGTATGTTGTTGGACTATTAAAAATGGGGATTGGTGTTCCTCTTTCACCTTTTTTTTTAAATCAGAATTATAATTATTATTATTATTATTATTATTATTATTATTATAGACTTTTATATATATATATATATGTATGAATAATTATCTTTGTATTAGGGTTCAAAATATCACCAAAAATAATAATAATAAAACTTGTCGTTTTAATCCGTAATGTACAATTATTTAACGTGAAGTGTTACAGTAAGCTGTGTGGGCTTGATGAGGCCGTGGGCCTAGTATACCGTTCTGGGCCTGTTGGGCTGTGTTGGGACTAGGCCGGTTAGTGGTGGGGTATGGACAGGGAGGTGGAGGCCAGAATTGGGGCGGAGGGTTTGGGCTGTAGGGAGAGTATAGGGCTGAGGAATTATAGGGTGTATTGGGCTAAGGATTGGGCCAAGGAAAATAGGCAGAAAGGTAGTATGAGTGCAGGCTGCTTCGACCACGACCATAGTTGCCTCGGCCGCGGCCTCGGCGAGTGGACCGGCCACGTCCACGGGCTGCTTCAGGTGGGCTGCGGGTGTAGTCAGAATGGGGCGAGCGGGTTGTTTGGGCGGAGAGGGCGGTAGAGGCGGTTTTGGCTGATAATAGGGCTTGCTCGGTTTTTCGGCTTTCGACTTGGACAAGTTGGGATTGGACATTATAGAAGGTAGGTAATGGTTTTTTGTTGTGTGAGAATGGTGGCGATGCCCTCGTATTGTTCGTTTAGTCCTGTAATAAGCTGTAGTACTAAACGATCATTATCGACCGGGCATCCACATTAGCAAGTTGGTCGGCTAGGGTTTTAATGGCTTGACAATATGCAGACATATTGGGAAAACCATCGAGGCGGGTGTTTGAGAATTTTTGCATGAGATAGATGGCGCGAGCAGCCTTGTTATCCTGAAACAGGTTCTCGATAGCCACCCATGCTTTGTGGGCGGTTGAGGTTTTGTCTATGATGGTGTGTAGTAGGTCATTGGAAATCGTGTTGTAGAGCCATTGCAAGACAATGGCGTCCAAGCGGTTCCATTGAGAGAGGGTGGTGGAGGACTCAGTTTCAGAGGGTTCCGGTTTTGGCTTTAGGTGATGGTCGACGAGGTGGGCCCGGCAGTGGATGGTGAATAATGTTGCCCAGGAGGAGTATTGACTAGATTCGATCTCAAGAATGATCGGTATGAGGTTTTTGATATTACTAACGGTGGTTGCGGGGTGTATCTCGGATTTAAGGGTGATGGGAGAAGAGGGAGGGGCTTGGTGATCGTCACTCGCAATCACAGAAGATGCGGCGACAGGAAGAAACGATCGGAAAAGGATAGGCAGAGGAAAGGGATGGTGGTGGAGTAGGGTTTAGAAAAGATGGACCCAGACTCGTGATACCATATTGGAATATTAACCATAGCTATTCTCATTGACCTCTTTACAATATATAATACAAGAATGTGTTTCAAATATGGATACAAGATAAATCACAATAAATATAAACAATCTTTCCTAAACATATGTGATATCCATTATGAATCATGGTATTCATTCTCTCATGGTGCATAGATAGGCCAGTCATTGTTGGTATTAGTTATCATCTTTTTCCGCAACTTGATTAATGCAATGTGACAAGACTATCATGTAATTTATGTCTAATTCTCTTGTTCTTTCATTGGCGATGTTTTTTAAAGCTGAGTACCAGGTTTAAGATGCAAACTCATTTTATGACGTGGAGCCTTCTTAGCGATATCCCATATCCGTTCTCTTTTTAGGTTTTACTGTGCATGGATGCTACTGTGTAAGCACTGCAGATGAACTTTAGTGGGTATTTATATATATATATAAATATATATGTATTATTTTTATTCGAATTTTGAATCAAATCGAATTTAAAATAATAAATTCGTAATCGATTCGTATTCGAGTTACTGAACTTGAATTGAATCGAATTCGAATACGAATTCTTGACCATCGAATTCTTGATAATCGAATCGAATTAAGTCGAATTTCGAATTTTTCGAATTCGAATCGAATTCTGAACACCCCTAGACCCGAACGCGTATAACTTCAATATGGGAGGTTTTGGGTAATCCCAAGTCTTTGGGTCTTCTCAAATGTTCGGGTCATCACAAGCTTGGCAAACGGAGCCAAACATTTTTCCGGAGACCCAGCCTACGAACGAGGAGCCGGAGCTGGAGCAAGAGCCCGAGCGACCAACCGGGCAACAAAGGCGATCCCACAGAAAGAAAGAAACCGAGCCCTGCGAGAAAAAAATCGTACAAGCGTGGATTGACGTTTTGGAGGATCCCATAGTTTGTAAGATATATATTTTTTTGTTATGTTATATTAATTTATACATAGTATTTTTTAACGCGCACTTATTTATTTTTTTGTTTGGTTTGTTTATTTTAGCGAACTACCAAAATAAAGGTGAGCTTTGGAGAAGAATCCAGACAATATATTGTGGTATCGTTGGTGGGGGAGAAAATTACCGGGCCGCAGATTCAATATCGGGCAAGTGGAGCGATATTAACAGTAAATGCACAAAATTTCAAGCCATTTATCAACGTACAAAGTACGGTTGGAAAACCGGCTAAGGCGACGAGATGATTTTGGAGGCGACTTTGGACGAATATAAAGCCACGCATGGAAATTTTCAATACTAGATGGTTTGGAGGGTGTTACGAGATAGCTCCAAATGGTCCAACGTCTGCCCGACGGTTGGAACTTCTTCACCTAGGTCTGGAAATATTAGGCCTACAAAGAAGTCAAGGACCTCCGAGTTGGTTGAGCCTGAAACGCCAACGTCTGGCGCTCGAAACATTGACCTGAAAATGCGTTTTTCCAACCTGCAAACACTTAGACGTGTGTTGGAAACGCAAGGCCCAAATCGAGAAAAAAAATATAATCTATGGGTATTTGTTATTTTTATTAGTATTTGTAATTTTATTTTTTAGTATTTGTAATTTTTTTAGTATTTGCAATGTTTTTTATTTAATAAAATATTATTCGGGATTTAAATAAAAAAAATAAGCAATAGTTATTCAATGATTTTTAAAGTTGAAGCCATGTGTGGTTTGGTAAACTAGTGTGGAACCCGCGCGTTGTGGCGGAGTTGATAACGTGACGGGAACATGATAATATGCACCAGTCATAAGAAATTTACATGTATCTTCAACCGAGTCTTTTTCCACCTTCTGGAGAGATAACATGTCCTTCTTTTTAAACCCGGACCGGGATTTGGAGAGTTGGATCGCTTTTATTTATATTTTTTTGGGTTTTGGTGGTCTTTTTGGGTCAGATTGGTCGGACCAGTGGGTTGTAACGACCCAGGTGGCGCAGCAGATTAGCATTAACAGATTTAATTGTAATGATTACATGTAACTGAATTTCAATACGAATGAAATACATAAAATGTAGCCATAGCATCCTCTTCTTATCTAGATCTTCTATTCGTCAGCTTTCTCTTTAATAATCTTGTATAAATACCTGATCACATACTTAAAGTACGTTAGTATTTTCATACTAGTGAGACATGCCGAGATTTAGACAACTGATAATAATAACTCAAGTTTAACAAACATGCAACTCATCATTATGGTTCGGTCATTCTAAGGTAGAACGTATTATCGATGGTAGCGCCATACTAATGCTCTATAATGGTTCCAAACCTCTAATTGGTTCAAAAAATACATTCACTTGATACCGAATGGATCCATTCTACGTGATTTATATTCGACCGAATTCTATTATATTCTCATGATCATGATCTGATGATATTCTATTATAACAATTCTATTAACAACTCGACAATACTTCTATAATATAAACCATAAAAATATCTTGATAATGACTGGACAAGCATGTAATCACCCCAAAAGCTTTATCATAAAAAAAAAAAGAGGAAATGATCATGTACTCACCTTATTTATATTCTTCTGATTCTGTACTCTATTTTCTCGGTATATTCCAAGATATATTGTACCTATTATATTTGAATAACATTAGCGCGTGCAAGGCTTGTGCATGTGATAACGCCGGGGACAATTATGTATTATTATTCTTTGATACCTTTATATTACCTATATCTTTAAAATTGAAAGTCGGCGTGGACAAAATTGGTGACGTCGGACGTCGGTTGTTTTCTTTATTGTCAAAATCCTCGGTGGCCCACCTCTAGCACTTTCACGTGCCTTCTTCCTTGGCCAAGTCAAATTGCTAGCAATCGCAATCAATGCTCCACATGTTACCGGCCGTTTCCAAGCCATCGGTTGCCGTTACCGTCCTTTACAGCGTGCTAGATTCTATCCAAGCAGAAACTGATGTGGATAGCAGCCGTTACTCGACGATAGTTCAGACCACAAAAATGACGGAGACAGGGGGATTGCTTTTAACTTAAAGGTTGCGGTAGTCGATTCGGTTGCCGAAACCAAATGGTGGTGGTTATGGCGGAGAAGAACCAAAACAAAGTAGGTGCGGTGGTTTGTGATGGCGTATCACAACGGTGGCAACGGCGAAGGCGGTACGACTGGTGGTCGAGTTCCCTTTGCTCATCCGCGACTACGTCTTCGTTTCATCCACGTGTTGTACGGTGGGTATCCAACTCTCCATAGAACTGTGTTGTCTGGTGGCCTGCTGCTGAATCGTCAGGATCATTGATGTCGCTCGGAAGTGGTGCCATTACCGGAATTGGAAAAAGAAATGGGTTGTTGCCAAAGTCGCCGACATTGACAACACCGGCTCTGTTATTTAACTGATCCGTTTGATGTTTGCACTGTACCCGCGCCGCAACGCGAGCGAGGCTAATTACTAGTTTTATATAAAATATAAGTGAGTTTATTATCGATATTCGGTTTAGTATTGTCCGGGTTAATATTATCATCCCACACGTCTCACGTTCAATATATTAATAATAATAATAATAATAATAATAATAATAATAATAATAATAATAATAAGAGAAAATTACGCAATTAGTCCCTGTGGTTTGCCTTTAGTTTCACCTTTAGGTATTAAGGTATAAAAGTTTCATGTTAAGGGTTTAAGTTGAGTTTTAGTTACATAATAGGATATTAGCATTAACGGAGGTTAATATTTAACTGAGTTTACCCTCGCGTGACAAATGGTAAACCACAAGGACCAAATGTGAAACTTAAGTGGGGCCCATCTAATACCCTATTATGTTACAATAACTAAACTTAAACCCTTAACATAAAACTTTTAAACCTTAATACCTAAAGGTGAAACTAAAGGCAAACCACAGAGACTAATTGCGTAATTTTCTCATGTTTAAGCTAAAATAAAAAAATATTGATGTATGTAGTGGGGGTCGAACCCGGGTTGATAGCCAGGTCGATCCTAAAACCAAATGGATCAACCACGGGGACTAATTGCGTAATAATACAATTATGTATTATTATTCTTTGATACCTTTATATTTTTATATAAAATATAAGTGAGTTTATTATCGGTATTCGGTTTAGTATTGTCCAGGTTAATATTATCATCCCACACGTCTCACGTTCAATATAATAATAATAATAATAATAATAATAATAATAATAATAATAGTAATAATAATAATAATAATAATAATAATAATAATAATAATAATAATAATAATAATAATCGTAACCTTTTCTTGTCTTCCTCGGGTACGGGAGGGGTTCAACCCGATTTGTATAATTGAACTCTCCTCCTCCTCTGTTTCAGGTCCATGGATATCGGGATCGGAGATGGTGGTGGTCTGCTGTTTGGCTGAGAGTGACGACAGGAGTTTGTACAGTGACGTGTGAGGTTGCCTGTGAAGGTAAGCGGTTGAAGAGGACGATGACCGGTAGTCGTTATAATAGGTCGAGGGTTGTTGTTACCGGAACTGATCACCGAAGAAGGTGACTGGAGGCGGAGATGGTTGTTTCGTTATGAAGCTGAGGTGACTGAAGATAGTGTGTATGTATATTATGAAGATAGTGTATGTGTGCATCATGTATGCATGCGCGTGAGTTTTTAATCAGAAGAGAAGGAGTATATATTATACTAAAAGGGGTGCATGACCATGAATCATATGTCATAGTAATGATAAGATGAGGATAAGCAGGGAAAGAAGGTAGGTGCATGCATGAATGTTGCTAAGGATAAGAAGGAGAAAGTGGATGGAAGCAGAGAAAAGGGGCTGAGCATGACCATGTGCATCTAATTGGGGTTGAAAACAAGATAGAAAGGGTGTGGGTTTGGGCCGGATAGTTCTAGTGGGCCGAGATGTTAAATGGGCCGAAGGGGTATCGGGCTTTTACAAATGGAGTCCAATTGTTATAGGCTAATGTGTTTTGGTCTTCTATTATCAGGTGGGCTTGATATATTGGGCCGATTCCATTGGGCGGATTAGCTTAGTTATAATATTAGATAATTATGTTAATTAATCATTATTAAAGAATGTTTATTCTTTCGGGCGTTACACGGGTGCTCCGGTTCGACGTCCGGTCCGGTTCTAAAAACATTGTCATCTTCACTCCAATATTTTTAACGTTAAAAAAGCCACCAAAGTATACTTTAAGTGCATCGCTAAAGGGTATTAATATTAGAACACCCCCAATTCCCTTATTTTAACACCCCTAACATGCTCTACATTGGCCAATACGTAGATTTTTTTTTTGTGGCACCAAAGGACAGAAACAATATAAGTGGAGTTGATTTGTGAGGAACACCAATATGTTCCAAAAGACAAAATCTATATGCTCCATATTACCGAATATGAAGAATGTAGGTATAGACCAAGCCTTGCTAAAACAATATTACTAATGTAAAAATAAGCTTGTTTATAAAATTGTAAACAAACACATATCATTCCATGAATAATAGTTCTTTTTAAGTGTTAAAAATATGCATATAAAATAAAACATAATGTAATAGGTAAAAATTTGAGTAATAGTTCACTTGTTTCTAAAATACACTTGTAAAACTAAGTTTGGGTGATTTATACAAAAAAAAAAAAAAAGAAAAAAAAAAAAAAAAGAAGAGAGAAAACAAATAGATAGTAAAATGGTTATCTATATATATAATAAACCAAAGCATTTTTAATGACATGTCATAATATTATGCAATCTCTCTTTTGAGAGATGCCACATAGGATGTGATGTGGCAACTCTAGACCAATTAAAAAAAAGGAATTAAGTGTGCCATGTGTCATCCCATGTGGCAAGGGCTTTATTTTAGGAAAATAATAATTTAAAATTTAAAATTTAAAAACAAAATTAGATTTTTATCTCTAATGTTTTCTCCCATAACTTTTAAAAGTTAATATCTTTTATATACGAGATTTTTTAAAGAAAAAAATTACACCAAATTAACGAGCGTTTTATTATCTTTCCAACGAGTACCATAGTGCTATATAAAAAACGGAGAAAAAAAACGATTACTTTTTATAACCCGACAGGTATTGTGTCAGGTTTGGAATTAGTTTAAAAAAAATTGTGGGTTTGGGTCGAGTCTGGGATTAGGTGATACCCGACCCAATTACCCTTTTTTATATTAGAATATGATAACTTATGGCAGAGATTTGTTTAAAATAATAATAATAATAATAATAATAATAATAATAATCATATATTGGCAAATGCCATTTTTATAGTTTAGATACTTCTAATTTTATTCACTTTACTTTACTTAGATTTCTCAACCCGGGACGCTCCCGGGGTATAAACTAGTATTTATATATAAGAAAATGAAAAAAACTTAGACATCAACTTGTTATGTCTACACGTCCCTAAATTTCCACAAATCAGGCTCATACCATTTTTGGCCCCGACAAAATCCACAACCACAAAAAAATAATCAAAATCAAGTGCCATGAAAAAAAAAAAATAATATCACAATAATTACTTTAGGAATTGTTTACTGTTAAATAGAAACAAAACCAAAAAATCTTAAAACATATATAACATAGCCAAATAATAACAGTCATGACATTGGATTCTCCGTTCCAAAATAGCTCCGCAAATTACCTGCCGCCACTTCCGTATAAATCAAATTCGTTACTCCTCGAGTCTCCTCTTCCATCCACAACTGTATTTTCCTCCAAAAGAACTACTACAGCAAGATGCACTATCTCCTATATTGAAAGCTAAATAATTAATTCATATCAACATTCCAATTAGAAACACTAACATTACAGTCTATATATGTTCCAAGAAAAAATGATATCATATATAACCATATTTTGATGGGTTCTTAATCCGGTTGCTAACCTTAGTGTTGAGGTCAAACAACGCCTACATGAAGCCTTCTAGATCTTCTTACTGTTCTTGGAGTTTCTTGGAAAGTTCTTTGTTGCAACTGTTTCTAGGTCGTCCTGCACGAATGCTTGCTCAGCATGCAGCATGCTAATGGCGGCACAGTAGTGATTCCAATTTTCCTTCCTCCTTTTTCATGGATTCCTTTTTAAGAAACAAATTAATTAAATCTAGTCACGTTCAAAACAATTACTAAAAATAAATGAACAAAATATTTGATACCTTAAACACATCAGTCAAGTTTCCAATCACCCTTCGTTCATATTGCTCATGCGTATACGAATGGAGAAAGCAGGTGTTGTTTCCGACAGGCTTAAATAGTCATTACCACTGCACGTAAACAAGTAGATAGCTTCGGACATCAACTTATCCGTATTAATTTAAAACTAGGTTCACGTCGCTGGTCCAACTGCTAGAGTAATTCACGTCACCCGCCTTCTCATTCTAGCTTATATATATATATATATATATATATATATATATATATATATATATATATATATATATATATATATATATATATATATATATATACTAGGTTAGAGACCCGTGTGTATACACGGTAAGTCCCCAAGTAAAATGAAAAAACATAAAACATACCGTTACATGCCAGGTTATACCATACATAAACGTATATGTTCGATAGTAGTAGTTAATATGTTAGATGACAACGAACAATATAAAATTATTTATTTATAACTTGTAAAATATGTGTATGAACAACTATATATTTGTTTCATCATAATATCATATATGAACCCATTGTGTAATCGGTTGCAACCAAATCATTAAAGAACTAATGAATTCAAAGAATGTGGTAACTTACTATTGTTCGAAATATGGATGTTCGTCTAATAATCTCTTCATTTGAAAAGCATTTTACCTGGCATGACCGAGCATTGCTGCAGACATAACATGAAGTAAAATACCACATAATATCTCAGTTTTGTCTATGCATGAAGTAAACGATAAGTAAGACACATAATATCTAAGCTAGTTTGTCTTACAACAATGCCGCCAAGCTCACACCATCTGGCGTCGATCACTCTCAAAATCAATCAAATATATTTTTTTTGATCGGCGAATAACTGTGTGGCAACCACCCTTGCGGGGCGCCGTGCCCAAGAATCGACTACTCTACCTCCAGCAGCCCCCGCCTTCTCCCGATGCACGGAAACCCGAGCCCCACCCGCCCAAAGGCACGACAGTGTTATAGAACTCGGTAAAATCTCGCCGCCCGTCAGATTCGAACCGGCGCCACCACTATTCGATCTTCACCCGGATACCAAACCATAAATGATGGAAGTTGGGACCCAACTTTGAATTACATATGTGAAAGAAAAGTCACTCCACCACTATGAATGGATAATCAATCAAATATATTAAATCAATGGTACCATAAATAGGCAAGTAATTTGTCTTGTGTAAGGAGCCAAAATAGGCATTTTATAGGTTAGGCCTGGTTGGGTTCACCAACACATTTTTAACAGTGTATATTTTTAATAAAGAATTTGTGTATCAAGTATTATTTAAAAATATTATATCTTGTGAATAAAATGACTAACTATGCTTTGTGCAAAAAAAAAAACACTATGGCTAACACCGTCTGACAGGCTTTGACATAAACTTTTTTTTATTTTTATTTTACTCATTTGACTCGTCAGTATAACGTGTATTTTTAATAAAAGAACTTGTGTGTCAAGCATTATTTAAAAATATTATATCTTGTGAATAAAATGACTAACGATGCTTTATGCAAAAAAAAAAAAAAAATACACTATGGCTGACACCGTTTGACAGGCTTCGACATAAACTTTTTTTTTTATTTTTATTTTAGTCATTTGACTCGTCATAGAAAAAAACCAAAATCTTCGATTTCCTAAGTAAATAGGTGGACTTTATAACCTCTAATGTTTCTATTTCACACAATGACACAAACGTCATTGCCTTCAGTTGGCGCATACACCAGATCAAAGTTAGAAAACAAAATGTTCCAAAAACCATAATTCAATAGCATTGATGAAGTAGAGGATAACCCTTCAAGAGAGTGGTATGTCGTGGAAACAACCCTCGTGTGTCTCTCCTTGCTTTACCTTCTTGCCCTCTGAACTCGATATGTTATACACATACATAACTTGGTGCAAGATCACTACTATATGATAATGACATGAGGCTCGAGCCTCTAGACACCTTTTAATGGGTTTCTCTATAGGTTGTAATTCTAGTTTAGACACACGACCTTCACTTACATAACCCGATACCTAGTCTTGGATGTAATGTATCAATAATCATTAGGTTAATCTGTATTTCCTATCAAATTCAACACTGTCATGTTGATGGACTTAGAATCTGGAAGAATTTTTGAAGTTCTTGTACTTTATATATATGTTTTACACAAACTAACAATAACTCTCCATAAAAAGATCCTTAATTAATTAAGGTAACTCTGCAAGATTTTTTATTAAATGGTTGAACAGCAATATGTAGCTCAAATATTCAGGATTTTAAATTTGAGTGAGTGATAACAAAGAGTGCATTTCTTGCAGCTACTGATATCATCCCCTATTTGGTTGCAGCCGCAATAGCCACCAAAGCAAGCGAAAACACCTGAAGAGATACCTCAAGTGCCTTAAGACCTTTGTATGTAGCATTGCAGCTGTTGTAGTTCACCACATAGATCCACTACCTAAATATACAACACAAAAAAAAAAGTTGGTATTAAAATAAGTGTTACTCGGTTTCATATGAAACCTTACTTGTGTCTTTATTAAAAAGAGGTATAGCTTTATGGCAAATAGATAATACTCTTTAAAAAAAATTATATGATATCCGATTTAGGTTCATTGACCCGTTGACCATCCATCATCTGCTCAACCCCAAAGTAAGATCTTTTAATTGATTTACCTGATTTCACAATATGAACATCTGATATGTTTTGAAGTATCACCAACATCAAGGTGCTCAACAATCTTCCATTTCTCCAAAGCTAGTTCCACCTCACCCAAATCCCACTATGAAAAAAGCTATAAAGATCAACTTTTTTTTTCCATATGATTCTTGCAAGAATGTAAAGAAAATATGATTAATAATAATACTTGCTGAAAAATAAAAAGAACTTACCATAATGGTCTTGCATTTCCTTCAACAATTTTATCTCCTCAACAATCAAATCCTTTATAGGTTAGAGACCCGGGTGTACACCCGGTATATCCCCGAGTCAAATGAAAAAATTCTATAAAGATTGTAGTACACAACCCAAATCGACCCATTTATATGTAAATGGTTTAAAATTGTAAAATCTAGTATTACTTGAAACTTTGCCTCAATTTTCAGCCACTTTTCCAACACTCATACCAACACTATAGGTTTGGATAAAATTTGACCTTAATAGCCTATTTCAGTACATATCTAATGTAAATCTGTTGGATAACTTACCAAAAGGAAAATCATGTCATCATCATCATTGTGAACAATCCCCCAAGCGTGTCATCGTGAAAAATTCTCTACCAATTTAGAATCCTATTTAATACTATTTTAAAGTTAACCGCTAATGATTTCTAGAAGTCCTAAATTTATATTTTGGCTATCTCCACAAAAACAAAAGACTTGCAGCATGCACTGGCGCATCTCATAAACATTCACAAGTATCAATTCACTAATGACTGTACATAGGGTTTGAAGAAAATGCAAAATCTAAGAAAAACATGATATTGTGTTTAGTCTCACACTATGAGTTTACAAAAAATAAGTAATATAATAAAGAAAGAAAGAAAGAAAGAAAGAAAGAAAGAAAGAAGACACACACACAACTTCAACGTTTAGTCATGTATAAGAAAACTGTCAAAGCACCCAACACATTTATGCTCTGGTATAAACATGACATAGCTGATCATTTATTTAGATTTATATTTTAAGTTGCATCATATATAACAATCCCCTATTTTAAGCTAACATATTGATTAATCAAAAACAAAAAAGTTTGTTGGATTTTTCTCAAAGAACTATTCCCGTCCAAGCACACATTTGCCAAAGTTTCTCATATAAGCCTAAACTAAAGACACAGAACTGTGAAAAATATTAGACAAATCATGATGAGAGAACTTTGCATATCATGTCACATCCACCTAAAACATTTAAAGCATAGATACAACTGACCACCAACTGCCACCACAAATCAGGCAAACACACAGTTTGACTTTTTAGGTCAAACATGTATGTTTTCAAATTTAAAATTAAGATTGAATATTGTATACTATCAACTCCAGTACTTTTCTATTTGTATCTTTTACTACAATTCTTTTTCCTTTTTTAAATTTCGCAACGAATTTTAACGGATATTTCATTATTGAGCTTGTAATTGTAGTTTGTTTGACCAGACTTCTAATGATTCTTGCATTCTATTATTACCAGGCATCGAGACTAAACATCATCACTGAGTATTTGATGGGTTACTTGTATCCTGGATCCCGTTGCGAACATGCTCTTTAAAGTATATGGGTATATTAGCATGGTTCAATCTTTGACCTTTATACAAGACTTCAAACGTGGACATTACATGAAGATCCCACCTAGAGCAATGTTCATGACTGAAGTAAAACTTAAATATATCTTTCTATATTATGAAATATGCATTGTAGATATAACAACACTATCCACCTCTTTAATAATTTATAGGTTGTTGGAGCTATTATATCGATCACTATATATGATATCATACTACTGTATGATATCATATTGTTCATATATTTTATTGTTTAGCATTTCCATTTTTACTTAAGGTAGTACATAGGCACAAAGCCACAAACACCTGGTACACTGTTACTCTATAGGCTATATTTTAAACACATTGTCGTCATACTTTTTTTTATTTAGTTCACTTATCTTTTATTTAATAATTTTATGTTTCACTTTTACAAAACATACTATCAACAAATAAAATATTTACTATACTAAAATAGAAAGAGCACTAAACTACTAAATTCACAAACAACCAAACCTCCCTCTGACAATATAAAATTTACCTCAGAAAGAGACTTGTTTAACACTAAATAGGAAATGGGATGTGTTAACTCATGAGTTTTAAACTCTGGTGTATGACATGCCACACAACCATATCAGTTTCATGCCAAGTTTTCCTTCAATCCCACCTGCTGCGTGCTTTCATCTCCCCCATCGCTTATTTGCTCATTTTGACTTCAATGGTACAAATTATATATCAGCACAACATAACCTCAATATGATCTAGAATGAATATCAGGAACTTTATGATCAAAAGAAAGTACCACAATAGGTGCTACATGCACATGAAAATTTTCAAAGACTACACTTACAGCTCGAGTTGAACCATTGAAGATAGTTTCTTGTTCTGCTTCAAGTGAATCAATCTGTTGATGTAAACACACGAGTTTGTTAGTTATGCGGGTTGCTATGAAAGTTGAGACATTCAACATAAAGTTAGATCTTGAAATAACCATGCTTCTATGAGAAAGAAAAAGATGACTACATCAAATCATATGAAAAATCAAATCAACTTGCCAGTTGCAACATATGACAACTCAGTCGATATTAATAAGTACATCAATATTGGTATTCAGGTATTTATATGTCAGCACAAAAATCCATTATATATAACAATAAATAATACACAAGATTTAACTTTATAATGAAGTCAAGACTGGACAAATAAAAAAACAGGTCCAATTTGACTCAGGTTAAAACATATTCTAATCAATAGGAATGGGTCAAAATGGGTTCAAAGTAAGAGTTCCTATTACATACTTGATACGGGTTTATAAGCACCAAGAATCATGTCACCTAAAATATAAATTATTATAAATATCATTTCCATATTCAGAGGCGTCACTGAAGATTTACGTGCCCTATCCGAGCCGATAAAAAATATGCCCCTTAGATTTTAAAGAATCAAATAATTTAAACTAAATTTTATGTATGACAATCAAAGTTGCAATAAACATACCACTAAGCGAAATAATAAGATTTGAGTTTTAAACAGACTTTTATTAGTAGATATTTCAAAGTTACTGGATATAAAAATCTACAAAAATTTCTTAAAAAAATTTCGGTTATAAATATTAAAGAAACAGAACTGACTAATATTTGATTGTTTATTTAATTTTATAGAAACATAAAAGTAAAAATGTATTTCAAAGTTAACTTTAATTATTTGAAAAGAGTGTGCACGTGTCCATTCACCAAATTGTTGTTGCCTTAAAAGCATAATTTAATAAATTTGTTCAATTACAAAAACACCCCTAATTTAATTAAAAAGTCGTCTTCTCAAAATATTTCCTACTGCTCGCAAGTCGGAAACTTTTCCGGTGAAACCATTTTCACCGCTTTTTTCTTTTATTTAAAATACAATTCTTCTATTAGCAATTTCACAGGGTGCTGCGTCAAATTTCCATACATATATATAACATATATACAGGAATTTTATAAAAAAAATGGCCCTCGACAATTACGGACCCTGGCCGGTTGGCCTCCTCAGCCACCCTAAGGGCCGGCCGTGTCCATATTGTTCAGAGCAACTACATGTTGGGTTCAAAGCTTCAAACACTCGAACAAAGTCATGAACTTACTACTTGAAGACCACTTTTTATTTATATTAAATAGACTCAAAATAAAACAACATACTCCCGTTATCTCCTAAAACTTATACCATCATGATATGTCTATTTGTGACCCACTACTTTCACAAACAAACTAACCACTAAAAACATGAGACTAAATAAACCCTTCTAACATGTTCTAACCAACCAATACACAACTTTGACCCATATCCAATTACCCAATGTCCCAACTATACAATCCGTCAAGAGTAACTTACAATACATCCTCGTAACCTGTAGCAGAAACAACAAATAGTAGAAATCAACTAAATCCTATAAAAATGGCACACAAGTATTTTGTTATATGATTGTTAGGTAACATCTTATTTGAAACATTTTTCATTCTAACCAAAGAACTATGTCGAAGTATGCATCAAAATAGATAACCTGATTTTTGTTTTAGTGTGTTTGGTAGCTGGTTAAAATCTCTCTCAACCTAGAAGGCCCTTGGTTTAAAAAAGCGCGAGACGCTCCGAGGCGTTTTGGTTTCAAAATCCGAAGCGCGAGGCGAGAGCTTCACGTATGCGAGGCGCTTAATATTAAAAAAAAATATAAAAAAAATATTTATATATGTCAGTATGACATATTCTACCTTCTAATCAATCATAAACACAAAAACATGATTATAAAACACCCTTAAACACTTAAAAAAACATTCAAAACATAAGAATGACCAAAGGGCGACAGCCCCTGGCTGGGGCCGAGCTGATACAAATCAGCAATCGATAAATTGGCAAGTAATTTGGGGTTGGAAAATTTGGTATAACAATCGATAATCAACATAGAACAATCCATAATACGAATCAACATAGAACTTCACTTGTTGGGCTAAATAGAATAGGTAAAAAATAGTTTTTGGGCTGAGGCGCTACTGAAGCGCCGCCTCAAGCGCCAGGCTTAAAGCGCCGCCCCAAGAGCTTCATGTACCATAGGGCTTTTCGACAAAAATAGCGATTTTCTTGGAGCCTCGCGCCTCAAGAGCTTAAAGCGCGCCCGAGGCGCTATTTTTTAAACCAAGAGAAGGCCACCACTTCTTGAATTGACAAAAACTATTACAAGAGGACAGAAACATGTAAATATCTCAAACTACTACTTTTTTCTAGTGTGGTCCTTCTAATATTTTGGGTGGTTCTTGCCTTTTACTTTGAATAAATATATTACTTTGGTGTGAAACGGAAAAGTAACGCAGATAAAAAGAGAGTGAAAGAATGTGTTGTAACCTAATTTCCACCTTGTAACTGCTTGTTTCAGATGTGAGTGAGTCACCACCGGATCTCATAAACAAAAATAATTAAAACAGAAAACAACACATTCAAAAGTTATTCAACAGATAAATACAACAACGAATTAATAGATACCTGTATTAGGAACCAATACAGATCCGGAAAAGTGGACATATTGTAGGCGAACTATGGAAATTGGATGAAACACAACACAATCAAGTATCAAAACCAAGCATTGTAAGAAACATGGTAAGAAACATCTCATATAAGAACAAAAAACAAAGATAACGTTACCTAGATGGTAAAACCCTCACTCGAACTTCACCTTTACTGCTTCAGAGTAGCTCCCTGCTCAAAAAATATACGAGCGCAAGTTACTATCAACTATAATTTAAAAAAAAACACTATTGTATATTAGTGGAAAATATGAACATCAAGAATCTACGTGTTTATGACATTTGTTCTCTTCTTCAAATTGATTACATTTGATCAACATGCCTTCATTTTCTCATTTGTGACCAAACCCCTTGATTTTTGTTGATTCCAATGTGTTTCCAGTACTTATATTCATTACCTTGTCTTCCTTAACGCTAAAATATCCAAGATTATCACTGTTATCAAGCACAGGGGATTCAATTCTTGGTATGTGGTGGTTCTAATAGAGCATGGAAAAAAAACTAACAGATATATATTTTTAGTACATGATTGCCTTGAAAATCATACATTTGAATCCTTTTAATCAAATTATACAACAAAAAAGGGAAAAAAACAATCACATACCTCATTACCCCAAATCTGCAAGTGTCTCAACACAAATCATCTAGCCAATATTTCTAAATTCCTCATTAGAAGGTTGTGAAGGGCTGCAAGTAAACCTTTTGCCCCAACAGCAATCATTTTCATCATCAAAGCAGTGGCTTCATAGCTATTGAAAGGAAATTAACGACCAACTTAGGTAACGCACCACATTTAGTAATCGGGTCAAATCAATAGATAAAACATATCCGGCTTTACCTGTTATAATTCAACAAATTAGCTAAGAAAATCCATAATTCAACCTGTAATTTTGCCATACCAGGGTAAAAACATTGTGTAGGTAAAAGTGAGGTCATCACTGCAAAACCAACAATGTGATTAATTATACATATATAAAACCAAAAGATTTACTTAGAAAATGAAGAAAAATCACTAAAAACTAATTTTAAAAGTAGTACATGTTGACCACACAGTTTGTGTAGGTACCGGAAAGCTGGATTTTAACGACTAAAATAATAAAGACTGATAAAACATAATACATGTTCATCAAAACTTATAAAACAAAGTAATGATTGCTAAAAACCATTCAGTTTTATATAAACTTGATTAATACAGACTTCAGTAGCCACTTAAACAAATCGAGTAAAGTAGCATAGGATGAGTTAACATACTATATTCTGAATAATTCTGAAGAGCCTTATGGCATCTAACACATATTGCAAAATAAAATCCAATTGTTGCCTTAACTCCACCTGCAATTCAAATAATACAAAATTTGAATCAACAACCCTAAATAGTCTAACTACAACCATAAATTATACATATAGCAAGGATTACCAGAATTGTCCACTCCGATCTGTAATATCTTGATAGGAGACAACTGTGATTCACCTGAAACTTAATCAACATCCTTCGAACTGTCTTCAAAGAAACCAACAAATCTCAAAACCCTAATATAAAATCAG